>OU015525.1:98365498-98590498 GCA_907165065.1 Caprimulgus europaeus | reverse complement strand
GTTACAATGCCTTACAGACCAGAGCACACAGAGAACACTGCCTTACACAAAGGGAAGCTGTAAACTTCGTGACAGACTTTGTGTGTGATTGCTAGGGAGGACAACATTCAGCATTGATTTTTTTTTCTTAGCACCAGCCTTTAGAAACATTTATATAGATGGAATAAGTTTAGAGTTTATGGAAGCAGTAGCAGCAGGACTTAAGCACAGCTAGGACAGGGGAGAAGCATTATTTTTACTTTCTACACAAAGGAATATCAGAATATCATATATAGAATATGACTTATACTTCCATTATTTTCAACTGAACTTTAAAGTTAACCATGTGGATCTTTTTCCTCCTCAGTCCTTAGGACTTTGAGGTTGTCACTGCTGCTGTCATTTGAAACACTGAATCACAGACTGTTGTGAGTTGGAAGGGATCCACAAGGAGCATCGAGTCCAACTCCTGCCCTGGCATAGGACAGTCCCAAGATTCAGGTACAAATACAAATGCTCTTTCAGATCTAGGATCTCAATTCCCTCCTTGGAGGAAGTATTTTGGACCTTTCCAAGCCACTTACCTGGCAGGGACGTTCTGAGTGAAACGAGGCTGACAGATAAGTGTGTGGGGAATCTGAAATCCTTTCAGTGCCCAGAGAACTTGGCATTTCCCACCTCTTGTTCCTGTATCACAAACAATGCTATTTTTGCAAGGAAATCTGCATCCTTCTAACTTTCAGCTCCAGATTGCTCTGAAGAAAGAATGGGGCATGTGATTCGATTTTGCAGGCAGCTGAGAGTAAAATCTTTTCTGTCATGCTCCATTGTGAATGACAACGCTCACAATATGTCTGCAAGATGTCATTTTTTTGTGTCAATAGAAAGTTTATATTTGTAATCTAAGCAGTAGTCATCCTTTTTAAGTGCCCTTGTTTCTGGCTGCCACTCTCATTATGGCTTTTTCAATTCACCATCTCCAGTCTGTAAAAAAAATTTTTTAAAATGCAGTTATTTACTCCAATGGAAAAGGGAGAAAAGAGGTTTGAGGGGTTTTTTCTATGAAAAAAAAAGTAAAAAGCTGGGGAGGGGGTAATACTGCTAGCCTAGGACTTGAGGTTCTTCCCCTCTTTGAATTTATTGCAATTGTTCTGAAAAAATAAAAAAATTATTTGCATTAGAAGAGAACATTCTAACACCCCCATACATAATTTAATTTCTTTGTTGCACTTTCTTGCTGTTTCTTTGCAGGGGGTGTGCTGTATAACTTCCTCTTTTGAGTAGATTCCTCACTGAAAATCATTTACCTGCTTGGAGAAAGGCAATTAACTGATTTACACGCCCTAACTCAGAGGCATGGCCTCACACTGCTCTGTAGAGGAACCCATCTGTACAGACCACAGGGCAGTGTGTTCTGTACAGGGATTTCTTTGTAACTGCTGTCAAACCACTGACCTAAAGCTCGAGGCCTCTAACTTGATATTTTTAGCACTGTCTAACTGTCTAACTTGATTTTTTAGCACATGTAGCATTGTCTTCTTACATGGTTACCCTTAGGGCTCCAGGGAAAGGCTACTCTGCTCATTCTCCAGCTGTGAAGATGGACCCAGAAGCTACACTCTATTTGCTTTTCTCTTTTGTTTATTGCCATGAGGAAGGAGACTTTTCCATCCACCCAGAATACCTGTGCAAACTGAAAGCTATTTCAGTCCAGCAAACTGGACTCTACTGCAAGAAGTGGCCTTCTGCTGACCTACAACTGAAGATCCCACAGTCAGATGTGTCTTCCACATCTCTGCCTCTTCCCAGCAGGCAGCTTCCAAGCATGCTGGCACAAGGGAAACCTTCTAATCCTCCCTTGACTGTACTTTGTTAGAAAAGCAAACTCTCCAAAAAAGAAACACAAAATTTGTACTGTGTACACAGAGAGAAAAAAAAAATCTCATCTTGGAGCATGTCCAGAGAAGGGAACTCAGCACACTTGTGCTCCAGACCCAGCTCATTGCCCTTCTCTGGACACCCTCCAGCACCTCAACATCTTTCCTGTAGCGAGGAGCTCAAAACTGAACACAAGACTCAATACAAGACTGAAGGTGTGGCCTCATCCATGCCCAGTATGGGGGAGGATGACTTCCCTACTCCTACTGGCCACACTGGTGCTGATCCAGTCCAGGATGCTGTTGGCCTTCTTGGCCACCTGAGCACTCTGCTGGCTCATGTTCAGCTGCTGTTGACCAACACCCCCAGGTCCTTTTCCTCCAGGCAGTTCTCCAGCCACTCTGCCCTAAGTCTGTAACATTTTATTGGGGTTGTTTTGACCCATGTGTAGAACCCAGCACTTGACCTTATTGAACTTCATGCCATTGGCCTCAGCCCATCAATCCAGCCTGTCCAGATCCCTCTGCAGAGCTTGGAGAAATATTAGTTATCTTCATATGTATTTTTTCAAGTTAACAAGTATACTCCTCTATGAAAAACATGAGGTGGCCTGGGAAGAGCTCCAATAAGCAGCAGGCAGGGAGCCAGCGTTGGCTTGAAACACTTAATGAAATGGTGGGGTGGGGTGGGGGGAAGGAGAGAAAAAAAATCCCTCAGCTGAGAATCCCTAATGCACTCAAGAGCAATGATGTCGATCCCCAAGTTCACTCCAGGCAAGAACAAGTCTCTGCTAATGAGAAGAGCTCAGGTGCAAAACATCTTTTCCAATGACAAAGTCATCAAAATCCTCTTTTCTTGTGACCCCAGTGCTTTTTAAAGCAAAGGTGCTGGGCTTCGGGGGAGCTGTGCACCCATCAGTCTGCTGCAGCAGCTCCTGAGGGAAGATGTTGCTCCAAATTGCAGTCAGGGATGGGTTCTCTATAGCTGCAACAACACACAAACTCCATGGGGCTCAGCAGAACATTCCACACTGCTGCCTGTATTTCTGTCTGCATTTATTCTGGAGGTTTTCCAGCAGCTCTCTGCTTGCTCTGTGCTTCCTGACACTACAGCTTTGTCTCATTGTGGTTTGACCCACAGTGGGACCATGCGGTCCTCTACTCCCCCCACCACCCACCACTGCCTGGTGGTGTGGGGAGGAGAAAATATGAACAAATGGGGCTCAGGGGTTGAGATATGAGTAGTTTACTGACAGAGTGAGGGAGAAACAACACCAAACAACAACAACAATACTAATGGAAGGATGTATGGGCAGGGAAAAACTTGATGAAATATAATAAGGGCAAGTGTAGAGTGTTGCACCTGGGCAGGAACAACCCCAGGTTCCAGTACAGGTTGGGAGATGAACTACTAGAGAGCAGTGTAGGGGAAAGGGATCTGGGAGTTCTGGGGGACAGCAGGATGGCCATGAGCCAGCACTGTGCCCTTGTGGCCAGGAAGGCCAATGGCATCCTGGGGGGCATTAGAAGGGCTGTGGTCAGTAGGTCCAGAGAGGTTCTCCTTCCCCTCTACTCTGCCCTGGTGAGGCCACATCTGGAATATTGTGTCCAGTTCTGGGTCCCCCCAGTTCAAGAAGGACAGGGAACTGCTGGAGAGAGTCCAGCACAGAGCCACCAAGGTGATGAAGGGAGTGGAGCATCTCCCTGGTGAGGAAAGGCTGAGGGAGCTGGGGCTCTTTAGCTTGGAGAAGAGGAGGCTGAGGGGGGACCTCATTAATGTTGATCAATATCTGAAGGGTGAGTGTCAGGAGGATGGAGCCAGGCTCTTCTCAGTGGTGTCCAATGATAGGACAAGGGACAATGGGTGTGAGCTGGAACACAGGAGGTTCTGCTTAAATTTGAGAAGAAACTTCTTTCCTGTGAGGGTGCCAGAGCCCTGGGCCAGGCTGCCCAGGGAGGGTGTGGAGTCTCCTTCTCTGGAGACATTCCAGACCCACCTGGACACCTTCCTGTGTGATCTCATCCAGGTGTTCCTGCTCTGGCAGGGGGGTTGGACTGGATGAGCTTTCGAGGTCCCTTCCAATCCCTGACACTCTGTGATTCTGTGATCCAAAATGCTACCTCCTTACTGCACAAGGTACAAAGCAACCTCCAGCTTCCCCAAACATCTCAAGATGTTCCTGGTCAAGTGGTACCTGCACAACCTGTCATAGCATCTGCTTCTCACATTCTCCCATGGCTTACAAGGAACAATATCGTGACAGGACTATTTTGCCAGGAATAATATTGTGCTGCTACACAGAAATTGCACAGTGCTGAGACAGACTTACACCTTTGTCAGGCATCTGCCTCTCAGTGTAGGGTTTGCTTCAGCTCACTGAATTTGTGCAAACATATGCAGCCAGCATTACCCCCTGGAGCTTAAACTGGCCCTGCAATTAAGAGAACTGTGACTTGATCAAAATCTTTTCCTCTTGAGCTTCACCATTTATTAGCCCCAAAACAGAGAGTAAGAGAAGAAACAGAGGACTAGTTAGCTACTTACTTATTCCACATAAAAACCAAAAGTCCTTTCTGTCCTACCAAGGACCAGATTTTGGAAGGGTCATTACTTTACAGCTGAGCTTGGATAGCTTTAAACCATCAGTCTAGTTCTTCTCCAAAGCCTGCATTTCCCACCTTTGTTCCCACAGTTTGTCTGCTCCTCCTTGCCCATTTTTCCCCTCTCAGCATTTACTTGCCCCTCATCCCCACAGCCAGCTGGCCACAATGCCCACGCAAGACAGTTTTACCAGATTCCCCTCTACTCACCTCTCATTTTATTGCCAAGTCTCAACTGATAACCACAACCATGTCTTTGAGTGCTCCCCAAAATCTCAGGCCTACTTACAGTTGTGCTGGTTTTCTGGCTGACACTGACAAAGAATTGCCCCTACATCTTTTCTCTTTCTCCATTTCTGGTTTTGAACCTGTATCCCCATCTACCTCCGTAGCTAACCCATGTTTCTGTACTCTGCCTCTTCGTGGGGCATTAAATAGCCAACAACAGTTGGAAAGGGATGGAGCAACTGTTGTTTCAGAAGACTGAGGCTCCACTGAAGCCAAGGACACACTGCTGCTGCTGGTACATAGAACCAGACTCATTCCAGTTGGAGAAAACCTCTAAGATCATTGAATACAACTGAGCACCTAACTCTGCAATGTCCACCTCTAAACCATGTCTCCAAGCACCACATCTACTTGTCTTTTAAATAACCACATCTACTCATCTTTTGAATATCTCCAGGGATGGTGACTCAACTACTTCCCTGGGCAGCCTGTTCCAATGCTCGACTGCCCTTTCAGTGAAGAAACTTTTCCTTATATCCTATCTGAACCTCCCCTGGAGTAACCTGAGGCCATTTCCTCTTGTCCTGTCCCTTGGTCCTTGGTTGAACAGACCCACCCCCACCTCTCTGCACCCTCCTTGCAGGGACTTGGACAGAGCCAGAAGGTCTCCCCTCAGCCTCCTTCTCTCCAGGCTCAGCACCCCCAGTTCCCTCAGCCGGGAACTCAGCACACTTGTGCTCCAGACCCTTCCCCAGCTCCATTCCCTTCTCTGGACACGCTCCAGCACCTCCAGGTCCTTCTTGGACTCAGGGGCCCAACACTGAACCCAGCACTCGAGGTGCAGCCTCACCAGTGCTCAGTGCAGGGGAGGATCACTGCCCTGGTCCTGCTGGCCACACTAGTGCTGATCCAAGCCAGGATGCTGTTGGTCTTCTTGGCCATCTGGTCACTCTGCTGGATGACATTCAGCTGGCTGTCAACCAAGGCACTACACAAAGAGCCCTGCATCTGCAGGGCCCTCTGCTACCCAGTGCACCAGGAACAGGAGAAGAGCAGTGTGGCTGGGGGCAAACAGAGTGTTGGCCTCAGGCTTGCTGTGAGTTTGGGTCAACCACTTTGTCACCCTTAACAGTCCATTTCTGACCCATCAAAACAGTAGAAATGTTGCTTAGACATGCAGTGGGCATAGCTTTGTGGGAGAGGCTCAGGGAAAGCAAAATCCAGTGGCTTCAGACAGGTAAAGGGATGAAGTCTGATGAAGTTGGATCAAATTTTAATCATGTCAGGAGAAATATCCCTGCATCCCCAGGGAGCAAAAGATCTAGTTCAGGACCCAGGACTTGCAGACAGGTTATCATTGCAGAGGCAAGTCTTTGCATGCCCACACTATCTGCACAGGACACGATGGGCACATGCACACACAGTTCTGAGGTACCTGCCCCATGCTCACACAACAGCTCCTGGTTAATTCCCCATAGCCTGTTCTGTGCCTGCTCCAGGTTTTGCCACAGTCACAAAGCTGTCTTTTCATTCCCCATGTGGGGGGTTGACCTTGCCCGAATGCCAGGTGCCCACCAAGCTTCTCCATCACCCTTCTCTAGCAGGATGGGAAGAGGAGAAAATTAGATGGAACAAAACCCCCAAACTTGTGGTTTGAGACAAAGGCAGTTTAATAGAAACAAAGCAAAGTTGCACATGCAGAAGCAAAGAAAGAACAACATATTTATTCTCTATTTCCCATCAGCAGGTGATGTCTGGCCACTTCCCATGAAGCAGGGCTCTGGTACACGCAGTGGTTGCCCCAGAGGACAAACACTGTCAATAACAAATGCCCCCCCTTCCCCCTCTGTTCCCCTTGCTTTGATTTCTGAGCAGACCTCATATGGATGGAATATCCCTCTGGTCAGTTGGGGTCAGCTGGCCTGGCTGTGTCCCCTCCCAAGAGCTTCCCCACCCCAGCCTACTGGTGAGGGGGGATGTTGGAGAGCAGCCTTGGTGCTGTGGAGCACTGCTGAGCAGGAACAAAACACTGGGGTGTTATCAACCCCCTTCCAGCCACCAATACAAACCCAGCACTCTGAGGGCTGCTGTGGGGAAAATTAACTCCACCCCAGCCAGACCAAATAAACCCCTTTATCACAAGTTCCCAAAAGCCAGAACAGGTGTTGGATGGATTAAATGAAATTTAAAAGAAAAAGAGGAATAAAAAAGCAGAGGTGAGAGGGAACAGAGGGATGAGAGGAGATACCAGTCCTCGGTGGAGCTGAGGTTTGAGGGCAGAGATGTTGTGCTTCTCACCACGTTCTGCACAGGTCCCAGTATCAGGCTCCACCCTGGAGCGATGCCAGCAGCCCCTGTGAAGACAAAGAGAATCCCAATGTGCTCTGTGGCAGGATGGCAGCCCCAGCACCCAGGCTGCCCTGGAAACCCACCCCGGCTGCAATCTCTCTGCCTTTATTGGCAGGCAGCAACACCGGCACCGAGTGCTGCTCCCGGCCAACATGCAGACTCACACAGACTAATCCTCTGGGAGATTATCCTAACGAATTAGCAGCTACTGGATTAGATGGGAGACAAGCTGCAGTTTGCTAACCAAAATTTCCCCTTACATCTCTGTTTCTAAGCATCCATTTCAGTTTCCAGCCATCAAAAGATTTATTTTCCCCCATTTGTAATCATCTGCTCTACTGAAGTCCCATTGATGTAAATGACAGCTTTGTTTGAAAAAAAACCCAAACAACAAACTATAAAATTCAATTCTATCTTTTGAAGACTCAATGTCACTTCTAGGTTAATGCCAACTCTCCCAGTTTCATTGTCAAACAGAGGAGAACAGGAATTTTTCAAGCTGCAAGGACTAGAGCCCTGGGATTATGTGATGGAGAAAACAATATATGACCAAAATCTAATGGCTCAGAAATGTTTCCCATGTAAGGAAACAGTGATTAGTTGTCAAGTTTAATTTTTAAGCCAACTTCAGAAGTTTTGGAACATTGAGGGTTGAACACTTTGTGTCATTGCCAATGACTTAAAGCCAAATTTGTCCTCTCTGGTGTTTTAATTATGCACACTGCACTGTATCCACGGACAGATAGTGTTTAGAGTTTCAATAACAGAATTTAATATCTAAGCAGATACGCAGGCAACACAGAAACTGTGGTTTCTTCGGGCATTTATCAGAAAAAGTCATTATTTTCTTGGGACTGAGCAGTTAGAATTCACCCTTGAATGGCCCCTGTCCTACTTTGAGTTACCCATTGCCTTGGTTATTACTAAACAGTTAATTTTGGTTCCTGTTTTATTTACAGTTTCAGGGAAAGGTTGATTCACTTAATTCTATTAAGTTAGGTCTTCCTCACACCAGCAGCAAATAAGAATTAGGACTTCCAGTTCCAGCCCTCTTCAGCAGGTATAGGTCTGAAGTCCACAGCAGTCAACAGTTGCCCACAGTTACCTTCAAAAAAAGGGTGACCAGAGCCAAATTCTCAGTTATGAGTCATCTGGTGAAATCAGGAAATCAAAATTGGTAGTTTCAGTCAGGCAACATCTGACCATTTCACCCACAGCAGCACGAGAAGCCAAGAGGACAGGAGAAAGAGGAGAAAGCCTTAAGGAGCCAAGGAAATAGGTGGTGTTATACCTGGATATATTTGGTTTGTGTGGCAAGGTTTTGGTAGTAGGGGGGGACACATGGGGTGGCTTCTGTGAGAGAAGCTGCCAGAAGCTTCCCCCATGTCCCACCCGACACAGCCAATGCCAGCGGCTACAGGAACGGACCCGGTGCTGGCCAAGGCCGAGCCCAGCAGTGACAGCTCTGGGAGAACAGAATTGAGAAAAAAAGGGAAGAGAGGAAAAAAAAGCGGCACACTTTGCAGCTGGAGAGAGGAGTGAGAAGATGTGAGAGAAACAACTCCACAGACATCAAGGTCAGTGAAGAAGGAGGGGGAGGGAATGCTCCAGGCGCCGGAGCAGAGATTCCCCGCAGCCTGTGGTGCAGACCAGGGTGAGGCAGCTGTCCCCCTGCAGCCCATGGAGGTCCATGGTGGAGCAGCTGTCCCCCTGCAGCCCATGGAGGTCCATGGTGGAGCAGATGTCCCCCTGCAGCCCGTGGAGGTCCATGGTGGAGCAGCTGTCCCCCTGCAGCCCGTGGAGGTCCATGGTGGAGCAGCTGTCCCCCTGCAGCCCATGGAGGTCCATGGTGGAGCAGATGTCCCCCTGCAGCCCCTGGAGGTCCATGGTGGAGCAGATGTCCCCCTGCAGCCCCTGGAGGTCCATGGTGGAGCAGATGTCCCCCTGCAGTCCCTGGAGGTCCATGGTGGAGCAGCTGTCCCCCTGCAGTCCCTGGAGGTCCATGGTGGGGCAGATGTCCCCCTGCAGCCCATGGAGGTCCATGGTGGGGCAGATGTCCCCCTGCAGCCCATGGAGGTCCATGGTGAGGCAGCTGCCCCCCTGCAGCCCATGGAGGTCCATGGTGGAGCAGATGTCCCCCTGCAGCCCATGGAGGTCCATGGTGGAGCAGATGTCCCCCTGCAGCCCATGGAGGTCCATGGTGGAGCAGATGTCCCCCTGCAGCCCCTGGAGGTCCATGGTGGAGCAGATGTCCCCCTGCAGTCCATGGAGGTCCATGGTGGAGCAGATGTCCCCCTGCAGCCCCTGGAGGTCCATGGTGGAGCAGATGTCCCCCTGCAGTCCCTGGAGGTCCATGGTGGAGCAGATGTCCCCCTGCAGCCCATGGAGGTCCATGGTGGAGCAGATGACCACCTGTAGCCCGTGGAGGACCCCACGCCGGAGCAGGTGGATGCCGAAGGAGGCTGTGACCCCGCGGGAAGCCCGCGCTGGAGCAGGTTCCTGTCAGGACCTGTGGCCCGTGGAGAGAGGAGCCCAGGCTGGAGCAGGTTCCTGTCAGGACCTGTAGCCCGTGGAGAGAAGAGCCCACGCAGGAGCAGGTTTGCTGGCAGGACCTGTGACCCCATGGAATGGACCCAGCCTGGAGCAGTTCCTTCCTGAAGGACTGCACACCATGGAATGGACCCAGGCTGGAGCAGTCCCTTCCTGAAGGACTGCACCCCATGGAATGGACCCAGACTGGAGCAGTCCCTTCCTGAAGGACTGCACCCCATGGAATGGACCCAGACTGGAGCAGCTCGTGAAGAGCTGTCAGTCATGGGAAGGACTCACGTTGGAGCAGTTGGTGGAGGAGAAGTCTCCCGTGAGAGGGACCCCACGCTGGTGCGGGGGAAGGAGTCCTCCCCCTGAGGAGGAAGGAGCGGCAGAAACACCGTGTGATGAACTGACCCCAACCCCATTCCCTGTCCCCCTGTGCTGCTGGGGGGAGGAGGTGGAAACTGGGAGAGAAGTGAAGCCCGGGAAGCAGGGAGGGATGGGGGAGGTGTTTTAAGGTTTGGTTTTACTTCTCATTCTCCTCTAATATTGATTGGTAATAAATTAAATTTGTTTTTTCCCCCCAAGTCGAGTCTGTTTTGCCCGTGCCAGTCACTGGGGAGTGATCTCTCTCCGTCCTTATCTCCACCCACGAGCTTTTCACTGTATTTTTCTCTCCGTGCCCATTTGAGGAGGGGAAGTGACAGAGTGGGCTTTGGTGGGCACCCAGCCTCTAGCCAGGGTCAACCCACCACACTGGAACTCATAAACATTGCCTTTTGCTCCTGAATGACACTTCTACTGAGCTTCTTCCTCCAGATCTCACAGCTCTCAGTTGCCTCTGTGACTGCAGTTGATATTTTTTCTTCTGTGAACAATCATGCCCTAGTGGCATTATTGGTTTAAGACTCTCAGCTCCAATCCAGAAATAGAAATTCCCATTTAAATTAATATTAACATATGTTTTAAATTCTAGGGACTTTTATTCTGGAGGTTTTACAATCTGAAGCCAAATTTGTATTTGAATTCTGAGAACAGCTTTATTGATTTTGATCTGACTTCAACAGCTCCAGTTTGGTGTATTATGGAGAGCTAGGTCTACATTTTTCTTGTAAATAAATATATAAAAAAGATAACAAATAAAATATTCCAGTCTAAAAGAAAATCCAGAAATTCTCACTCTCAGTATCTGCCTGGCTTCTGTCTTTCAGTCTAGGTTAACACATTCCAGTTAATTCAGCTTCAGAGCGCTCTAGGAAGATGCAGATGTGCCATCATCTTCTCAGAGATAGGAAATTAAGTCAACAAAATTTAAGGCCTCCATCAGGTTATATTTCACAAATAATTAAATTCCAATAAATATAAAAAAAGACAAAAAGCAAAATCAAAAATATAACAGAGGTGCCAAGAGAAGGATTCACTGAAATATGGGCTGCTTGCATTAATTCAAGTTGGACTGAAGATCCAGGTTTATTTACCTCGATGTCACTTCTATCACCTCCCATGATTCTTATCTTTTAATGTCAATTACACATATTAACCTTTAAATTAAAAGAGCATCTATTTCCCCCCTCAAGAATGCTTTAATCATGTAACCCTATAGTGATTCTGAAATCTTTACATTAAGCATGAATCTGCACAGGAAAACCAAAATGACCCACCAGGAAAAACACGAATGTTGGCTGTAACTTCAGTACATCTGACCAGTGTGTTTAGAGGGTGGTTAATGAAACCCATTTCATTTAAGGTGGTCTCCTTTCACATTATATTTCTGCTTACTATTCATGGCCTGCCTGGGCAGTGCTCTGATAAAATCCCATTTTCAAGATGACATTTTAATGTAGTCTGTGCTCATCTCCGGAGTTTTCCTACAGAAGAACCTCGTCTGTTCTGAGGAGATAAAGCAAGAACACACACAGACTCAAAACCCTCATCAGGGGACAGAGGTGCAGTGCTAATGTTTCTGTTCTCTGCCCTTCTTCATTAAGTAGTTTCTTAATTAAAAACCTTTTCGGGGGGGGGGGGTTTGTTTGACAGAAGCAAAGCATTTGATCTGTTAAACCCTTTATATCTGGTCAGATGTTCATCCCTCATCCTCCATCACCACTGGACCACCTGCAATCCTCCTCAAACACTGGTTCTGCTTTGGAGCCCACAGGGGTTTTGCAAAGCCTGAATTGATATGAGCTTGTAGAGCACCTTTAGCTCTCTCCACCTCCTCCTCCCTCTTTATCCAAAGATGTCTGTTGACTTGCATTGGCAAGGTGGGCTTGTCTGTGGCAAGGTGGCACCAGCCATCTCTTAACTTCTTCAGCACCATAGGTCTAAGCACCACTGGGTAACTGCTGCCCAACCATGAACACTCATGATAGAGGAGTTTATTTAAAGGCTGGGTCAGATCTTGATAACTGTCTTAAAACAGCTGCTTCACCAGCACCCCAAGGAAACCACCAAACCAGTGAAGCACCGACCATCGCTCACCAGCAAGTGCTGAGGAGTGATTGAGCGTCGATGATGATGGCTCATGGTTGACTTTCTGATGTATTACCCTGCTCTTTCTGTTCATGTACCAAGCTGTAAAAGACAAGGGGCCACACATGTAAGCCACCTGATGGCAAACATATGTCAATATTTACCTGTACTTTTTTCACTCCCCTGGAGTAAAAACAGAGAATAAAAGAAAACCAGAGCTAAGCGGCAAGCTGATTTTGCTACGTGCTTCTGCAGACACAGCCTTCTTCACAAGAGCCATCCCACAAAACTTCTGTCCTTCAGCAGCTAAACACCCAGTACCACACATCAGTGCTGGCTGTGCATCAGGCTGGCATATCCAAAGGTGATTCATTCCTCTCATCTTAGCATGGAACTAAAAGTCTCTCTCCCCTGCACTTAACATAGAAGCACCTGAGTCAGCAAATTTGTGGGTAACAAGGCTGAATCCCAGATAAACTGGCCACAGATACAAACCAGCTGTGTCAAACCTGATGCTGATCACCAGGAAATACAGGAGACCTTGGCTTTCACAGTCAAAACCATGTTGCACCCGTATTCTACAGAGTGAAAAATCAAGAGGGCAATGAAAGGAGCAATGGCACCAGGCAGCAGCACCAGCACAGCAGCCAAAACATGGTGAACTCCAAGAGGAACTACGCACACAAAAGGTATTCAAAAGCCACTTGGATGTGACCCTGTACAACCTGCTCCAGATGGACCTGCTTTGACAGGGGGTTAGACCAGATGATCTCCAGAGGTGCCTTCCAACCTAAACCATTCTGTGTGACAGCCTGGGTACAGGCAAGACCTTCAGGGGCTGAGCAACCAACAAAACACCACGGGAGTGGTCTGCATTGCCAACGCTTCTCTCTGGTGCCTGTTCATTAGAGAGATGATGGATGAGTCTCACCTATGGCAGCAGGATTCCACACTGTCCCTCCAACACTGTGTCCCAGATGCACAAATTTAATTAGAACTAGGTCCTGCTGTGAGATATCACCCTTTCTCCAGCTATATTTCCATTTTCATAACTTCCTGCTCCTACCTTCTTGGTACAATTTCGTGGAAACCTCATCTCTAAAATGGTTGTGACCCACTCTCAGAGGAGAAAGCTTTACAGTGACTTAAGACATTAAAACAAAAGAATTACTGCTGAGTTTTTCCTCTCAAAAAGAGGAAATCCTGGGTAAAAAAAATAAAAAAAGGCACAGTAGTTATTTATTGAGTGCATGAAAAAAAATCCAGTGCATAGGTTCATTAGCATGCAGTGTATACTGGATCTAAGTTTAGGATGTAAATAAATACATATTTTTTATTCTTAACTCTGAGAGAGATGCAAGAAATTGCAATACTGCATGGGAAAGGCCTGAATATGGATTTTTGCCTCTAGACATATCCCTAAAATAGGTAAAAAGCTGAAGTATTGGAAGTGGACAGGAGCTATATTGTTAATTTATGAGCTAAAAGGAGAAAACAAAAACTTTAGTCTGAAAACTGCAAATTCATTATTTTATCCCTGTAAAAAGCTGTCTCACCTAATTTCATATTATGAATAGTTCTTTCCTTCCCCTGAAATTCTGTTTTTTTACAGAGTCTAATTCACTCTTGAGACCACCAATAATTATTTCCATTCTAAATATCAACTACAATTCAATACAGGATTTTCAACAGCCATGTGTATTTTTAAGCACCAAACCATTTTCTTTTAGGCTACTGATTTCAAAATTGAAACTAGATGGCTCTCTCTTTGACATCTCTTCCCCTCTTCTTGGCCCTTCTAATAACCCCACCTTTCTTTATGAATCTTTATGACTGAAATGGGAATATTCAAGCAGCATAAATATGATCCAGCTTAAGATTTAGTAGATTAATTCTTAAAGGACCCAATATATACATTTATGTAGGGAAAACTTTTCCAATTTTACAGTTTCAAAATATTTTGGAAGTTATATTGCAAGAAAATCATAAAAACAAAGGTTTCTATTTTGTCCCAACTCCTTTACTCATCATTATTGGTACCTCTTAAAACACATATTTAAAGAAAGAGCTTCTAATATCTGCTCTCTCTGCACAGCACCAACGCTACAGCGAGCTGCTAACAATGGATGTGAGACCTCAAAATTAACCCAGGCAAAGAAAGACTGGAAAATATCTTAGACCATGACAAAAATCCCAAGGGATAAAATTGGGGGAGGTTTATTAAAATTATGCTCAATACAAAAGCAAAAGCACACAATAAACAGAAGGAGACTTTTAAACTAATCCTTATTGGAGAAAGTTTACATCTATATCAAAATGAAGACTGCAAAGAAGAGACTTCAAGTCTCCAATGTGGTCAGAACCAAGACATTACTATTAATTACTTCTAGCTACATTTTCATCTTCATTAGTTCCAGATCTGAAAAGTCCTGGTCTGATTTGGGATTTTAATTTGTCCAACTCCACTGCCAATGAAAAACTTCTGCAGCTTTCAAAAAATGATTTAGATGTGAGATGGTGAGACAGCATGACTGGCATATATATTATTTTTAGATCCAAGGCCATCCAGAGCTGTCAAAATAGTCTCAGAAGAAAAGAATGTGGCTAAAATACAGCATGGAGAGGTAACACTGGTAGCTGGTACCAGTGCCAGCACAAGCATTGATTTGTCCCCATGGGTTGGCCAACCAACTCAAATTAAAAGGACCCCCCCAGACACAGGTTAAGAGATCATTGATGCAGGGGGAGGAGTTAGAAGGGGTTTAGATGTGTGCAGAAAGGATCTGAGAGAGGGCCAGTAGCAAAGTCAGAACCCAGCTCAATACTGTATCCAAGGAGTGTGGGTGCTTTGATGCTATTTTGAATATATCTGGGTTTTTCCACAGAAAACCCATCTGTGAATCAGCATCATCTCTTCATGTGAAGATTCAGGGGGGTTTGTTTGAGTTTTTTGGTTTTGCTTTTTTTTGGGGGGGGGAGGAGTTGAGGGTGAGGGGCTGGGAGGGTGGGGGTGTTTTCTTTTGGTTTCTCTTTGTTTTTAAGCAGCAGTTAGACTGGGGAAATGAGAAGAACGTATTGAAAGCACCATCTGTATTGACATGATACAGCAACATGTTCTGGGGTCCCTGCCTCCTCATCTTCCAGGTGGCAGATCTGGTCAAGTATCCCAAACCCTTCTTCCAGGCCCTGCTCTCAAATTTCCTTGCACAGAAAGCGAGAGGACATCACACCTAGAGCGTGGTGAGGGCACATCCTGCAGCCTGCCTGGACTTGAGATGTTGCCACAGAGCAGCAGATGACCTGACAGCTCAGGAGTACCTCTGCATCTGCTACCTGAGCTGCAGTCCCAGTGATCTGAACAAGAAGTAGTTTAAGAGCAGAACCTAACAAAGTCTGACACATTTGGACAGGGATCTGAGCAATCTGATCTGGTTGAAGATGTCCCTGCTTACTGCAGGGGGGTTGGACTGGATGACCTTTAAAGGTCTCTTCCCACCCAAAGCAGTCTGTGGTTCTGTAAGTCAGGAGCAGAGTCCAAGTGCAATGGGAGTTTTCTCTTCCTCCAACCAGCACAGGCAAATAAATGTCAGCAGCACGTGCAGCAGTCGCCTGTAGCTCTTGCATTCAGCTCCATTGCACTAAAATGTCACACAGGATCTTTGCCACTGGCATAAACAGTTTGGAGAAGCTTCAGAGAATATCCTTCAGTGCTCATCTTTCTGCTAGTTCCTATCTTGCCACACAGGAAAGATCCCTCAGAAACAAGCACAGACTGTGCCTTGTAGAGGTGACGAGGATTTCAACCACAAAGAGTTGAGGTTTTGGAAGGAAGGGGTCAAGATTTGAGAAATTACAGAAAGGTCAGAAGCTTCCCTTACACATGCACCTCTCAAAACACACCAGTGCCACATGGCACCCTTACAAATATAAATGACATGGTTCCTGATGGATTTATAGTCTCATATCCAAAGTTCCCAAGCAGCAGCAGAAGACAGTTGTACAGAGAAGAGCGTGGCACCAAGATCCAATCCAGTGTAAAGAAAGAGGTGTTTATCTTTGGCTCTCCTACCAAAGGTGCCTACCTGGGTGGTGATCCCATTAAATGGGGGAAGGTGACAAAGCAGCACTCCAAGCATGTCACGTTTCATAGCTGCATGGCTTATGTGAGACACTGTTCTTTGAGAAAGCATTTTCTAAAGAGTCAGTGTTCCTCCTCCTCCTCCTCCTCCCAGTCAAACCTCGTAACCTTGGAGATGTTGTGTGGTGCTTAATGAAACTTGTGCAGAAGACACCATGCTCCCACGAGAGAAAACAGTTGATATTAGAAAGGATCAAAGTAATAAACAAACATCCAAAGTTCAGAATCAACTAAGAAGTCAAAAGGAAAATACTGTGGTAATTATCTTTATTTTCCCCCACAAGTTGGAGTCTTTCATTTAAAAAGATGGAGATGCAGAGCTTTGGATGGAGACTCTGTTCCCACTCCAGCTCATTTCTTAGACATTACCCAGAGGACAACAAATTGCACACACTGTGTGTGTATGGAGTGGGATGTCCTGAAAAACAGCCAGCCTTGTAATTTTTGCATCCCTTGAGCAGAATGAGTGCAGCAGGGTTTGTGAGAGTTATGAATTACAAGGGGCTATATAGAAACTGCACCCAAGTTGTGCTCTCACTCACAGTTTGAATGAAGTAGAGCAGAGTGCACAATGTGGCTAATTGCATTGATTCTTCCCTTTCTGCTCACAGACAATGTTCTTTCATCTTAAGAGCCGTGTTGGAACAATGAAGAGACTCTGCTAGTTTGTATTTTGTTAGCAATTATTTTCTGAACTGCATTTTCAGACTACAGATTACTGCTGCCAAGAACCAGCAAACTTCAGAGAGAAGCTCCACTGATTTATTTTTTTTTCTTATTTTATGCTATCGTGGCACTGTCACGACATGTATTAAAGTGGACAAACATTACCTCTCTATTCATGGCTTCATAGCATTGTTGCAGAGTGCATGATACCCAAATTAATTCCCTTCCCTTCCTTTAATTCTGGCAGATAAAACAGATTGAGACACTGCTGACAACCAGACCCAAGTAATTAAGCAGCGCAATGTGCAAACACCGTTGGAGAGTCAGCAATTAGATCACTCCAATTAGATGTTTTCTTTGCTCAAACATGTCTGGAAATCTCAAGGAACAAAAGGCTTCACGTTCCAACAGCACAACTGAATTTTCACGCAGGTGGCACAGCGCTGCAGACCACCACTGTGCTCCTTGCCCAGTCCCCCCACTTGCCTGGTGTTTGTCCTGCCTGCAGCCCCCTACAGCAGCAGAAATTCATCACACTGATGAGTTGGTGTAGGGGTGTCACGGGTAGCCAAGCTCCCTGTACCTACAATAGTCCTTCAAACGTGCCACTTGTATGTTCTGGGCTGCTTCAAACAGAGCGTGGGCAGCAGGACAGGGGAGGTTCTCCTCCCCCTCTGCTCTGCCCTGCTGAGGCCACATCTGGAGTGTTGGGTCCAGTTCTGGACCCCCCAGTTAGGGTTAGGGTTAGGATTAGGGTTAGGGGTAGGGTTAGGAGTAGGGTTAGGGTTAGGGTTAAGGTTAGGGTTAGGGTTAGGGTTAGGGTTAGGGTTAGGGTTAGGGTTAGGGTTAGGGTTTGGGTTAGGGTTTGGGTTAGGGTTTGGGTTAGGGTTAGGGGTAGGGTTAGGGGTAGGGTTAGGGGTAGGGTTAGGGTTTGGGTTAGGGTTAGGGTTAGGATTAGGGTTAGGGGTAGGTTTAGGGGTAGGGTTAGGGTTAGGGTTAGGGTTAGGGTTAGGGTTTGGGTTAGGGTTTGGGTTAGGGTTAGGGTTAGGGTTAGGGTTAGGGTTAGGGTTAGGGTTAGGGTTAGGGTTTAGGGTTAGGGTTAGGGTTAGGGTTAGGGTTAGGGTTAGGGTTAGGGTTAGGGTTAGAGTTAGAGTTAGAGTTAGGATGTACTGATGTTGCCATTAGGGTTAGGGGTAGGGTTAGGGTTAGGATTAGGGTTAGGGGTAGGGTTAGGAGTAGGGTTAGGGTTAGGGTTAGGGTTAGGGTTAAGGTTAGGGTTAGGGTTAGGGTTAGGGTTAGGGTTAGGGTTAGGATTAGGGTTAGGGTTTGGGTTAGGGTTTGGGTTAGGGTTTGGGTTAGGGGTAGGGTTAGGGGTAGGGTTAGGGGTAGGGTTAGGGTTAGGGTTAGGATTAGGGTTAGGGGTAGGTTTAGGGGTAGGTTTAGGGTTAGGGTTAGGGTTAGGGTTAGGGTTTGGGTTAGGGTTTGGGTTAGGGTTTGGGTTAGGGTTAGGGTTAGGGGTAGGGTTAGGGTTAGGGTTAGGGTTAGGGGTAGGGTTAGGAGTAGGGTTAGGGTTAGGGTTAGGTTTAGGGTTAGGGTTAGGGTTAGGGTTAGGGTTAGGGTTAGGGTTAGGGTTTGGGTTAGGGTTTGGGTTAGGGTTTGGGTTAGGGGTAGGGTTAGGGGTAGGGTTAGGGTTAGGGTTAGGGTTAGGGTTAGGATTAGGGTTAGGGGTAGGTTTAGGGGTAGGGTTAGGGTTAGGGTTAGGGTTAGGTTTAGGGGTAGGGTTAGAGTTAGAGTTAGGGTTAGGGGTAGGGTTAGGGTTAGGGTTAGGGTTAGGGGTAGGGTTAGGGTTAGGGTTAGGGTTAGGGTTAGGGGTAGGGTTAGGGGTAGGGTTAGGGTTAGGGTTAAGGTTAAGTTTAGAGTTAGGGTTAAGGTTAGGGTTAGGGTTAGGATGTACTGATGTTGCCATGCTTTTAGTGTTGCCATTTGCTGATGTGGCAGACCTGTCTCCAGACCTCTGCTGCTGTTCTGATTGCTGTGGTGCCTGTGGGTGTCCTATGGTCACCATGGCCTTCTGTGTTGTACAGCTTTTACTGTCACTGCTCACCTCGTACCTGGCAGTGATACAGAGCACTTGGGATTTACTATCATGATCCTAGAAGATTGCTTGCAAAAGTTGCAAAATATTAATTAGCAATACAACCTACTATAAATAATTTATGATTTACTGACCACCATAACCTTAAGGCTGCCAAGGGAAGGTGAGTGTCAGCAATACTTTTCTGTCCTGGTATCTATGTCTCTGCAGCCATCGCTGGATAGTTTCCATTCTAAGCTAGGCTCTGGTGAGAAGGAGAGGGTGAGGGGACTGGTACCTTTCTAAGCACATGCAGTCTCATGTGTTTTTCATGCTGTGAAGGAGTTTCCAAGGTGTTATGTCACTAGTAGCAAAGCACATGAGACCAGTTCTTCAAGTCCAACTGTAAACCCAACACAGCAAGTCCTGAGCCTCCTCTTCTCCAGACTCCCTCAGCCACTGTTCATAACACACGTGCTCTAGACCCTTCACCAGCTCTAGTTGGTCTTCTTTGGACATGTTTTTCTAGGGAGTCCCCAAGGTTAACACAGTATTCAAGATCCAGCTACACCAGTGCCAAGAACAGGGGAGGATCACTGCCCAGGTCCTGCTGGCCACATGATTTCTACTACAGTCAGGATGCCATTGGCAGTCTTGGCCTCCCACCACTCTGCTGGCTCAGCCAACTGTCAATCAACACCCCCAGGTCCTTTTCTACCAGGCAGCTTTCCAGCCACTCTTCCCCATTCCTGTGGCGTTGCGTGGGGTTGTGACCCAGATGCAGGACCACAGAAGATCTGTGTGTTGATCTGCTCAAGCAGATCATCACACCCATCCAAATTAGCATCATCTGCAAACTTACTGAGGATGCATCTGATCTGCTCATCAAGAAAATTGATAATGACATTAAACAGAGCTTGACCCAGTATGGAACCCAAGGGAACCTCACTTGTGACCAGTGGCCAACTGGATTTAACTCCATTCACCACAGCTCTTCAGGCTTGGCCATCCAGCCAGTTTTCCACCTAGTCAACAATACAACCATCCAAGCTTCCCAGAGTCTGGGGGTCAGGCCTTGGCTCTTTGTCTTAATGCAACACATTGAGGAACACTCAGCATCAGAGCCACTTTTAGCTCACCTTTGCCTACCTGCCGTCTCTGCCTCCAGTTTTCTCCTCTAGGCAGCCCCCAGGGAGGCTTTGCTGCTAATGGCCCTCAGTAGGACCCATTAATACTCCTTGAAACTCCAGGGGTTGCTTCTGACTTTGACTTCTTCAGAGCTTTTTTCAGGCTCCTCTCTGAGGAAGTCTGAGCTTCATGGTCTCAGCACCAAATACACTGTGGAGCTCATTAAAATGCAAGAAGCCATGTCTTTTCTAATTATTTTCTTCAATCTTCAAGTCTTGGATAGCTACTAGGAGAGGTCTCTGGAGCATAAGTAAAGGGGAAGATTTCACTGAGTATTTAATACAAAAAGGGGTTTTTTTTAATTTTTCAGTTTATTCTATTACTTTGTCAGACCACAGAAGCAGTGATTGGAACATTCTTCAGTCGACACTGATGCAGAGGATCTCCTAATGATGTCAGGATGGGTAGGACCAGCCCCTCCTGGAGGTCAGACATGGACATCCTGATTCCTCACCTCCCCATCCCTGCCATTGCTCTCATCAGCCCCCTGGGACTTGCACCACTTGTCCTGACATCAGACTTCTCCACTGAAGTCTGCCCATGGAGGTCACAGCTCCTCTGCACCAACTCCCCCTGCTTTCCTCAGAGACCTGAGGCAAAGCAGAGTTTCTCTTCACTGCACACAAACCAAAGGAAAGCACAGTAAAGTTTAACCAGCAAGAGCCTGGAGTTGCTAAGTTGAAGCTGCCTCCAGTGAGGTTCACCATCCACAGGGGACAACCTCACCAGAAATGTTTCAAACAGAGAGATGGGAACTGATAGATAGAAACAGTGAAGGAGTGCAAAAAACACCACCATTTTATTCCAAGTTTTCACTCATTTGAGCTGGTGAAAAGCTGCTCATGGTTGGTTTTTGGGTTTTTGGTTTGGTTTTTTTTCAGTTGCAAGCAGTTCTTCCCCTTTCAAGGCAGAGCTCAGCTGCCTGACCTCGAGTGCCACTTGTAGACACCCCAGTGTATCTGTCACACAGGACAGGAGGTCTCCTGCAGGAGAGCAGAGCCCCTCCAGAGCTGCTGAGAGAGGCCAGGCAGAGGCCCAGGACACCTGCACTGGCACCAGGCATCTGTGTCCCTGTAGCTACACCCCACCTCAGTGATGGAAATTATTATTTCTTTCAAAACAGTGATTTAAATAAATAATGAAAGCTCACAAAGACTGGTCCATCAAAACAAAATAAAGCTCAACTAAGAGGAAATAAACCCAAAGAATTAAAAAAGCTGAAGATTGTATTATAACACATTTTTTTTTCTTTAGATCTAAAAGGACCTGGGTGTGCTGGTGGGCAGTAGGGTGGCCATGAGCCAGCAGTGTGTGGCCAGAAAGGCCAACAGTGTCCTGGGGGGCATTAAACAGAGCGTGGCCAGCAGGTCAAGGGAGGTTCTCCTCCCCCTCTGCTCTGCCCTGGTGAGGCCACATCTGGAGTGTTGGGTCCAGTTCTGGGCTCCCCAGTTCAAGAGGGACAGGGATACTGTGGGAACCTTGGTGAGGTAATGGGCATTTTATTAATCTGAAGTTTTGTGAATGCAAAAGTTTTGCACAGGGAATCCCTAATTTCCCTGTTCCTCAAGCTGTAGATGAGGGGGTTCACTGCTGGAGGCACCACCGAGTACAGAACTGCGATCATCACATCCAGGAATGGAGAAGACATGGAGGGGGGCTTCAAGTGGGCAAACATGCCAGTGCTGAGATACAGGGAAACCACAGCCAGGTGTGGGACACATGTGGAAAAGGCTTTGTGCTGTCCCTGCCCAGAGGGGATCCTCAGCACAGCCCTGAAGATCTGCACATAGGAGAAAAAAATGAAAATAAAACACCCAAATTCAAAACAGACACTAACCACAAGAAGCCCAACTTCCCTGAGGTAGGAGTGTGAGCAGGAGAGCTTGAGGATCTGGGGGATCTCACAGAAGAACTGGTCCAGGACATTGCCCTGGCAGAGGGGCAGTGAAAATGTATTGGCTGTGTGCAGGAGAGCAGTGAGAAACCCAGAGCCCCAGGCAGCTGCTGCCATGTGGACACAAGCTCTGCTGCCCAGGAGGGTCCCATAGTGCAGGGGCTTGCAGATGGCAACGTAGCGGTCATAGGCCATGACAGTTAGAAGAAAACACTCTGTTCCAAGCAAGAAGGCAAACAGAAAGACCTGTGCAGCACATCCCAAGTAGGAGATGGCTCTGGTGTTCCAGAGGGAATTGGCCATGGATTTGGGGAGAATGGTAGAGATGCAACCCAAGTCGAGGAGGGAGAGGTTGAGGAGGAAGAAGTACATGGGGGTGTGCAGGTGGTGGTCACAGGCTATGGTGGTGATGATGAGGCCGTTGCCCAGGAGGGCAGCCAGGTAGATGCCCAGGAAGAGCCAGAAATGCAAGAGCTGCAGCTCCCCTGTTTCTGCAAAGGCCAAGAGGAGAAACTCAGTGATGGAGCTGCCATTGGACATCTGCTGTTTCTTGGAATGAGGACACTGTTCTAAAAAGGAGAAGACGGGGAAAAAAAAACATGACAGACTTCTCTGAGTAAATCCACTCAATTTTTCATACAATTCCCCTCCACCCCAAATGAAAAAGTGTTTCCTTTCCCTGGTCTGTGCTGGCTGAGCATGCTGTGAAGAGTAGGACCTCTGTCCACGTGCTGCTGAGGAGTCAGCTTTGCTGTGCTGCAGTGAGTACATGGGAGCTGGTAGCACAGGAGCCCAGCAGACTCAGCAGTGAGGGACCAAAAAAGACCTGCCTGGACTCAGTCTTCTCAGTGCTTCTTTGTCCTTTTTTTCCCCCAATCCCTTGCCCATGTCTCTGCTACCTGGAGCTGTCCCCGCCAGGAGAAGTTCCTCTACCCCCACATCTTCTCCCTGTCACTGCTCATAGACCCCCATCCCACCTGCTGTGTGCTCAGTTCTGTCCTGCTCACACCTCCTGCAGCAGAGCACTGCCCAGGGGATGTCCGTGCTGACAAGTCCTACAGAGAAGATCAGATCCACCATCAGCAGACCACAAAGGGGATGTTAATGTTTGATAGAGGCAGAGGAAAGCATGAAGTGACTTTATCAGATTCTTTGGAAAACCTGTTCATCATTTCCTACAATGCTGTAGGAATCTCAGTCTCCTCTGTCAACCTGACAGCTCCATCACCATTTCCTCATCCCCTCACAGCAGGAATTGAAAGGACCAACCCCAGAAAGCACCTTTCTTCCCAGGTGTCCCCTGCCTTGATGTGCTTCTTGAAACATTCCCTGGGAAAATATCCCACAGCTGATCTGGAGCTGTGAGCAGCCCTGACCCACACAGCAGCACCCTTGTGACTGTAGAAGGACCAAGTCCTGCTTGGGGTCATTCCTTCCACCCACAGCTTCTCCCTGCAGTTCTTGGGGAGCTCACCAGGCAGGCTGAGAGCTGACCCTGGCAGGTAGCAGAGTCCCTGCCCCAGCACACAGACCCTGGGCTGCAGGGACCCTGCTCTGAAGGACAGCCCTGGGCACACCCAGCTTCATTCAACCTTGCCTAGAAATTGTCCCTGGACAGGGATTCCTCCTTACAGATCCCATAACTCTGGGCTTGGCAGCTGTAGGACATCCCTCCAGGAGCCGCAGCTCCATTCTCAGAGACTTACTGTGTCAGAGGCTGAGGAGATTTCTCCCTGAGCAAGCTCTCAGCATCTTTCCACTCCACACTGCCTCTGATATCTCTCTTGCTTCTCTCCTGTCTCCCCTCAGCCTTGCTGTGCTTTGCTCACTTGCCACGAGCTCCCTTTGTCCCAGGAGCTCAGCCCAGCTCAGCAGCACAGGACCAGCCCAGGGGATTTTAATCGCCTCTCTGGTGGGTTTGATGTTGAGTCCATGAACCTCAGGCCCTGAGAGGAAGTTGAGGAAACTTCTCAAGCAGTCAAAGTCAAACTCCAAAGTTTCAGGGAGCGTTGATGAGTCCCACTGAGGGATATTTACTGACAAACATCCCCAGGTGCTGCTTAGAGCAGAACCTGGAGGCAATGATGATGGGTAGGCAAAGGTAACCTTAAGGTGGCTCTGATGCTAAATAAACATTTATAAGTTTTATCAAGCCAACGGGCCAAGCCCTGGCCCACAGCCCCTGGGAAGGGAGATCCTGTCCCCCACGTGTTGCTCAGGGCTCTTCCTGGGGCACTCTGGTGTGGGGATGTGCAGTGGAGAATGCAGGACTATGGTTCCACACCTCTCCAGCTCCTGGGTGGGGACAGGGAGTCCATGGGGCCCCAGTGCTGTAAAGATAAGGTGTCTTCTGACAGGCATCATTGTCAGAGACAAGAGCCAATGCCAAGGGGAATGAGAGCTCAGCTCTCTTGAGGACTCTCAGCTTTGCCACATCCCTCTACCATCTCCACCACAGGTTGTCCTACAGTGTCCCAGTCCTGTATCTGTTTCCTTGTAGGCTGGAGACATCCACCCTGCTTCCCCAACTTGCTCTCCCTTGAGTATCTTCCTACTCTTACTGACATCTAGTCACTCACTGCTCCTTGAAACAGGAGAGAGACTGCTGCTGCAGCACAGCACTGCCCTTCAAAGTGACATTTCTTTCTCCTTGTGTCTAGTCTCAAACTACCAAGCTGCACTTCCTGGCATTCATTCCTCCTCATGCTGTTTCCCAGTTGTAAGAAAAGATCCATCCTCCAAATCCACCACCAGCAGTCTCAGGTTTTCTGCCAGAAGACTCTCCTGTCTCAAAAACCTCTGCTGCTGTGCTGCCCCAAACCATGACGTCGATGACGTCCTCAACGTATTGCAGGTGCTCTGGAGCTCCACCCTTTTCCAGAGCGTTCTGGATGGAATAGGCAAGTGAAAAATAGGAGGGATGAAGGTCAGGAGGAAAAAGAAGAAAAAGCTTTTAGGAATGAAACTTGTAGTCCAGTGGTGGGACAGGCTAGACAAGGAGGAGCTGTATTCCAAGCCCCTCTGAGGCAGGTAGTAGGACTGGAGGGAGAGCTGGTGTGAGTAACAGTGCCCTTATCTGTACCTGGTTTAAAGGCATGGAAAGAAATGACTGGAACATACAGGGAAAATGCTCATAAATCAAGAGAGACTTTGGAAATAAAAGGCTAATTTTATCTGGGGTGAAAAATGTAATTACCAGGTTACCCAAGGAAAGGATGAGAAACCTTCTGCATTTTATAAGCATTGATGTGAAACTGCTTGGAAATATTCTGGCTTAGGTCCATAAAGAGAGGGAGAGGCTCTGTCACTGGTAAATGTATTTATTGGGCAATCAAATCTGGATATTGAAAGGAAGTTACAAAAATTGGAAGATGGAAAATTGGAAAAGGGAGTGTCCTCAAAATAAAAGATCCAGACAGGGTCCTAGACAACTGCATCCAGAGGGAAGGAGAACTCTAGATTGATGGAGTTACTGACTCTGGGACAGGATTCAGACTGATGGGGACTGGGGGCACACTCAGAACTATCCCCTGTAGAGCCCCTGGTCACATTAAAGTTGAGGAATGATAAAGCTGACACTGGGGGAGCATGCTCTGCTTTGAACACTTGTAAGGCTAAATTTAGTGATCAGAGTTGAACAGCTCTGGTGCCACAGGGGAAGGGGACACTAGGCTTTTCTTTTGGCCAGTACAGTGTGGATTTGGGCTCAAGTGTTTTTACACAAATTTTTTAATAGACCAGATTGCCCTATTCCCCTGCTGGGAGGAGATCTATTGAGTAAATTAGAAGCCAAAATAACTTTTGAGGATGGAGACAGAGATGGCTAATACCTGATTCAAGGGCCATAGAGGTGATTTTTTTTATGTTACAGGACATCCTGAAAGGGAATGAGATTCCCCAAGAAGCAGAGGACACCATCATACCCTTGGTTTGGGCTGGTGAGGTACCAGGTTGATCCAAAGCAGCAGAACCAGTGCAGGTAATGCTCAAAGAAGGAGCAATTCTGGTAAGGCAAACACAATACCCTATAAAACTGGAAGCAAGAAAAGGATTAGAGAAAATAATGGAAAATTTTATGCAATGTGGATTATTAGTAGAATGTGAATTCAAGTACAATACTCCAATTCTACCTGTAAAGAAACAAGAAACTGGAGAGTACAGGTTGGTACAGGATTTAGGGGCTATAAATTCAGTAGACCAAGACCTGCACCCAGTGGTGGCCAATCTGTAGACTTTGCTAACAGCTTTGGAAGAAAAGCACAAAGGGTTTACAGGATTAGTTTTTAAGGATGCCTTCTTCTGCATACCTCTAGAGAAAACCTGTCAGGCATTATTTGCCTTGGAGTGGGAAAATCCTACAACAGGCTGGAAGGGACAGCTCACACGGAGAGCGTTGCCACAAGGGTTCAAAAATAGCCCAACTATATCTGGAAATCAATTAGCCAAAGAGTTAGAAATTGGGAGAAAAAGTAAGCCTGAAAGACTGATACTACCATACATGGATGCAGCAGAAACATGGCTATTAGTCTACTGAACTTCTTGGGCCAAGGAGGCTATTGGGTCTCCAAAAGGAAGGCCAAAATTGGAAAAGAAATGGTAATTTATTGGGGTTTTGAGATCTTACAGGGATGTTGCAGATTGGGAACTGAGCAGAAGGAGGCAATCTGCCAGATGCCAGAACCCAGGAATGCCAGAGAACTGAGAACTTTCCTCACAATGGCCAGAAAAAAAACTCTAGTGAACATCTGAGCAGTGATAGAGAACATCATTGAGAACAGAACCACTGGTGCCATACAGGCTCTGCAAATGGAAGTATCTCACCTGTCAAAGGTAGTGATCCAGAACAGGATGGCCCCTGCTTTGTTATTGGCTTCACAAGGTAGTGTTTGCCCCATCATGAACATGAGTTGTTGTTGTGTGTATATATGGATCAAAGCAGCAGAACCTCTATGGATTTGGGAGACAGTGGGAAAACAAAAAGAAGTATTCTATGGAGTTACTAAAGGTGACACTTCCTGTGGTTCTGAGGAAATCTGGCATGCACTAACTTCTTGGATACCAAATTGGACATGGCTAAAAAGATTATTTCTATTGATAATTTTTATCATAGCAGTATAATGATCATTCTGTAATGATCCAATGTTGTAATTGTTGCTCTAACCTTTGCTGGAACTATAAATTAACATGAGGGTTGAAGCTTAATAGCTCCAAACCCTCAAAAGAAAAGGGGAGACTGATACCATCCCAAGAGAACACACCCTTCTGCTTAAACAATGTGTGACACTGACAGTTAGTGACCTATCTGCAAGACCTAGTCCAGTTTATAGCCTAAAACAAGTAATGAAGAGACTTGAGGCATCAAAACTTTGCAATACAGTAGAAAAGGCAGTGACACCAGAACAAACTCACTTTGTGGAGACAGAAGTGTTGTGAACAAGCCAGGAGATGAACTAAGAGTGGAAAATTCAACTAAAGGGCACAGTGACAAAAGTTTCTACAAGCACCAAAGGACTCCAGAAGACCAACAAGGTGAACCAGTACTCATGCCAAAAGGACGTTTGCATATATTAATGAGTACTTGGAAATGTAATGAGTATGTTAATGACTCCTTGGGAAAGCAAGGGATGTTCATGTCTTGCTGGTATAAAGCTTTTGTGGAGAGACGAGTCGGGTGCAGGATGGGTGGAGCGATCCCCCATAATAAAGAAGTGCTGCTCCTTCAGCCAGAGCTGGGGTTAAGTTAATTCCTGATTTCAGTGACAGGACTTTCTTTAATTTCATGCTTCACCCAGCCATGATTTTACTAACTCTAACTTTAATGTGTCTATTTGGCTTATGATTATATTGTATATAAAGGTTTGGTACCTGATAAAACAAATAACCCAATTAAACTACCCAAAACACACAAATTAATGCATAACAAACAGCAGTGCCATTTACTGACTGTACATCTATAGGCACACAAACTCTCAGTGCACTATTAATGGCACAGAGGTGACCATTCCACCACTGTGTGAGGTTAAGAAGAACCCAGATCAGGGGGTGGAGTGTGATGGTGTGCTCCCCTCCACTAAAACCTGATCTTTATTTCCTGTAACTCTCTTCAAATGATAACCACCAGTGGTGACCATAATGGATGCTATCTGGTTGCACCAGACACATTTGGATCAGAGGAGACTGATAACAACACAACAGCCAAGGGCCAGCTCATGTAACTTGGTCCAACAGCACAGGGCTTGCTGAGCACCCACCGACCAAAATACAGCTGGTGTGGGAACATGAATCACAGAATCACAGAATGTCAGGGATTGGAAGGGACCTCGAAAGATCATCCAGTCCAACCCCCCTGCCAGAGCAGGAACACCTGGATGAGATCACACAGGAAGGTGTCCAGGTGGGTCTTGAATGTCTCCAGAGAAGGAGACTCCACACCCTCCCTGGGCAGCCTGGCCCAGGGCTCTGCCACCCTCACAGCAAAGAAGTTTCTTCTCAAGTTCAAGTGGAACCTCCTGTGTTCCAGCTCACACCCATTGCCCCTTGTCCTATCATTGGACACCACTGAGAAGAGCCTGGCTCCATCCTCCTGACACTCACCCTTCAGATATTGATCAACATTAATGAGGTCCCCCCTCAGCCTCCTCTTCTCCAAGCTAAAGAGCCCCAGCTCCCTCAGCCTTTCCTCACCAGGGAGATGCTCCACTCCCTTCATCACCTTGGTGGCTCTGTGCTGGACTCTCTCCAGCAGCTCCCTGTCCTTCTTGAATCCATCATCTTACTCCATAAAGAGTGGACAGCCCAGGGCCCATGGAGCTCTCCTGAAATGACAGTGAGCTGCACAACAGCATCTCCCCTTGAGCAGGGACATCTCTCAAGGTTACTCCTTGAGGTTGAGAGATTCCTTGACACAGCAGAACCTCAGTAAGTGACTGACAGTGACTACACAGCAGAATGCCAGCTAAGTGACATGAAGGATTGATTGTGCATATATAATTCATTAGACATAAATGGTTGATCAAGTCTGGGACTAGGAATGGATCTAGCTGCACCTGGACTCCTCTCTGAGAAGGACTTTAGAAAGCAAGGGGGTGCTTTCCAAAACTTTGTGACTCAACAGGAGGGTGTCTCTGACAGTTGTGTCTGACCCTGCCCTCTATGCAGCAGATAAACAAGTGAACCTCACCATCAAATCCTGTCAAATGAATGTCACATTAACCTTGGAACTTTGTTAATTCACTGGTTTATATCAATAAATACATCACTACCTCTCTTTTACGACTGAAGTGTGTCACTCACCCTGACCCTCTCTCCCCGTGACAGGCAGACACTGAGCAAATGGGAGGCCAGTGAGTGGTGGCCTAACATGAGGAAAGATGCAGGTGGATATTGTAGGAACTGTCTTTCTTGCACCATGACCAGTGCAGATGACACTGGAGTAAAAGCTCCAGTTCAGCACCAACATACTGAAGACCCACAGGCACAACTGCAGGTTGACTTTGTGGGACCTCTGCCACTGACAGCTTGAAACACAAAAATTGCATCTTTTAAATAGTAGATGCTTTAGTAAATGGACAGAAGTCATAGAATCATAATCATAGAATGGTTTGGGCTGGAAGGGACCTTAAAGATCATCCAGTTCCAACTCCCTGGCCATCAGCAGGGACACCTTCCACCAGACCAGGTTGCTCAAAGCCTCATCCAGCCTGGCTTTAAACACTTCCAGGCACAGGGTCATCCACAACTTCCTTGGGCAACCTGTTCAAGCATCTCACCACCCTCACAGCCAAGAATTTCTTCCTACTATCTCATCCAAACCTGCCCTCTTTCAGCTTAAAGCCATTTCCCCTCGTCCTGTCATTAACTGCCCTTATGAAAAGTCCTTCTCTTCAGAGATGGTCAACCCTTGCAAAACCAACAGGGTGGCCACCACTGCAAATCTGCTGTTAAACAGTGTCATTACTTGATGGATGGGATGTCCACAACTCCTCTGGGCAACTTGTTCCACTGTCTTGCCATCCTCATAATTTCCTTCTTATATCCAGTCTAAACCTAACCTCTTTCCATTTAAGGCCATTGCCCCTTCTCTTGCCACTGCAGGCCATGGTAAAAAGTCTCACTCCATCATTTATTGGCCTATGACCATGACGTTTTCACCTGCAAACACCTTGGAGAGCACCCAGATATCTCCCAAGATGGGGCTTGGAGGTCTCAAACATGTGGCGTCAAGCACGTAGAGACTGAGGGCACTGAACTCCGTAGTGTGGAGAATGAGAGAAGTACAGGAGCAGCCTGAAGGTGCTTGAAGGGTGGTTTCAAGGGTGGCAGAGCTTTTCTTTGTAGTGGAAAACAGTGTGAGGAAGAAATAATGTCACAAAATGCAGCTGGGGAGGTCCAGAGTAGAAATGAGGAGAAAGAAATGTCACTCCAAGGGCAGTACAGCACATCACCCAGAAAGAGTCTGAATCAGTCCAAGGCTTTGAGTGTCAAGGAAAATCCAGTTGGGGATGGAGAGATATTAGTAAAAGAAAGTGACAGCAAGGTGGGGCAGCTGGGTGGATGATTACAGCCTGCATGGAGAGAGGTACAGGTGACACGAGACCACAGGACAGCGTGTGGTGGAGATGGCAGAGTGGTGTAGAAAAACTTTCATTAAAAAAAAGGAAAAAGGAAAAAAATCCCTGTGAAATAACGGTTGTTGTCTCTTCCATTGATGCCTGTGAGGACACAACTCATCCTTCCAGCACCAGGACTTCATTGCCTCCTTGTTAATCTTTAAGGAGCCTGTCAAGCATAGTCCTGCCCTTGGTATTGCCCATCTCCACATCACCCTGCCCCAGGAACAGCCCTGAGGAATGAGTGAGGGACAGGATCTCACTTCTCAGGGGCTGGGGGTCAGGGCTTGGCCCTTTGGTTGATGGGGTCAGGGCTTGGCCCTTTCCATTAATGAAACACATCCAGGTTTCATCAGCATCAGAGCCACCTTTACCTTGCTTTGCCTGATCTGTTGTCACTGCCTCCAGTTTTCTGCTCTAACTGGACCCTGGGGATGCCTTCCCAGTAGTGTCCCCCAGTGGGACTCATCAACACTTTGGAGGTTGCACCTGATTTTGACTCCTTGAGAGGTTTCTTCAGCGTCCTCTCAGTGTCTAAGTGTCATGGACTCAGCATTAAACCCACACAAGGGGTTCTTAAAATACCTTGGTCTGGGCTTCTGCTGCTGAGCTGGGCTGAGATCCTCAGATGGAGGGAGCCCATGACAAGCTGTCTCTCTGCAGCTCTGCCCAGGGGCAGCTCCTCTGCAAAGCACAGCAGGGAGAAGGGCACTGCCAGGGTGTCTCAGGGAGATGAGCAAGGCAGAGAGAGAGCTGGAAGGTGGTCAGGACTGAGAGGATGACTGCGAGCTCACTGCAGGAGAAATCTCTGCAGCCCTTGGCACGGTAAGTCTCTGGGTGCAGGGCAATGCAGCTGGAGTTCCTGGAGGCATCTCCTCAAGCTGGCACAGCCCACAGCTTAGGGGCTGTGTGAGGATGAGGGGCTCTTACTCTCAGCCTGCCCGGGGAGCTCCTCACAGTGCTGCAGGGAGAAGCTGTGGCTGGAAGGAGCCAGCCCTGGCAGGGCAGGGTCCTGCTGTTGAGAGGGTGCTGTGTGGGTCAGGGCTGCTCACAGCTGCAGATCAGTACAGCACAATCCCAGATGTTTCAAGAAGCACAGCAAGGCAGGGGCTACCTGAAAGGGAAGGATCCTCTTCTATCAACCTTCTACTCTATATTTGCTGGGTGGGCAATGGGACACAGACATTCACGTCTCAGTTGAAGCAGAGTCACTGAAACTCCAAGTCTCTTTCTTAGTGGTGAATAAACAGTGGGGTGTCAGAAATCAGCAGAGCCTGGCTTGCAGACAGCATCACTCTGGCTTTTCCAGGCTCATCAGGGTTGGTCTGATGGTGCCATCAGAGCCTGCCCAGCCAGAGCTGCCCCTGGGCAGTGCCCTGGGGCCGGGAGGTGACTGCAGGGCAGAGCTGAGCACACAGTGGGTGGGATGGGCTCTGGGAGCACTGGCAGGGAGGAGACCTGGGCACAGAGGAAGAGCTGCAGGCAGCAGAGCCATGGGCAAGGGGTGGGGGGAAACTGCCCAGAAGCACTGGGGGAGGCTGCCTTCAGGGAGCTCTCTTGTGGTCCTTCCCTGGAGATGCCTTCTGGGCATTGCCTGCTGGGCACGGAGCTGACTCTCTGGAGAACATCTCATCTGCAGGAGCCCTGACTGTCTGCTTTGCCTCTCCTGCTGGGCTTGGGAGCTGCCCCCAGAAAGGCAGAGCCCTGCTGTCGGGTCCCAGGGAGTGCTGAGCCTTTCCTTGGGGTGGACACTCTCCTCTCAGAGTCCTCTGCTTCTCTCTGGGAGGTGTCTTGTCCTGCTGTCTTCACCATAACTGCACCTCTGGGCTGGGACAGAGAGGAGTTTGAAGCTCTGCCCTTTGAGACAGTGCTCCCCCATGTGAGTTCAGTTGTTTATATTTAAAGAGTAATTTGTGTTTGAAGTCACCTTCAAGGCAGCAGAAGTGAAAGTGCAGAGCAATTGGGCAACAGACTGATGGACACTGCAGCTCTCCTGGCTCTGCACTAAGCCACAGGGCTCTGAGCACTTTTGCATGTCCTGTTTCAAGAGTTCACACTTCATTCATAAAAATGAAGATTTTTTTACTCCTAGAAAGAACATTCACTACATTTGATGGTGAAAAATAAAAACCACAAACAAAACTCTTAGGAGAACGTGCTAAACCTCTCTTCTGCAGCCCACACTCCTCAGAGTCATGAGTAGTGACACTGACCTTCTCCATTAAAGGTGGGTTCCATCTGACATCCCTTGTGAACGGTGGAGCTGTCACAAAGCAGCTCCAGGTACCCAGTGCAGCAGAGCAAAGCTGACTCCTCAGCTCCTCACAGCACACTCAGCCAGCACACACCACAGACAATAAATCTCTGTGAACAAGGGGGATCTCTGTGAACAAGGGAGTGGCTTTGCTCAGAGGAGTCTGTCCTAATTTTTCTCTCTCCTTCCCTTTTTTGAACAGTGTCCTCATGCCACAAAACAGCAAATGACCAACAGCAGCTCCATCACCCAGTTCCTCCTCCTGGCATTCTCAGACACACAGGAGCTGCAGCTCCTGCACTTCTGGCTCTTCCTGGGCATCTACCTGGCTGCCCTCCTGGGCAATGGCCTCATCATCACCACCATAGCCTGTGACCACCACCTCCACACTCCCATGTACTTCTTCCTCCTCAACCTCTCCCTCCTTGACTTGGGTTGCATCTCTACCATTCTCCCCAAATCCATGGCCAATTCCCTCTGGGACACCAGAGCCATCTCCTACTTGGGATGTGCTGCACAGGTCTTTCTGCTTGTCTTTTTCTTTTCAGCAGAGTATTATCTCCTCACTGTCATGTCCTATGACCGCTACGTTGCCATCTGCAAACCCCTTCACTACGGGACCCTCCTGGGCAGCAGAGCTTGTGTCCACATGGCAGCAGCTGCCTGGGGCACTGGGTTTCTCACTGCTCTCCTGCACACAGCCAATACATTTTCAATCCCCCTCTGCCAGGGCAATGTCCTGGACCAGTTCTTCTGTGAGATCCCCCAGATCCTCAAGCTCTCCTGCTCTCACTCCTACCTCAGGGAACTTGGACTCATTGTGGTTAGCCTTTGTTTGGCATTTGGGTGTTTTATTTTCATTTTTTTCTCCTATGTGCAGATCTTCAGGGCTGTGCTGAGGATCCCCTCTGGGCAAGGGAGGCACAAAACCTTTTCCACGTGCCTCCCTCACCTTGCTGTGGTCTCCCTGTTTCTCAGCACTGCCATGTTTGCCTACCTGAAGCCCCCCTCCATCTCCTCCCCATCCCTGGACCTGGTGGTGTCAGTTCTGTACTCGGTGGTGCCTCCAGCACTGAACCCTCTCATCTACAGCTTGAGGAACCAGGAGCTCAAGGCCACCCTGAGGAATATGAATGTTTTTCAGGGTCAATAAACAGCCTGATTTGCTTCTGCACAGCGTTCATCACGTAACTCGTTATGGGCCCAGCCTGCCTCCTCAGATTTTTGGTGGTGTTGGTCATGGTGTGAGATTTCTTGTGCTAATATTGTTCACAATTAAATTTTATAATTGTATCCACTCTAACTCATTGTCTAGCTGTACAGTTTGACCCAGAGCCTGTGTAAAAGAGGTGTGGTGTTCTCTGTCTATTTAAACACCTTAAAGGACCCTGCATCAATGTTTTTGTCTTAGATCTTTCTTCTGAGACCTTTGTAAAGGTTCATGGCTGCCAGGGAACACCAGTGCTTGGCCTTTCCAGAGCTGCTCACTTCCTACTTCCACACTCTCCTTCTCAGCCCCTCTGTTGTTGGAAAGCCCAAGTGCTTTGGCAGCTTGGTCACAGTCCTGCTGCGTGGTAGTCCTGCAGACAGGGACAGGCAATGGGCACCTCTGTTACAGAGCTGACCTCCATAACAGCATTCCCATCATCAAAGGGGATCTCCTTAGCTCAGTGCCTGTAGGCTTAGGTCTTCTTCCAAAGTTACCCTCAAGAACATGCCCAAGGAATAGACTCTAAAGATTCTTGTTGCTTTGCTTGTTTCTCTAAGGGCCCAGCAGTAAATGGACCCTGCTGAGCCTGTCCCCAGCATGGTGTCACCCAAAGATAATATGCTTAATCTGGGTGTGACCTGGCAAACACGAGCTCTATAACCCCAGGGACTGCAACAGGCACAGGGAAAGGAGTCTGGTGAGTGATTCATTTTATCCTCAGTGACCTTTCATAGACTGGATCCAGTGCAGCACGCCAAACACAACTCAGCACTGGAACAAGGCAGGATACCTATGAGCACCTTCTGATTAGCTTGTGTGGGAGCCTGTCACTGGCAGTGACCACCACCAGCTTGGTCTGCCTCTCAGCTTGACCAGCACAGCCCAACAGAGTCACCCCCATGGCCCCAGGAACCACAGCCCTCGTGCTCTGTAGAGCAGCACCCCCACCACGGGGGCTGTGGGGAGCACAGGGAGAGGGTGTAGGAATGGGTGGCCAGGCCAGCACAGATGTGCTCACCTGGGGAAAGGTTCTGTGGGAAGATGAGATGTCCCAGGAGAAAAGCAGGGCACCATGTGGGCTCAGTTGGCGTGAAGACAGGCATGTGGAAAGAGTCAGGGAGTTGCTGGGATGGCTGGTGTAGAAAATGTCCCAGAGAGGGAAACATTAGTGAAAAGCTAAAGTTTGTGTGTGCAGAGTAGAGGGCACGCAGCAGTGCCCTTGCTCAGGCAGGCCTCCTGAGGGAGACATGAAGAGGATGAGCAGAGAAACATCTCATCTGTGCCTGTGCTCACTGGACACCTCAGGGCACCCCAGGGAAATCATCACAGACCAGCAAGGAACAACCACCATTCCCAGCACTGGCCTCTCATCCCACCTCCAAGAGCTTCTTTGTCCCTCTGTGGAGGGACATTACATGGCTGGATCAGAAATCTACGGTGTGTCCCATGTATGGTCAAGACATAGGCATGCACATTGTGTGCCTGGAGTGAGATGAACCCCAGAGAGTACAAATGTCATCAGCTATTGCTGAGGATGCCATGAAGGCGTGTGGAACATCAGTGTCTCGAGGTCACTTCACTTTGAGAGTCATGTTCACTGGGAAACCACCTGAATGCAGCAGTGGGATGTGCTTCCTTGAACTGAGGTCCCTTGTGTCCGTTCCTCATGGTGTGGGGCACCTCAGACATGTGCAGAGCAAGGTGAAACACCACAGGGCTGAGGTGGCTCCCAGCCTCCTGGAGTGACAGCAGGAGGCCAGGAGGCACTTTGCCTGCTGCAGTGCCTCTGCCTGTGCAAGGGAAGGTCTCATGTGTCTGAACACCCCTGTCAGAGCCCTGACATTTCTGTGTGTGTCTCCAGGAACAACCCTCACCACCCCAGTGAGGTTTCTCTCATCTGCCTTGTCTGGTTCATTGCAAATGCCCGTGTGCTGCATCAGCCTCCCTTGTCGTGATGGCCATTATCACACAGGGTGACAGGAGCACGTCTCTGGAGCATCTCACCTGTGCAGCCAGAAAGGGCTCTGCAAGCATGAGCAGCATTGCCCTCTAGAAGACAGCATTGTTCCCTTTCACAAAGCACAGAGCTGGTCTGGGGAGTAAGATGCAGTCAGAGGCACGCACCCCTCCGTGTTTCACCTCTCTGAACTTCCTTTGAGATCTCTCTGTGTGATGGGACTAAGTGCACCCTCAACTCCTTTGTGGATGACATCAAGTTGCAGGGAGACCTTGAGAGATTTCATGTAGTTAACACATCCTGGAGCAAGAGACTTGGGCAAGATGACTGTGGTGGGTTAAACTTTACCAGGTGCCCATCAATCCGTTATCTCACTCCACCTCCTCAGCAGGACAAGGGAGAAAAAAACTCCTGGGTCAAGACAAGGGCAGCCTTGATGTGGTGTGAACACTGCTCAGTAACAGCCAAACCATTGGTGTGTGGTCAATGTCACTTTAACCAGGAGTCCAAAGCACTGGGCTGCTGTGGGGAAAGTGAACTCCACCCCAACTAGACCCAGGACAACAGTGTTCAGGGATCTCTTCCACTGGGATTCAATGGATCTTTAGAGAGCTCTCTGAATATAGAACAGACACAGGAGTAAGAAAAAGGAGAGAGGCAGAAGTAGATCTATAAAACACACCAGGATAACTCAAATATCCCTCTGAGGAACATTTCTCCACTCAGAGGCTGGATAGGAAATCTCTCAGATAAATTTGATGGAACAAGATCACTTTTACCTGCTCAGATGCTGGGCAGCATGGAGGGTGACTGTTGGGTACGGTATCATGTGGTCAACTCTGTCTCAAGAACACATACTCCTGTAGCAAGCCAGTGGCTGTGAAAGGGGCTGTGAGGGCACTTCTGCCTCTGGAGGGGACAAGCCAACAGCAGGAATTGGGCTGGGAAAGGGATTGTGAGGTCACTTCTTTATGAAACAGCTGATAGGACAGCCCTTTTAGTCATGACCCGGATATGTGCATTAAAGCTCATACCTACCAGCTTCTCTGGCAGGCCAGCAGAAGGCAGCTGGTTGGCACCTTGACCATGAGATCCTCTCTGCCATAGCAAGCAGGCTCAACCCTGGAAGGGGGCTTGGATTTTGGTTGTTGTGTTTCTTCTGCCTGAGTATGTCATGGGACAGCAGCAGGCATAGAGCTTAGTGGTGTCTATCTGAGAAGCTGGAAGGCTAGCAGCCTTGGGAGATCATGGTGAGGTGACTGCTGTCTGGTCAGGTGGGAGGCCACAACAAGGCTGATGGGTTGGGATACCTGCTCAAAGAGTCATTGCCCAGATGGTGGAGTTGTCCTTGGAGGTAGGAAACAGCAGGAGAGACATGTGTCTACATAGTGCAGCTTGGAAGGTGGAGACTGGACATGAGGAGGAAGAAATGTCGCTCAAAGGGTAATGCTGTGATACAACAAACCATCCAGAAGGAGTCTGAGATCAGCCCACCTCCTTGTGTTTCAGGGTGTGAGAGTAACAAACACCTGTGAAACCATGTGGGGAAGCAAGGTAGGTGTCTGCAGCCTGCAGGGAAAAGGAAGCAACTGTGGGACAGTGTGGGACAACCTGTGGTGGAGGTGGCAAAGGGTGCTGTCAAGGCTGGAAATTGCCAAGAGAACCCAAGCCTTTGTCCCCTTGGCTCTGGCAATAGTCTCTGCTGCCAAGGCCAGTGAGAAGACATGTTGTCTTCAGGAACTGGGACCTCCTTGCCTCCTTGCACACCCCCAGTGAGGCTGGGAACTGCCATCCCATTGTCCTTCACTCAGCATCCCACACCCCACTGCCCTGGGAAGAGCCCCGAGCAGTGGGTGAGGGACAGGATCTGCCTCGTGGGGGCTGGAGCTCAGGGCTTGGCCTTTCTGCTTCACCAAACCAAGCCAGGGTTTCCTCAGCAGCCTACCTGCAATCATGGCCTCCAATTATCTGCTCTAACGAGTCCCTGGGGAGACTTTGTTAGTACTGGCCCCCAGTGGGTGCTCCAAGTGCTTCTTCTGACTTTGTCTCACGAGAAGGTTTGCACAATCTTCTCTCAGTACCTGGGGTGCAAGGACTCAGCACCAAATGCACCATGGGGCTCATTAAAACAAAGCAGGTCCTAACAAAACATGTCTCTCCCTGTCATTTTCATCCAGTTTTGTGCAGTGAATTTGTACCAGGTTTCCTGGTATAGTTATGGAGAAATATTTCCAAGAGCTTCTAATAAAAATGACCTTTGGATTTTAAAGGTTTATTATTTTTTCATTTAGAGAAGAGGTGATAGCAGACTGCTCAGATTTATATTGATCCAGAATCTCTCCTAAGGAGATGTGGACAGGCAGGAAAAGCTGTCCCTTAAGGTCTGGCACAGTGTGGACAACCTTGCTCCTCACCTCCCCAGTCCCATCGTGTCTCTCATCAGCCACCTGGGACTTGCATCCCTTTTCCTCCCATCAGACTTCTCCCCTGCAGGCTGCAGCTGGAGGTTACAGCTCCTTTGTACCAGCTCCCACCTGCTTTCCCTCGAGAACTGGCAGCACAAAAATAAAGAGGCTCTTTTTTCTTATTTTTGAACAAACAAAATAAAACTGAACAATTTCATTGTTAATTAAAATAAATAATTAAAATAAAACACACTCCTCGATTGTGTGCCAAGGACAAGCTGCCACCAATGAGAGTCACCTTCCACAAGGCATAACCATGCAAGAAATGGTTTAGACTGATAGAAAAATGATCAAATAAACACAATTAGAGTTGGGTGAAGACCTAATTAGAGGGATCACTGAGAGACAGGCAAGCTTTTAACTCCCTGAAGCTCAAAGCAGCGCCTGGATTGTAGAGAGGTGTCTGAATGATGAAAGAGTAAGGGGAAGAGCAAGCTGGAGAGCAATTGCAAGGACTTCTGTGCAGGTAAGCTGCTGGAGAGGTGACTTCAGACATGGTCAGGTTAGTTAGGACAGGTGGAAATAGGTGACAGGTGAGGGAGATGAAATGCACAGCTAATGGAGAGAGCACTGGCAGTGCAAAGGCAGTGGAAGGGCAATAGTTCTCTTCTTGCTATTCCTGCACCTCCTGAAAACTCCTCATTTTGATCTCCTGGGAAAGCACTGACATCTGATTAAAAGTATTCAGTTCCTTCACCTGATGAGGTCATGCTCAGAGGTGCAAAAATTTCTCAGGTCTTCAGGTGGTGCTTTGCTGTCTGACCATAAGTATCCAGTGCTACCTGCAGAGGAGCACAAGCCTGGGACTGGCAACTGCCACAGAGGACCTGCTGGAGAAGAGAGACTCCTGGAATCATCATCTGGAGCCTGGGCAGAGGGTGTCAGGGAACTTACACTGGCTTCACATGCCTGTGTCCCTCCAGCTGCATCCCACCCTGTATTGGGTCTGGCTGGGGTGGAGTTAATTTTCCCCACAGCAGCCCTCAGAGTGCTGGGTTTGTATTGGTGGCTGGAAGGGTGTTGGTAACACCCCAGTGTTTTGGTTCCTGCTGAGCAGTGCTCCACAGCACCAAGGCTGCTCTCCAACATCCCCCTCACCAGTAGGCTGGGGTGGGGAAGCTCTTGGGAGGGGACACAACCAGGCCAGCTGACCCCAACTGACCAGAGGGATATTCCATCCATATGAGGTCTGCTCAGAAATCAAAGCAAGGGGAACAGAGGGGGAAGGGGGGGCATTCGTTATTGATAACGTTTGTCCTCTGGGGCAACCACTGCGTGTGCCAGAGCCCTGCTTCATGGGAAGTGGCCAAACATCACCTGCTGATGGGAAGCAGAGAATAAATATCTTGTTCTTTTGCTTCTGCATGCACAACTTTGCTTTCTTTCTATCAAACTGCCTTTGTCTCCACCCACGAGTTTGGGTTTGTTCTTTTTTTTTTTGTTCCATCTTATTTTCTCCCCTCCCCACCCTGTTTCTGCTCAGTTTGGGAACATGTTGATAACAGGAACAGCTACGGGCTTCACGCTGACACTCGTAGCTTTGCTGTGCTGGGGGAGCTGTTCTGTGGGGAGGATGAAGGAACTCAGGAACGTGCTGGTACAAACAGTGACTCTGTGCTTAGTCCTGGCACTGATGGCCTCACTGTGCTGGGGGAGCTGTCTTGTGGAGGAGACAAGAGAATACATCTCCCTTTCCCTACCTGAAGTTAATGTAGATGCAGGTTCCCGAGGTCCTTGTTCACCCTCCTGTGAGCTGTTTATTACTTCTAAGTAATACTATTGGAATATTATGGTTTTTGTGGAATATAGTCTCGTCCTGGTGTAAGAGAAGGCAGCTTTTGGGTGAGGAAATACTGACAAGTGCCCTGAATCAGCTGCTCCCTGGGTGGCAGGGGGCGTGGAAGGATCTGGGCAGGTTCCTAGGACAGTTATTACCTGCCATAGCCTGGGATTTTACACCCAAAGAAGCACACAACCCTGGCAAACTAACTCGTCACTTGATGGAGGGGTGCCTGGCCCACCCCAGTGAGAACCAGCAGCTTCCTATGGAGCCCCAGTTCAGTACTCTCAGAGGACTGTGGTTGAGGCAGGGACCCAGACCACATTTGAGGACACCATGGTTGAGACAGGGATCCAAACAACAACAACTACTACAGTAATTGCCCCAGTGGTGAAAAAGAAACAGTGGACAAGGAGAACCACTGGTCCATACCATCGAAGAAGAGGATCAAGAAGTTGGTCCTTTGATGAGGAACTTGGAGGAAGGAGTGAGAGAACTAAAACAAGAAGCAGAAACTACCTGGTCCCTGACCTCATCAGAGCTTTGAGACATGTGGGAAGACCACAGCCAGCAGCCAGGTGAGCGGATTGCTGCCTGGCTGCTCCGGGGCTGGGATAACGGGGCCAACAGTCAGCAACTGGAAGGAAGGGAAGCCCAGCAGCTGGGATCCCTGGCTAGAAACCGTGGAATTGGAAGACAGGCAGCAATTTGCAGTCTCTGGAGACAGCTCCTCTCTAGTGTGAGAGCTCAATACCCATTCAAAGACAATCTCATGAACTCCCCAGGAAAGTGGACTAGGGCAGATGAAGGCATCCAGTACCTGAGAGAACTGGCAGTGCTGGAAGTCATTTACAGTGATCCTGACAATGGTGAGGACTCCAAGGATCCAGAGGATGTCCTGTGCACACAGGCCATGTGGAGGAAGGTAACCCAAGGTGCCCCAGTTCCATATGCTAACAGCTTGGCAGTGATGAATTCCCTGGATGTGCAGACACCAACTGAGTGGCTTTGTGGCTTCAAAACTTTGAAGAAAGTCTCTGGATCTCCTCAACCCTACGGGCCAGCACCGTGGCTGTCAAGAGTGTCCCAAGGAATCAATCCTCTTCCACCCCAGTCAGAGGCAAAGGGAGCCCTGATGCATGCCACATGGTGCACTCTGGTTCTTTTTGTGTGATCAGGGGAGGACATGAGGAAGTGTTCACCACAGGATGGTGAATCCACCTTTAAAGTGGAGGCTCGTGTACAGGAACTGAGGGGGAAGATGGCTGTTAAGAAAGGACCACCTAAGAAGGCTGTCAGTGTAGTTGGTGCTGATGCTCAGGAAGGCAACCAGTGATCTTTTCCAGACACAGAAGAACTTAAATGAGCTCCTTTGACCATGGTGAAGGGACTTCTGGTCTGGCACTGCAAAGGTCAGACAGTGAATACTCTGCTAAGGGACAGGAGTAGAGGGTCCCTGCTTTCAGCCAGGAGGAGGAAAGAGATGATTGGGTACACTGGACTGTGTGGATTTGATGTCCTGGCACATCAGGTCCACAAAGGTACAAGGCTTTGGTAGACACCGGTGCCCAGTGTGTGTTGGTGCCATCACGATACAAGGGCACAGAACCCATCTGGATATCCAGAGTGACAGGGGGATGCCAGGAATTGTCTGTGGTGGAGGCTGAGGTGAGCTTGATGGGAGACAAATGGGAGAAGCACCCCATTGTGACTGGCCCAGAAGACCATGTCTCCTCGGCATCGACTATCTCAGGAGAGGGTATTTCAAAGACCCAAAGGGGTACAGATGGGTTTTTGAGTGGCCACTGTGAACACAGACAAGGTCAAGCAGCTGTCTACCCTGCCTGGCCTCTCAGAAGATCCCTTTGTTGTGGGATTGCTGCAAGTTGAAGAACAACAGGTGCCAGTTGCCACCAGGACAGAGCACCAGCGCCAATATCGTACAAACCGAGACTCCTTGGCTCCCATCCGTGAACTGATTCATCAACTGAAGAGCCAAGGAGTTGTCAGAGAGACTCAGTCACCTTTTAACAGCCCCACATGGCCAGTGCAAAAGTCTGATGGAGCGTGGAGGTTAACAGTAGACTACCATGGCCTGAATGAAGTGACACCACCACTGAGTGCTGCTGTACCAGACATGTTAGAGCTCCAGTATGAACTGGAGTCCAAGGCAGCCAAGTGGTACTGTTGTAGATCACCAGAGATGTTGTACAATCAGAGGCTGCAGTAGCCAGCTTAGGCCCTTGACATAAGTCAGAGTAAATTAACAGAAGTCTCCAAGATACTTAATTGTCCTTGGGACTTCAAAGAACTTCAGACAAACAACTTTAACTAAGCTGGGAAAAAGAAGGGAGCTGGTAACCGTAAAGTAAGGAGTATTCTGTTGACGTCCTTGGGATGTGAACAGAGCAAAGCCACCTGTTATAACAGAGAAAGTTCCCAGGAAAATTAATGAGCCAATCAGTGTGGGTCTTTGAGAGTATGCATGAGCTTAATTAACCACTGTATATAATGAGCATGTGTGTAATCAATAAACGGAGCTTGTGATCACTCATATTGAGCGTCCGGGTCTGCCCTCCGTCACAACAGTGGTACGTCACCAGAGACATTGCCAATGCGTTCTTCTCCATTCCTTTGGCACCAGAGTGCAGGCCACAGTTTGCTTTCACCTGGAGGGGTGTCCAGTACACGTGGAATCGACTGCCCCAGGGGTGGAAACACAGCCCCACCATTTGCCATGGACTGATCCAAGCTGCACTGGAAAAGGGTGATGCCCCTGAACATCTACAATACACTGATGACATCATCCTGTGGGGCAACAAGACAGAAGAAGTGTTTGAGAAGGGAAAAAGAGTAATTCAGATTCTTCTGAGAGCTGGTTTTGCCATTAAGAAAAGCAAGGTCAAGGGACCTGCACAAGAGATTCAGTTCTTGGGAATCAGATGGCAGGATGGACACCATCATGTGCCTACGGATGTGGTCAACAAGATAGCAGCTCTGTCTCCACCAGCTAACAAGAAGGAAACACAAGCTTTCCTGGGCCTTGTGGGGTTCTGGAGAATGCATGTCCCAGGTTACAGTCAGCTTGTGAAACCCTCCCAAAAGAAGAACTGTTTTGAGTGGGGCCTTGGGCAACAACAAGCCTTTGAGCGTATCAAACAGGAAAGTGCTCGTGCAGTGGCTCTTGGGCCTGTCCAGACAGAACCAGCTGTGTAAAATGTCCTCTACACTGCAGCTGGAGACCATGGTCTCACCTGGAGCCTCTGGCAGAAAACATCAGGACAAACCTGAGGTCAACCATTGGGGTTTTGGAGCAGGGGTATCGTGGATCCACTACACCCCAACAGAAAAGGAGATACCAGCAGCACATGAGGGGGTTTGTGCCACTTCAGAAGTTGTTGGTACAGAAGTACATCTCCTCCTGGCACTGAGATTGCCTGTGCTACACTGGATGTTTAAAGGAAACATCCCTCCTACACATCATGCAACCAGTGCTACATGGAGCAAGTGGGTAGCGTTGATCACACAACGAGCTCGACTAGGGAAACCCAATAGTCCAGGGACCCTGGAAGAGATCATGGACTGGCCAAAAGGCAGAGATTTTGGAGTACAGCCTGAGGAGGTGGTTTGTGCCCAAGAGGCACCACCCTATAATGAGTTATCAGAAGATGAAAGGCGTTATGGTTTGTTTACAACTTTGTTGTCAACACCGTGTGAGAGAATGTTCATGGTCTAGGGCATCACTCAAGTTGTAAAGCCCAAGGCTATGAAGTGGTGACCACGTGGAGAGAAGGACCAGCAACAGCTTTCAGGCCTGGTTCCTTTGATGTAGGAGCCAGAAGCAAATGATTCAAATTCCGGGGATTTGTTAACCCCAAATGAGCCAGGACTGAAAGCTGTGGCTGGCTCACACCTCTGCTTGGGTGTTCCCTCACACCTCCACCCATGCTCTGGCCAGGGTACTGTTTGGTGCCTTAAAACAAGGTTGTTATTGCATTGGTTTAATACTCCCTGGTCACACTTTTGGTTTCCTGCATTTCAGATTTGCTGTTAGAGCTGTGGGAAGCAGCACTTTATTTGCTCCTGTTGCACTGGCCACCAGCTCTGGCATCCTGGTCCAGAGTCTCACTCAGCTGCACCGTTTAGTAACCACTGTGAGAATAATCTGGGAATTGTGCTCTGTATTTCCACCACCTTTGTACTTTGGGTGCGATCTGCTCAGTTTTATTAATAATGACACTATTTGACTTTTCTCTCTCTTTCCGGGAGCCAACCCACTGAGCAGACATCTCTGATCCTCGGGTGCTATCTACTGGAGACGATTAAGAATTACGCTTTTAACTTTATCTCCTGGGAAGCCAACACATCAGGAATCCTTCTCCATACCTCGGGTGCCACCTGCTGCAGACTACCAACAATTCACGCCTGTCTTTTTCTCCTCCAGAAGCCAGTTTATGAAGGTGATTACTTCCCACAATTTCCCCTTCTCTGCCAGGCCAATTGCATTTGGAGATTTTTTTTTTAAGCATTTGAAGATTTTTTTTTAAATATCCTTGGGTTGGTCCAACCAGCTTGGTCCTATTGCTCTGCTTCCTGGAAGAGCTTCAGCTCTTGGTAAGGTTAGAGCAATTAGCTAAGAATATCACCCAGAGATCACCCCCTGCAACAGGTACTGCAGCTACTCAAACCCTGGAGACAGGCACGTTGGCTACTCCAAGACCCACGCCAAGCACTGCAGCTACTCAGCCCCTGGTGAAGGGCTCTGTTTCAGCCTCTGCAACTGCAGCTACTCAGACCCCAACAACAGCCACTTCAGCTACTCAGACCCCAACAACAGCCACTTCAGCTACTCAGACCCCAACAACAGCCACTTCAGCTACTCAGACCCCAACAACAGCCACTTCAGCTACTCAGACCCCAACAACAGCCACTTCAGCTACTCAGACCCCAGGGGTGGGAGAGGCAGCTGAACCAGAGGATCATTCTATGTCAGTATCAACCACCCCTCTACAGAATAAGAAGTGTTAAAAAAAATAATCAGTCCACTTAGTAAGGGCTGAAGGTAGACCAGGGTCATCACAAGAGCAGGAGGAAGAAGCAGAACCAGAGGAAATCACTCAATCTTTATCCACGAGTGAGCCACGAGATATGTGAAAACACTCCAGCCCCATCCAGGCGAGCACATTATCACCTGGCTGGTCCCCTGCAGGGCAATGGGACCAGGAGATTGGAATTAGGGGGTAGGGAAGCCAAGCAGCTGGCAACCCTTTCCAGGGAAGAGGACGTTGACAAAGCTATTGGATCAAAAAGAAATAAGGTCTCAGCCTCTGGAGACAATGTGTCAGGCATGAGGTGTCCCTTCAAGGAAAATGGTGTAAGACAGTCAGGCAACAGGACCACCATGGAGAGAGCTGTGAAGTACTTGAGGGAACTGGCCATGCAGCAGATGGATTATTAAGATCCACACAATGTGCAGTTGCCAGTAGATACAGATGAAGTCCAATGCACATGACCCCTGTGGCAGAAGCTCATACAGGGCACGCTCTCATCATACATTAACTCATTGGCAGTAGAGGAACGGGAAGACGAAGAGGGGCCAAGAATGAATGAACTGGATGGCCAACTCCAGCAATATGAAGAAAGTATCTCGTCCTCCCTCATCTCAGCTGTGAAGAAAATACTTGAGAATCTGTCCCAACATGAGGATAAGTTCTGTCCTCCACCTGTAGGGACCACCAGGAGCCATCTCAGCCACCAGCAGCAAGCATTCCCTGTTAGAAAGAGACAGTATACACCACAATGGATGTTGCGGTCTCACCTGTGTCACCATGGAGAAGACATGATGAAATGGGATGGAAAACCAACCTGGATGGCAGAAAAGCAACTACATGATTTGTAAGGAAAAAGAAGCATGATTGGGGGTTCTTTTATGAGAATTGCTGCTCCAGCTGCCAGAAATCTGTTCCTCAACCAGAGCAGAAGGGTTGATTTTACTCCCAATCCCATGAGAAGGACTTTTTGGTTCTTATTAACCACAAGTGACTGACCACAATGGGGTTGAGACCGTGTATACAAAGCAAAACCCTTCATCATGACAGATATGATGACCAGCAGCAGAGAGGCCCTGCCTCCAGCGAGGCAGAGGAGAGGGATAAGCGAGTTTAGGGGACTGTGTGGATTCGGTGGCCTGGCACATCAGATGTCCAGGAGTATAAGACTCTAGTGGACACTGGTGCCCAGTGCAGCCTGATGCCATCAGACTTTAAAGGGCTATGTCTATTTCAGAAATCTCTATTTCTGGAGGGACAGGGAGGTCCCAACAGCTGACTGTACTGGAGCCTGGAATGAGCAAAGCACCCTGTGTAAGTGGCCCAGATGTTTTTTGTGTCCTTGGCATAGATTTCCTCAGGAGAGAATATTTTAAGAACCCAAGAGGGTACCGGTGGGCTTTTGGTAGAGCTGCCTTGGAGAAAGAGGAAATCAAAGAGCTGTCCACCTTTTCTGGTCTTTCAGAGGACTCTCCAGTGGTGGTACTGCTGAGGGTCAAAGAACAGCAAGTTCCCACTGCTACCACAACAGTGCACCAGTCACAGCATCACTCCCACCGAGACTCCATAACTCCCATCCATAAACTGATTCATCAACTGGAGAGCCAAGGAGTGACCAGCAGGACTCACTCTCCCTTTAACAGCCCCATATGGCCTGTCCAGAAGTCTAATGGAGAGTGGAGACTGACAGTGGCCTGAATGAAGTCACACCACCACTGAATGATGCCGTGAGAGACAAGTTAGAACCCCAGTATGGACTGGAGTCCAAGGCAGCCAAGTGGTACGTCACCATAGACATTGCCAATGAGGGTTTTGTCCATTCCTTTGGCAGCAGAGTGCAGGCCACAGTTTGCTTTCACTTTTAACTGCAAAAGCAGAAATCCCCTCGAGTGTCCACCCTCCAGCATCACAACCATGAACAGGTATGAAGATTTACCAGCCATCAATTCCAACGTGAGTGAAAATGTAACCCCACCATGGAGTGGACAGCCTAAAAAGAAAGGAGCAAGTGCCTGTAGTGTGTGACTCTGTGTCACCAAGGTACCCATCTGCTGACCTGACAGAGAATCACCAGAGGTGTGCTGCCTTCCATGAGCAAAGGTTCCTGACGCTGCCAAGAGGGTGCCCCAACTTGTCAAGAAAACAAGAGTACTCTCCCTTGTTACTCTTCCATGTGGGGATGAATGACACCACAAGCCATAATCTGGGTAGAATATGGAAACATTATAAAGCCCTGGGGGCTCAAGTGAGAAATACTGGTCTTCTCTTCCATTTTTCCAGTTAGAGGAAGGGGGCCAGCCAGAAACAGACGTGTATTCCATATGAACTCCTGGCTGGGTGGCTGGTGTCGTCCTGAGGGTCTCAGCTTTTATGAAAATGACAGTTTCTTTGATTACAACCCGTTAAGGATTGATGGAGTTCACCTGTCTGGAAGAATTGAGGGTATCTTTGGTAACTGTTTGGCCAGCCTGGTGACTTGGTGGGCTTGAAACTGAAGGGCTTGGGGAGTGAGGTACAAAATGGCAGCAGTCACAGCATCACATCTGACTGGGGACCAAGCCAGAAGCCTTCATGCTCAGCTACCTCACTGGAATGCCTGTGCACCAACACACAGTACATGAGAAACAAACAGGAAGAACCAGAGCTCTGTGTGTGCTCACAGGGCCATGATCTCGTTGTGATTACAGAGACACAGTGGGATGGGTCACACAGCTGCTGTGGTGGGTTTGGGTGTGGTGGGGAGGGGCCGTTTTTGGTATGGGGAAGTGGCCACCTTGTGAGAAGCTTTGCAAAAGTCCCCCTGGCTCCAAGGTGTACCCCCACCATCCCAGGCTGAACTAATTAGTAATAGAGAAATGCCTCTGTGAATCCATACTTAGGAGGGGAACAACTGTCTTAAAAAAAAAAAGAAAGTGGAGAGAACCTGGAGGCAAGGACATTGACCTGAATAAAGACCTAAATCGGCTTAAACCAAGAGAGACCCTAGTTGCCATGAGGAAGGAGGAGGAACCTCAGACACCCAGTTCAACCCCTGGAGTAGGAGAAGGCAAAGGAGGTCCCTGCATCCCATGGAAGTTCAACCGCAGAGCAGAGACCCATGTGTAAGCCATGGAGGACTCTATGTTGGAGCGGAAAAGGCAAGGCCAAGGGCAAGCGTGATGGAAGGGAGACCCCAGAGTTGCTCAATGCCAGAATGGGGATGGACCCCCAGAGCCAGGGGTGAGGAGGTGCACTGGACCAGAAACCCATCTACAACCCATGGACATCCCCATGCCGAAGCCAAGAGCTGTGCCCGAAGACATCCTTGGCTCCATGGGAAGCTCATGTTGGAACATCTTGTTCCTGGACTTCCATGCCAGGAAGAGCAGCAGAGGTGACCTGACTGAGCCCCCATTCCCTGTCCCCTGTGCTGCTGGGGGAGAAGGTAGAGAAATGGGGAGCAAAGTGACTGGAGCCCGGGAAGAAGGGAGGGGTGGGGGAAGGTCTTGTCAGATGTGGTTGTTAGGTCTCACTGTGCTACTTAGATGGATGGCAACAAAATAAATTGATTTTTCTTCCCCAAGTGGAGTCTGTTTTACCTGTGACCATCACTGATGAGTGAGCTGACCCTGTACTTCATCCTAATCCATGTGATTGATTTGTTGTGATTCCCATCTCACCAGGTAGGGAAAGTGAGTGCAGGACCCCATGTCCTACCTGTAGTTAAACCACCACAAGTGCTCATTGAAAATGACCTCTTTACTTACCCTCCTGAAACCTCTCCACTTAGCTACACAAGTCTTCAATACTTGAAGAAAATGATGGAAGAATCATGGCTCATTAGGACTTTGGGGATTTTAATGAGCCCATGGTGTATTTGAGGCTGAGTCCATGAACCTCAGGTGCTGAGAAGACACTGAGCAAAGCTTTCAAGGAGACAAAAGCAAACACCCAAAGTACCTTGAAGTATTAACAGACCCCTCTGAGGGCCATTCCTGCCAAAACCTCCCCAGGGACTCGTTAGAGCAGATAACTGGAGGCTGTGATTACAGGTAGGCCAAGGCACTGTGCAGGTGTCTCTGGTGCTGAGAAAACCCTGGGTTTGCTTTATGGAGCAGAAGGACCAAGCCCTGACCTCAGGACAATGGGAAGGGGGATCCTGTCCAACACACAGGGCTCAGGGCTCTTTCTGGGACCGTGGGAAGTTGGGTGTGCAAGGGCAAGGGAAGGACAGCAATGGTACTACAACCTCCAGCTTCCCCACGGGGTTCCAAGGAGGCAATGAGGCCCCAGTGCCATGAGGACAACGTGGCTTCTCGTAGACCTCAGTGGCAGAGACAACTGCCACAGCCAAGGGGACAAAGACCCGGCTTCTCTTGGCCATCTCCAGCACAGGCTGTCCCACACTGTCCCACACCTGCCCCTCTCTCCCTGCAGGCTGTAGACATCCATTTTGCCTCTCTGCCTTGCTCTCACCCCAGCATTTCTGGACCTTCCCTGATGTGTCTCCACCCGCACTGGTGGTTCTTTGAAACACAAAGCCAGGGGCTGACCCAGACTCCCCCAGGGTGACCTCTTGCACCACAGCACTAGCCTTCTAGTGACATTTCTTCCTCCTGATATCCAGTCTCCACCTTCCAAGTCGCATTTTGTGATATGTTTGTTTGGGTTTTTTCTCTCCTGCTTTTTCCCACTAACAAGGAAAGCTCTACCATCTCAGAAACCACCCTTCAAGCAGGGAACCCAAAACAACTCGTTAGCTTTCTTGTAGTTTTCTGACTCCTTCCCCCCCCCCCCCCCCCCCCTCCTTTTTTCTTTGCCTCCTCTGTCTTCTAAAACCTCTCCAAGGGAAAGAAAGAATCATTGAATCATAGAATAAACCAGGTTTGAAGAGATCCCTCAACATCATCTTGCCTGACTCTACTACTCAAGGTAGAGTGAACCAGACAAGGTTGTTCAAGGCCTCCATCATCCACAAAGGAGGTGACAGTGCGCTCTGCCACATCATACAGGGGGATACTAAAGACATTAAACAGTGTTGGCCCAAGTGCTGATCACTGAAGGATGCAATTAGTAACTGGCTGCATGGAGGACTTTGTACCAGTGATGCCATTCCTCCCAGCCAGCACCCAAATAATATTGGATTTTAAGTGTTCCCTTCAATTCAGTTTACAGGCAGGGGACAAGGAGGTGACATTTCTGCATGTTGCAGCTTCCAGGTTGGTGACAGAGCCACAGCAAAACAAACAAACAAACAAAAATCAGAACAAAACCCCAAGGCAATCCTGGAGTGCAGAGAGCAAATGCTTTTCCTTCGCCTCAGCCCAACTGCTCGGCCGCTCTCTACGCTGCCCTGCCACGGAGGGTGTCCCTCTTGCACCAGGAAGAGATGGAAGAGTGAATTAAATCAGGACCCCAAAGGGAAGCAAAACCCTACAGGTCATGAAGAAGAAAGTGGAGAATGTGTCAAATAGAACTAAAAATTATCTTGAGGATTCAGAGTTCTCTCAAAAAGAGAGAGGAGGAATTAGATATTAAGAAATGGCACGGAATGAGAAAGCGGTGGCAGTCCCTCTGCCACGACAGAAGCACAACAGCACACGCACGGACACACGGAGGCTGAACCCCACCACACTCCCCCTGACTGTGATGTGCACCTGGTTGCTGCTCTAGAGCTACGGAATGCCTGAAGCACACCAAGGGTCCCTGAACACATCTGCATGGCTTCAGTGGGAATCCTCCCAGGGAAAGAAGCTGTTTCTCCCCTGTCTGCGCTGGCACATCCCCGAGTCACGCTCGCACCCCTCCCCTTCCAGGTCAAGATTGCTAAACATGAGGACAGAGGGGGGAAAAAGAGGGAGAGCACCGTCAGTGGCAGATCTGTCGGCTGCTGCCGGTTCAGCCCCGTTGGTGGGATGGCCCCGGCAGAGAGGAGCTGGTTTGCGTGCCACCGTCCTCGCTGCCTCTTCCCAGGGACAGGCCGTTTGCTCGGCCTTGCCGGCCAACCCACAGGAGAACTGCAGGCATGCGCTGTCCCGTGCAGAGGAGCACGTTCACACACAGTCCCTGACCTCTGTCCTGCCCGGATTCACACTGTTCCTGTCACCAACATCGGGAAATCACTGCTTAACGCCAGCGCAGGCTGAAGGAGCAGCACTTCTTTATTACGGCGCCGGGTGCACGGGGGATCGCTCCACCCATCCTGCACCCGACTCGTCTCTCACAAAAGCTTTATACCAGCAAGACATGAACATCCCTTGCTTTCCCAAGCAGTCATTAACATCTTCATTATATCTCCAGGAACTCGTTGATACACGTCACTGTCCCTTGCGCACGCGCGCTCTCTCTCTTTGGTGGTCGTCGTGGGCTTCTGCTGGTCGCCGTCCCTGTGTCCTTTGGTTCTGCTTTGGGCATTTGTGTTATTTTATGGGATCATAATATTTCAATCAATATTTCACCCAGCAATTGGTGATTAAGGGAACTGATGCCACCAAATGCACGAGCGTCAGCAAGAGGAACCAGGAGGCCCAGAGGCTCAGAGCTCAGCATAAGCACAGGAGGTTTTGCTGGGTGAGGCGTTTTGGGAGGCGAGGTTGGTTCCCACCGTGGGTCACGCCCCAAGGTTTGGGATCCCCTCCTCCTCTGCTCCAGCACTGCTCAGGCCTGCACAGAGGGGACTATTTCTGAAGAACCGCCAAGAAAGCTCATGATTGCTGAGTGTTTGGCATTTTCCTCTCGCCTTTAACACGGGAGTGAAGAAGACAGAGCAGCCCATGAGCACAAAGATCATCAAGCCAGTGAGTCTCTGCTCTCGGACCCCCAGAAACTTGGGTTGTTCTCCTGGAGCTGAGCACTCCGACTCGACTCTGAGGCTGTTGACGTGGGTGATGGAGAGGACGGTCGCAGCCACAAACCAGGGCAGCCCCATCACGGAGCACACGCCGAGCATCACGGCCACGACGAAAAGGTCCAGGTGGTACCCGCAGCCTTTCTGCAGGAAGCAAAACAAGAATCACTGCACCCCACAGCACGAGAGCAGGGACAGCATCGCAGGTCAGCTTCCTGAAAGTGTAAAACAAGAACTGGGAGCACATGAGGGTGAGGCCAGTCTTGGCACAAGCACCTTGCAGGACAATCTGGCAGGAGCTCAGATAACGGGGATTTGGGGAGTTCACGCGATATCGACTTCTGCACGCAGACACAAAAACACCCCAAAAGTCTGTTTTTTCCATTCCTAAAGAGACCTCTCCCGCTTGCAAGGAAGATGTGACTCTGAGTCATCCCTGGCAGTGCATCCAAAGGATTTGTTCCCCTAGATGCTGCTGCTATTTGAAAACAAAAACGTGCTTCTCTATTGCTCTGAGATGCCTTTGCTCCTCCAAAAGGTTGCTCCTCTCAGCTCCCCTGTCACTTGCTCGCTGTGTTATCCTTCGTCCAGGAGACCATCCTGCCACGCAGCCTGATGCTGTCCCAAACCAATGTCTTCACAAAGCGTTTGCAAAAGGAACTTCTGCCCATCCCTGCAGCCTGGAGTGGGTTGGGGATGGGGTCATCTCTCGCAGCCCCTTACCTTCAGCCTGTGCTCCTTCCTGTTCACAATAACAGAGATGATCTGCTGGGCCATGAAGATCAGGGTGGTGCAGAGCAGAGCTGGGATGATGGCAGCCACCACCGTCCACCCAGGGTTGGGTCCTATGGGGTTGATGAACCACCCGCGGTCGTCTCTGGTACGCTGCAACAAAGCACACGCATCAGCATCGTCTCCCAGCCCAGCCACTGCACTGGCTTTGCTTTTCCCCTCCATCAATATGTCAGGGAACCTCCCAGCCCTGGCTTCCTGCCACCCTGGCCTTCAGCAGCGCCAGTGTCCTCTCTGCAAGCAACTGTAGATACTTCTTCTGTAGGTATCTAGTTTCGAGGCTGTCTTCTTGTTTCCAGGAGGAAATGATGCACTTGGCAGGTGGAAAAGGAGATGGTCTCCTCCAGAGAGGATCTCACTGTCTCCTCCAGACTCAGCCCTGTCCTGTCCCGGCATCACCTTGTGGCATCCCCAAGGGCTAAAAGCTGCTCCATGCCAAAACACCCCATTACCTTGAATATATCAGGGACATGGAGCTTCGGTGATGGGATCCCAGTGAAGAAGTCGACCAGCACCATGATGACAATGGCGAGGAAAAGAGCAAAGTCGCTTACTTTGGACCGGACCTGGGGCAAGAAAGCAGAGCTGAAAGGGGCATCACAAACAAGGCCACAACATGAGATGGAACAGCTGGGGACAGCAGCAACAGGAAGGCTGCTCAACAAAACCCCCCCGCTCCGAGGACACGCAGCCAAATCCCTCGGGTAGCTCCTGTTGCTGTGTTTGTCCCTGTGCCAGCTGCTGTCAGACAACAACAAAAGTGTAACGAGGTGGCAAAGGGGTGTTTGAATTCAAACCTTAACAGAACAGTAAAACATAAGGGAGCAGATGTCTGGCACTACAGCCACACTCCCAGCTCAAAGGGGACTAAGGCACTGAGGCAACATTGGTTTCTCCAAAGGAAGAACCAGTGTCTTTTTCTAGGGCAGATTATCCTTTGAATCCACTTTCTCCTTGAGCACATGACACACAGATAAGGGAAAAAACAAAACCAGGCGACTTTGTCAGACCCCATTTCCCACTGCCTGAGCAAAAAGATCCCACTGGGGCAGGTCATGAGGCAGGGGGAAATGCTACAACCATTTTGCACTCCTGGAAACGAGGGAGGGACATGCAAGCTGATGGAGAGCTTGGCCTTGAAGGTCAACATTTCCCAGCTTGAGCAGGGGGTGGCAAATACTGCCCAGTGCTCCAGGAAAACCCTTTTGGGAGATGAATGTGGAGACTGCTGCTGGTCACCGTCCTCCACTTACTCTGGTTGGGAAGTAACGGCTGGTTTTGAACTTCTTCAATAAGCTTGACAGGACAAAGGTGGAGAAGAAGAGGATGCAGCACCAGAAGAAGACACTAGGCGTGTAGGGGCCATGGTGTCCACAGGCAGGTCCTTGAAACTCTCCATGCAAATACCGACATTCCTGGAGAAACAGAGCGTCAGGACACAAAGGCAGTGCACACACGGCCAGGAAACCTCAGGTAACTCGGGGGTTTGGAGGATCTTGGTCCAAGATCCATGACCCTGTGGCTGCTGCTGCCAGTGGAGATTGACATGGAGTGAGCAGCAGCAGCTGAACAAGTGTTTCGCACCATGGGAAGGCCCCTGGACCCCGTGGCCGCGGCACAAGGAAGCAGTGGCTCAGGGCACTTACAGTCACCGTGAGGTTCTCCCAGGCGATGGCAGACACGCTGATGTTCTGGCTCTCCCAGAAACGCAGGGTTTCGTTGGTGGGATGGGTGGGCGCCTCACACTTACAGCTGGGGGGAGAGAAGCCAAGACAGGGGTCAGGGCAAGGCAGTGGAGGTGCAGGCCTGAGCAGTGCCTGGGGCAGTGGCGTTTCAGGAGGAAAACACTCACTAGTAGGTGGTGAGGAGGTCGAGCTCGCTGTGCCTGTGCACAGGGTAGGCCTCTCGCAGGTGACCCAGCTTCTCCAGAGCCTCATAGATGAAGATCATGCAGATGAGGGAGGCGAAGGCTTCTTCCGTGAAGCGGGTGATGTAGCACACCAAGCAGCTGGCGTCGGTGGCCACCAGCACCATGCAGAAGACAGCGGTCCACAGCCCGATGCACGCCCGCAGAGAGAGATAGGAGAGCTTGTGCCACCTGGGAAAGCACAATAAAAGGGAGGGTGGAAAGGCCAGCGAGAGGCTCGGGGCCGTGCCTTCCTTCGGGGAAAACCGGGAGCAATGGAGGAGAACGTCCAGGCTGTGGATGCTAAATGCAGTTCTCAGGAACTACTCCAGACAGCCTCAGGGCTGCAGTGCAGGCTGTGGGCCCACAAAAGAAAAGTCCCATTGCCCTGGACATACTACAGCAGCAGCACACAATGTCTGTGACACAGAAGACAACTTCAGTCTAACAACTACTACTAAGAAAAAGGAACAGTTTTTCCCCATCATGGCCTTCTTCTGAAGGCTCTCACAACACCTGGCCACAGCAGCCAGCCTTACTTGCAGAATTTGTAGAGGATCTTCTCAAAGACCAGGACCGGCCCGGTGCTGCCAAGGATGGTGAGAGGTTGGCCAGCAAAGAGGGAATACACCACGCCGGTCATGGATGCGCCCAGCAGTGACTCCATGGCACTCTGTCCGGGGAAGAGAGGCAGCAGTGAGTCAAGACATCATTAGTTGGCAAAGCAAAAATGCACAGCTAATTCAGTGCAGCAAGGATTTGGGCATGAGTTTTCTCCTCCCCCACGCCACCCAACAGAGAGGTGCTCACTATGTGGCCATCGGTCACCACCCCCAGCAGTCCCCCAAAGGTGATGATGGGGGACATGCAGGCACAGTAGAGGAAGAGGATGGACGCCAGACACTGCAGCCTCAGACCATCCCGAAAGTCGCTCCAGAACCACGGCGCTTTGCGCTTCACGTCCTGGATCAAACCTCCAAAGAGCCTGAAGGAGGGGAAAACAAAATAGAGCCTGAGCTTTCTTTGCTGCAGAAGGGCAGCCACAAGCATGGAGTAACTTTCACTGCTAAAAAGAAGCAGTCTCCTTCTCCCAGCTGACACCCAGTAGAAACTGAGGCGCACAACAAAAACCCTGCAACAAAGAGAGAAAGGACCTCACCTGAGAGCCCATCCCCTCTTCTTGCAACAGCCCCTTGCTCTGAGAAGCAGCAGAGCTCTACCTGGAAGCATTTACACACCTGCTTCCACCCCAAATCAAGAGAACCTGTGTGCACTGATGCTGTGGCTGAGCCCAGCTGCCCACATCTCCCACCTGCCCAGCCCAGGGGACTAAGCTGCTCATGTGGAGCCTTTCACCCAACCAGCCCCAGAAACCTGCTAGAAGGGAGGTGCATGCTTAGATTTTAGAGACAAACAGAAAAAAAACCCCAAAAACCCAAACTATTCAAGCTCCCACCTCCCCGTCCGCCGCAGTTCAGGATCAGTGGGATCCTCCGGCTTGCTGGGAGCAGCACTGTCATCGGGAGCTCCCGGCATCTTCCTTTTCTCCTGCTAGAATGGCAAGAAGATGAAGATGGGTGTTAGTAACCACTGGCTTGTTTTGCTTCTGCTCTGGGCACGTGACTGTGTCAAACTGGGACCTTGTGAATCTGGGCCCCTGAACAGCACCCGCAGCCGTGCTGCCGTCCTGCCTGCCCCCCCGGCGCCTCCCTCCGCTGCAGCACCCACCAAATCTCCACCTCGGGAAAAGCACGGGATTAAAGGGCTTAAGAAAACACACTTAAAATCGCCATTTAAATAAAATCACAATTTAAATTAAATTGCAATGTAAATAAAATCGCAATGTAGATAAAATCTAAATGTCAATAAAACTGCTATTTAAATAAAATCGCAAAGTAAATGAAATCACACTGTAAATAAAATGGCAATGTAAATACAATCTCAAGCTGGAGAGTGTTACATGGGTGTTGCTGTGGGAATAAATGGAGCAATCTGGGAGTCACAGCTTTCATAGGCCCTGGGAAAAGTCTCCTTCTCTCTTAGGAACTGTTTTGCCTCCGTGCTCCAACCAGCGACGCTAAACCTGCCCCCAACAGCCCTCCCCAGTGCCAAGCATCTCCCCTGCCCGTCCTTCTGCCCTGTGGGGAAATGCCAGTGGGATTCTGGGCAGAGTTTTCCCACTGTCTGGGGGATGCTCAGCCAGTAGGAGAGAAAGTCAACAGAAGGAGCGACAGCCTCTGCACGAGCCGCCGCGCCCGCTGCTGCAGCGCAGTGTGGGTGGGACTCGCTGCCTTCACAAGCCGGTTGCCCCCCGTGCTGCCCCTGGTAGCAGACCCGTGAGCTGGGAGCTGCTGCTATGGAATGGTGCTTCCAGCAGAGCTACAGCCAGCTGCCCTGCGCCCTCCCCTGCTCGCCCTGCCTGCTCGCCCTCAATAAGCACCCAAGACTGGAGGGAGCTTCTTGTTTTCATGGTTCACCAGCTGCCAACCCTTGGTCTTTCCTCTATCACAAAACAGATCTGGGGCATAAGAATACCTGCCACATCCTGCTCTCCCTCTCTCACATGCAAAAAAACAGTCCAACACTGGGAATCAGACTCTTCTGAGATGGGAACAGACTACAAGGTTACACTACAATGCCTGTCTCTCTTTACAAGAAAAGCAAACACATTCAATCAGGAATCTCTCCACGCAGAGGAAACAGGATCTACAACTCACTCTCAGAACAGTCAACCCCAAGAACAAACTCAAGAGAATCATCTTAAAAGTTGTCGTTGTTGCAGTTAGAAGCCCCTGTCCCAGCAGGCTGGAAGAGAGAAGTCAGCTTTGGGACAGCTCCCTTAAAATCCACCCCACGACGACAAAAATGAACAGCAGCTTTAACAAGAAAGATACCATCGGAATGCCTCTGGAAACTCCTGGCCAGAAAAAAGTCATCCCACTGCAACCCTACCAAAGAATACAGTGCTTTACGGATACTCACAGAACATCTGCTTGGCTGGTCGCTCTCATTCCTCCAGCAAGGATTCTTCTAACAGTCACTGAGGAGTTCTTAGGAATCAGGGCGTTATCATCTGTGTATTCTGGGAAAGAACAGAAACACAGGGAAAAACGAGTCAATTCCTAAGAAAGTCTATTCAGCTGTAATGAGCCAGCACTTCAGAGAAGCCCTTTAGGGATACCAAAGCAACGTGTTCTATGGAACATGGCGCTTTTATCCTCTTGACACACTAACAGGACATCTCAGGGAGTTTTCAGGTTGGAGAAGCAACCACAAGCAGCAAAATCTTTTCCATTTAACTCTTGGCTCCCTTGCAGGCACACACACATCTCCAGCTCTTCTTGTGTATTGCCCATGCTATGTGCATTAGCACAGAGGCATTTAAGTTGGGCCTCCAGTGAAGTTGACTTTGCTGTGCTGGCTGGAGCGGCTGGAACCCCAGTGCGGTGCTCTTCAGGCATGGACCTCCCAGAGTCACTACCAGCAGTCCCAGTTACATCCCCTTCCAATCTAGTTTAAAGCTCTGTCAATGAGCCCCACTAATTCTTGCCCCAGGACCCTGTTCCCCTTCTGAGACAGGTGTGCCCCCTCTCTTGTCTGTAGCCCTGGTGCCATGTAAACCTCCCCATGGTCAAAGAAACCAAAACTCTGCCTGTGGCACCAGCCTCTGAGCCATGTGTTGATCAGGTGAATCTTCCTGTCCCTCTCAGTGAACCTCCCTGCCACTGAGGGGATGGAGGAAATAATTACCTGTGCTCCTGATCCTGCAACCAGTCTCCCTAATGACCTGAAGCCCTCCTTACTCACTTGTGGACTTTTCTCTGTAACCTCGTCACTACCAGCCTGGATGCCCACAAGCAGGGAGTGGTCTGAGGGCAGCACCAGGCCAGGGAGGGTCTTGCTGATATCCCTGACCCGGGCCCCAGGGAGGCAGCAGACTGCCCTGTGGGAGGGATCTGGTCGGCATGTGGGGCCCTCAGTTCCCCTCAGGAGGGAATCACCTCCCACAGGCACCCTCCTTTTTTCCTGGGCTGAACTAGTCCTGAGCTGTGGGGGTGACTGACTCACCCTGGGTGTCTTCCCGCGTGGATCCTCACTCTCCTGGCTCTCTGTTCCCAAGGCCCCATCCCTGTTGTCAGCGGTCACTGGGGGGCAAGGGAGGCCGGCAGGAGATTCACCTGCCTCCCCAGCCTCTCCGAGGAGGGACCTGTTTCCATTCCCCGCTGTCTCGGGGGTCCCCTCCTCTTACCTGGTGGCGAGAGGAGAGGGGATCCTGTGCTTCACGTGGGGCCGGGTGCCTTGGCCGCAGGGATGGGAGGGCCTGAGCCCACCAGTCTGTCTCCCCCTCACACTCCCTCACAGTTCTCAGCCTTCCCACCTCCTCTGTCAGCTCAGCCGCCGTGCTGAGCAGGTCATTCCCCCGCTCACAGCGACTACAGCTGCCGCCCCTGCCCCAGAGCCTGACGGGAGCAGCGCCCTCCCCTGCTCGCCCTGCCCGCGCAAACTGTCGCGCCGCGCTCCGGGCCGCCCGCGCGCCCTGGGGGCCGTTTCAACCGCCCGCGCGTGTCCCCGGCACCGTCCCCGCCGCGCCAGCCCCGCTCGCGACATCGGCCGTTCCTGAGGGGACTCGGCGTCCCGGCCGCAGCCTCCCCTCGCCCCGGGCTCAGCCCCGGGACTGCCTGTTGCCGCCGCTCTGCTCCTCGCCGACTGAGAGCCGTTTCAATCGCCCGTGCTTGTGCCCGGCACCATCCCCGCCGCAGCTCGGCCGCTCCTGAGGGAACAGCAACAGCCCAACGACAGGTTGCAAAACCCCGTCCCGTCAAAGCCGCTGATTTTGGCCCTGCTTGGTGATGGACCGCGCTCAGCCTGAACAGAGCAAGTTTCTGGTTTATCCCCTCCCCTTTGGAAGGAGCAGCAACTGGCCCTTGGCATTTGGGGTTGGTTTGATGCACAAAAAGGCTCTCACAGTGGGATGGCACAAGCCGATGGCAGGAAGGTTGGTGCAGCCATCCCAGCTGAGCCTGGAGCACGTGCCGAGCGCACAGCAAGGTGCAGGGCTGCAAGGGCACCTTTGCTCCTGGGTTGTGCTCTCCTCCCAGGCTCCACAGCCACCCACCCGACTTGAGCACACGTGGCTGGGGTGACACCGCAGCCCAGAAACCCCCCGGCTTGTCCTGGCTTGCCAGAGAAGAGACTTCCAGGTTGGTGACAGAGCCACAGCAAAACAAACAAACAGAAAATCAGAACAAAACCCCAACGTAATCCTGGAGTGCAGAGAGCAAATGCTTTTCCTTCGACTCAGCCCAACTGCTCGGACGCTCTCTACGCTGCCCTGCCACGGTGGGCGTCCCTCTTGTACCAGGAAGAGACGGAAGAGCAAATTAAATCCAGGACCCCAAATGGAAGCAAAAACCTACAGGTGATGAAGAAGAAAGTGAAGAATGCATCAAATAGAACCAAAAATTATCTTGAGGATTCAGAGTTCATAGTTGGAAACAAAAGAGAGAGGAGGAATTAGATATTAAGAAATAGCACGGAATGAGGAAGCGGTGGCAGTCCCTCTGCCACTACAGAAGCACAACAGCACACGCACGGACATACGGAGGCTGAACCCCACCACACTCCCCCTGACTGTGATGTGCACCTGGTTGCTGCTCTAGAGCTACGGAATGCCTGAAGCACACCAAGGGTCCCTGAACACATCTGCATGGCTTCAGTGGGAATCCTCCCAGGGAAAGAAGCTGTTTCTCCCCCTGTCTGCGTTGGCACATCCCTGAGTCACGCTCGCACCCCTCCCCTTCCAAGTCAAGATTGCTAAACATGAGGACAGAGAGGGGAAAAAGAGGGAGAGCACCGTCAGTGGCAGATCTGTCGGCTGCTGCCGATTCAGCCCCGTTGGTGGGATGGACCCGGCAGAGAGGAGCTGGTTTGCGTGCCACCGTCCTCGCTGCCTCTTCCCAGGGACGGGCCGTTTGCTCGGCCTTGCCGGCCAACCCACAGGAGAACTGCAGGCATGCGCTGTCCCGTGCAGAGGAGCACGGTCACACACAGTCCTTTACCTCTGTCCTGCCCAGATTCACACTGTTCCTGTCACCGACATCGGGAAATCACTTCTTAACGCCAGCGCAGGCTGAAGGAGCAGCACTTCTTTATTACGGCACCGGGTGCACGGGGGATCGCTCCACCCATCCTGCACCCGACTTGTCTCTCACAAAAGCTTTATACCAGCAAGACATGAATCTCCCTTGCTTTCCCAAAAAGTCATTAACATGTTCATTATATCTCCAGGAACTCGTTGATACACGTCAATGTCCCTGGCGCACGCGCGCTCTCTCTCTCTGGTGGTCGTCGTGGGCTTCTGCTGGTCGCCGTCCCTGTGTCCTTTGGTTCTGCTTTGGGCATTTGTGTTATTTTATGGGATCATAATATTTCAATCAATATTTCACCCAGCAATTGGTGATTAAGGGAACTGATGCCACCAAATGCACGAGCGTCAGCAAGAGGAACCAGGAGGCCCAGAGGCTCAGAGCTCAGCATAAGCACAGGAGGTTTTGCTGGGTGAGGCGTTTTGGGAGGCGAGGTTGGTTCCCACCGTGGGTCACGCCCCAAGGTTTGGGATCCCCCCCTCCTCTGCTCCAGCACTGCTCAGGCCTGCACAGAGGGGACTATTTCTGAAGAACCGCCAGGAAAGCTCGTGATTGCTGGGGGTTTGGCATTTTCCTCTCATCTTTAACACGGGAGTGAAGAAGACAGAGCAGCCCATGAGCACAAAGATCATCAAGCCAGTGAGTCTCTGCTCTCGGACCCCCAGAAACTTGGGTTGTTCTCCTGGAGCTGAGCACTCCGACTCGACTCTGAGGCTGTTGACGTGGGTGATGGAGAGGACGGTCGCAGCCACAAACCAGGGCAGCCCCATCACGGAGCACACGCCGAGCATCACGGCCACGACGAAAAGGTCCAGGTGGTACCCGCACCCTTTCTGCAGGAAGCAAAACAAGAATCACTGCACCCCACAGCACGAGAGCAGGGACAGCATCACAGGTCAGCTTCCTGAAAGTGTAAAACAAGAACTGGGAGCACTTGAGGGTGAGGCCAGTCTTGGCACAAGCACCTTGCAGGACAATCTGGCAGGAGCTCAGATAACGGGGATTTGGGGAGTTCACGCGATATCGACTTCTGCACGCAGACACAAAAACACCCCAAAAAGTCTGTTTTTTCCATTCCTAAAGAGACCTCTCCCGCTTGCAAGGAAGATGTGACTCTGAGTCATCCCTGGCAGTGCATCCAAAGGATTTGTTCCCCTGGATGCTGCTGCTATTTGAAAACAAAAACGTGCTTCTCTATTGCTCTGAGATGCCTTTGCTCCTCCAAAAGGTTGCTCCTCTCAGCTCCCCTGTCACTTGCTCGCTGTGTTATCCTTCGTCCAGGAGACCATCCTGCCACGCAGCCTGATGTTGTCCCAAACCAGTGCCTTCACAAAGCGTTTGCAAAAGGAACTTCTGCCCATCCCTGCAGCCTGGAGTGGGTTGGGGATGGGGTCATCTCTCGCAGCCCCTTACCTTCAGCCTGTGCTCCTTCCTGTTCACAATAACAGAGATGATCTGCTGGGCCATGAAGATCAGGGTGGTGCAGAGCAGAGCTGGGATGATGGCAGCCACCACCGTCCACCCACAGTTGGGTCCTATGGGGTTGATGAACCACCCGCGGTCGTCTCTGGTACGCTGCAACAAAGCACACGCATCAGCATCGTCTCCCAGCCCAGCCACTGCACTGGCTTTGCTTTTCCCCTCCATCAATATGTCAGGGAACCTCCCAGCCCTGGCTTCCTGCCACCTGCTGCAGATCACTGGAGATGTTGGACAATCAGAGGCTCAGCAGAAGCAGCGAGGGTATGAAATGGCTCAGGCCGCAGTAGCCAGCTTAGGCCCTTGCAAGGTGAATTAGAAGAAGTCTCCAGGATCCTGACTTGTCCTTGAGACTTCAGACAAACAACTTCAGCAAAACTAAGCTGGGAAAAAGAAGGGAGCAGCTTTAGGTGGTAACCGCCAAGTAGGAGTATCCTGTTGGCGTCCTTGGGATGTGAACAGAGCAAAGCCACCTGCTATAACAAAGAAGAAAGTTCCCAGGTTAATTGATAAACCAATCAGTGTGGGTCTTTAAGAATATGCATGAGCTTAATTAACCACTGTATATAAGGAGCACGTGTGTAATCAATAAACGGAGCTTGCTGATCACTCATATTGAGCGTCCGGGTCTGCCCTCCGTCGCGACAACTGGCGCCCAAACATGGGACCCTAAAGAGGGCGAGGAAGGACCCTAGAGAGGGCATCCTGCGGCCACGACGCGACGGAGTTCTCCACCGGTCCCTTTGCAGCGAGGGAGGCTGTAAGAGGCTGGCACCTCCGAGCCCTGGAGCACCTCTAGAGGGTCCTGCTGAACGCACCGCCAAGCTCTTGCAAAGGCTGCAACAGCGCTGACGACTGGGTATGGCAGTGTACGATTTGCTCAAAGGCTCCTTAGAAAAGCAGAGCACCCCAGGGATTGACTGTAGGAAGGAACTCCCGGGGCTTTTAGCATATGGGGTCGCAAAAGGCTGTTTTCTTGACCCTAGTGAAGAGGAAAGGACGTGCGGCACAAAGCGGGCAGACTTGCAGCCGGTGCCGAGAGAGGGCGAAGGACACTTCAGCCGGCTCGGAACAGCCAGGCAGGGACGCAGGCAATCGCAGCGGTGTCGACCGTGGGTAAGGAGTTAACCCTCTCATTATTTAAGTGCTTTTGGAAAAGCGAGGTGTGGGTTTAACCTGAAGCATTTAGCTGGACTTTGTGCTTATGGTTTCGCTAAGGGGTTTTTTCAAACTCCTGATAAGTATTTTGATGAGGATGAGTGGTGAAGTTTTGGAAATGAACTTTGGGATGCTGTTATAGATGGGGACAAAGCTGCCAAAGGACTCCAAGTGCCATGGAGGGAAACAGTGAATGCTATTAAGAAATATAAAATGGAGCAGGACTTAGCTGCTATGGACACTCAGAGGCTCCAGTCGACTTCTGGGGTGGTGAATGCTGCGGTGGTGGCGACTCCCAGCATTTTCGAGCCACCCTGGCCTTCAGCAGTGCCAGCATCCTCTCTGTAGATACTTCTTCTGTAGGTGTCTAGTTTTGGGGCTGCCTTCTTGTTTCCAGGAGGAAATGATTCACTTTGCAGGTGGAAAAAGAGATGGTCTCCTCCAGAGAGGATCTCTTTTTAGGTCTGTTTCAAAAAAGGCGGAACCCCACTGGGTGGATCCCAAGGGCAGCTGACATCTTCGGTGGCAGGACCCCGTGAAGGATGTCCTTCCTGAGCACGACCAGGAAGAAAAGGGCAATCGCCAGGAAAACAATGAATGTGGCGAATTTCCTGTGGGACAGAAGAGGGGTCAAGCAGAGCAGGGGGGAAATTTGTCCCAGCTCCTTCCAACCACCCTCTTCAAACATCACTGTGGGACCTTGCACAGTGCTGGGCACAACACCCCACACTCAGGATGGAGCTGAGGGCCCCAGGCATCTCTCTTGGCTCTTCTGTACTTGTTCCCAGTGGGCCCCAAAATCCCCCCACTACTTTCTCCCAAGCTAGGAAGAAAAGAAATCCTGAAACATTTCATCTCAGAGAAGTCCAAGCCTGCCCAATGCGCTTGCAGCACTGGCAAGGGCACCCCCTTCCCTACGGAACAGCCCCGGCACCCCGAGCCCCCAGCACACCTCACCTCAGCCAAGAAATGACCTTCTGCTTCCTGGTCGCCAGCTCCTTGTCCTACAAGCCAAGGCACAGAGGAACACGTGTTGGGATGTGCAGGGCAGCCGAGGTTTGGCGGCTCAGAGCCCCTCCTGCATCCCCTCCCCACGGCCCCCAGGCCCAGCGCAGAGCCTGCCCTCCCCAGGGCCCACAGCGGGGTTCTCTGTCCTACCAGCTGCAGAGCTGCCTCCTCCTCCAGCAGCGACACGTCTATCTCCTCTGCCTGTGCCGGCTTCCCCCTGCAATGGACACCATGGGCTGCTGGGCTGTGAGGAGAGACCCCAGCTGGCATGGGGACTCCCCCCGGGTGGCCAACGTGGAGCCAAGGTCCTGGGGCTGGCACCAGGCACCCCTAGCAGGCAAGCAGTGCACAGACCCGCCCCCCACTCTGTCCCGTCCCAGGCCTGGGGGGCACAGAGGAGAGCCTGGGAGCTCCTCAGAGGTGTGCAGAGCTGCTTGTAGGAGTCCCCAGTTGCTCAGGGACGTTTGGAGCCCCTTAGGAGAAGACAAAGGGCTCTCCAGAGCAGCCTGGAGAAGCAGACAGGAGCCAGAAAGATGACTGCGAGGAGTGGAAGAGGTCTGCCCGAATCAGCTCAGCACCCCCACTCTGCTGCCCCGCCTTTTAATCAGGGTCCCAATGGCCACTCACAAAGCTCCTGACCCTTGGAGGCGTTCCATTCTCTCCTGGAGGTGCTGGAGCTTGTTCCTGAGCAGCTGGAGAAGGAAATGGACCAGTCAAGAGTCCATGCCACGCCTGCTCCGAGGGGGCTTCCCCCCAGACAGATGTTGAACCCCCATCTCTCCTGTCCCCAGTACCTTCTTGATCTCAACCTGCTCCCGAACAGCTTTTGTCAGGTTTGTCCACTGCTCTTTCTGCAAAGCAAGCGGGACAGGTCACAAGGAGCCATGGTTGGAAAGAGCACCCCCAGGGCCTGGGAAGTGAGGCCAGGGCCAGGGTGGCAGTCACCCCAATGTCCTGGGGCTTGCACCATTGCCCAGCAGCTCTGGCCACTCCCTGTGGGATTTCTGGATGCGGTTCACAGACCTTGATCGGACACTGCACTGAAGCAAATTCCTCTACCTTGCCCAGAAAGAGGCGTTCCTGGGAGAGAAGAGGGAACAGGACTGTCTCCAGGAGGCACAGGGGCTTGAGGAGGACCCCCATGACACCAGCCAGGGCCTGATGCCAGACCCTGCATCCCTGCACCCCTCTCCAGCCCATCCCTGGGCTTCAGTGACACACACCGTTCCCAGACACACAAGCGAGGGTCACTCATCCCACCCCCTTCCCCAAAGCCAGGTGCCTGTGCCTGCAGGGTCCCCTCTGCAGCACAGCCAGAGCCAAGAGCCTGGGGGACCTCCAGAGGCCCAAGCCCACCCTGGCAAATGCCCTAGCCCAAAGGAAATGTCCTCCCCAGCCATGGCGCTGCCCGTGGCTGCTGGGCTGCACACACCCGGCACTGGCACCCCCTTCCCTGACCCCGTCAGGATGGGCCTTCTCCTCCCCTCTACCTTCTGCAGCCCTTCCAGGCGTGCTGCTGCCTCCCTAGTGACCAGGGGCACGCACTCCTGAGGGACAGGAGGGACAGAAGAGCAGCCATCAGGGCACCGGCACACTCCCACCAGCGCACTCTCCTCCGCATTATCCCCTCCCAGCTCCCCTCGGGCACTGCCTTTGCCCTCACATCCCTTCTCCTTCCCAGCCCTGCACGTCCTGCGGGCAGACAGAGGGACCCCCAGGCCTGACTCCATCTGGACGTGGTCCTCAGCAACTGCCCCTTGCTGACCCGGCTTGAGCAGGGGCATTGGATGAGACACTGAGATCTCCAGAGATCCCTTCCAGCCTCAACCCATCTGTCATTCTGTGAACTCACCTTCAGCCGGGCCCCCCTTTCCTCCAGCTGCCGGAGGTCCCGCTGGGTGTCCCTGAAACGCTGCACCACTGCACCATGCTGGGAAGAGGAGTTGGAGACAGGCCCTGAGTCTGTGACACAGCCACATCCACTGCAGCCGGGGACGTTGGCAGAGGAGGGGACACTGACCTCCAGGGTGAGCGTCTGACTCATCAGCTGCAGCTCCTGCTGATTCTTCTCCTGTGTGGGGAAAGGAGGGCTCAGGTGTGCCAGCCCCCACCCCCGGGGACAAGGGGAACATTCCACACCTACCAGACCCTGCAGCAGCTCCTGGTTCTCTCGCTGCTCTGCAGCACAACGTGCCAGGTGCTCCCTGACCATGTGGACTTCTTCTTTCAGGCCTGCTGCCTGCATGGTGGCACCTGTATGCCGGGAGCTGGCCGGGTGTGACAGGCACTGTCAGTCACGGACACTTGTGGGGACAGTCCCCAAGCAGAGGAACACCCACGCACCCCCCCCAAGCAGTGGTCCTGTGCACGTCCACGCACAGTTCCTTGCCCAGTTTGGCCTGCGCTAGCTGGGTGCTGAGCACGTGGCAGGAGGAGGTGGCCAGGGACCACTGGGGAGTGAAGGAGCTTCCCCTGCCCTGCTGTGCTGGGCACCCACGGGGCCCTTCCTGCCCTGAGGCCTCTATGATGCCACCTCCATTGGTCACCATCCTGTCCTGGCATGCCATACTGCCCCAGGTCCCCCTTGCTTTTGGTTTCCACCAGCCCCAGAAGCACATGCATCCTCCCCACTTGGCCCTGCTTTGGCCCAGGCTACTGCCTTCCCCCCCGCCACTGGCAGCTGCCTGCAGAGCCCTGGCTGCCCCCTCACACCTTGTCACAGGCTCCAGAAGGAAACCCTCCCAGCTCCCCAGGGTGAGGTGTCCCCTCCCAGCTCACCTCTGCTGCTGCGAGCGCGCCTCCTGCCTGCCCCGGCTGCCTGAACCTGGCAGGGCCGGGGAAAATCCTCTGACGGCTCTGGGGTCGGGCACTGAGAGCTGCAACAAACAACTCCCTGAGCACAACACCAGCACCAAAGGCCTCACTCAACACTCCAGACCTCGCCGACTGCTCAGCCGGAGTGCGGGCACTGCCGCCTGGCTGGGACGTGGCACCTGGATTTAAGGCGGTTGCCGCCTGGTCACAATCCATCGCTCGGTGACATCACATTGCAACCCTTGGTGACATCACATTCCAACCCTTGGTGACATCACAATCCAACCCTTGGTGACATCGGCATCAGAGTTCCCCAGCAGTTATCGAGGCCTTGGCCGTGTCTTCCCAGGGCCCTGTCAGGTCTCTCTGGCCAGGGCAGGCATCTCCAGGCACACATGGCAAGAGGGTTCACTTGGAGTGATGGTTTCACTGGGCTGGCCCTTGGCCAGCAGCCAACACAGCCGTTCACCCACTGCCCCCCTGGTCCCCCAGGGGATAGGGGAGAGGACTGGGGGGCAAGGGGAGGGAGGCTTGTAGGGTGAGATAAGAACAGTTTAATCATAGAAATAAAAGAAAACTTAAAATAATACTGATATTAAAATAGGAGTGATAATTATAACAGTAACAAAATATGCCAATGAGTGACCCCCAGGGCCATTGCTCAGCACCCGCCCTCCCAGCCCGGCCCGTTCCCAGAGAACGATCCCGGAGCAGCGACAATCCCGACCCGAAACCGCAATCCCGGGAGAGCCAGAGCCCGAGCGAGAGCCAGAGAGAGCGAGAGAGGGAGAGCCCCTCACTGATATCCTGGCCATGACGTGATATGATATGGAACACCCCACTGGCACATCTCACTGTCAGTTAAGTTTATTAATTTAAATATTCTTCACCCCCCTCTTAAATCTTGTGCCTGTGGACGAACAGAACACAAAGTCCTTCACTGCCAGCGACACAAATGCAAACACTGGGGTGTGCTGAGTGTCTCTCTCATAACAAGTCCCAGGCGGAAAAGCAAATGGCAGCACAATTCTGACTGCTGAAAAAGAAACCCAGCTCTGTTCCAGCTCAAAGCCAGGCCGCCGGGAAGCAGCAGCAGCGCAGAGGCTCGTCCTGTCCAGCCTGTGCCTCTTTGGGCTGGGTGAGGAAGCCCTCTGCCAGCTGCTGAGGGCCGCCTTGGGCCCGTACACGTGGAGCTTTGTGCGCCGGCTGATGGACACCGTCATGGATCCGTGCGGCGCGGAGGCCCAACATTGAGTGGACCTGAGGGACGACCCTGCTGCCGAGGAGGGGGAGAGCAGCCCCGCAACTGCCCGCAGCCCCGCTGCCTCCCGAGGGGGATCTCCTGCCCCGAGTCCAGCCGCCTCCAGCAGCCCTGACAGGCCTGGGGCAGAAGATCTCCCCCGCACGTCATCGGCTGCCCTTTGTGGGAGTCCCGGCAGCCCCCGCTCTGCCCCTGTTCCCACCCGCGGGGAGCAAGAAGAGGCCCAGGAGGACCCAGAAGAGTCCGGGCCTGGGCCCTCCTCTCCCAGCCGGGGCAGCCAACGCTCCCCTGGGGGGCCTCGTCGAGCCCCAAAGAGGAGGAATGGCAGCCCTGAGGCCACTCCACCTCCAAACAAGAGGCCACCGCGCCGGCAACTGTAGGAGGAGCTGGCGAAACCAGGGCCGGGCCAGCAGCTGGGGTCCCACCAGCCCCCAAGGGGACCAGGGGACTGTCGTTATTAGGCTGTCTCTAATGATCCAATGATACAATAAATGTATGAAAACTACGGAAATAGTCTTGGTATTTATACCTGTGTCATTGGCATTGCTGTCCTGACCCGTGCGGGCTTCTGACCTGGCCAGAAACGGCTGCCAAGAGGACTCGGCCCATACTTTCTGCAGGGGCAGAAAGCAAGGATAACTGTCCTGGGGTTCCCAGAGAAGGAAACCGCACATCTCTGATTCCTTCAGTGTGTTCCCTGTGTAAAATGCATCCTCCAGAACAATCTGGGGGCTTGGTGTTCTCAAAGGGACCCAAATGGATGAAGTTCAATCCTCCTGACTGTGTGGTAGCAGGAATTACACCTCCAGCCGTGCTTCTGTTCACGGACAGGCTTCCTCAGTTTCTTTGCTCTGCAGACCTGGTGTCTTCCATTCTCCTTGGCTCCCTTGTGAGTCAGTGTTTCACTGGAGATTAGATAGGGAGCAAAGGTTTCTCAGGCTTGTGTTTCCTCAAATGCAGTAAAGATCCTAAACCTCTTTCGACTTGAGTAACTGAACAGCCCTTCTGGCTTTTCACCCTCAGGAGTGTGGACAGAGAAGACAGAAGATGTCTAGGGACTTTTCAAGTCAGGTGTTTAACCTTTGGGTTGTCAGCAGCCCAGATGTGAGGTAAAGTGCCAGTGGGAGGACGGGAAGAGCCACAATAGCAGTACTTGCAAAATTGCCGTGGGGCTCCAGTCACCATCTCTGTGTCGCTGGTTGTGTTCCCATTTGTGGAATTTTTTCAGTAGACTAGAGCATTTTCTTCTGATAGCAGAATGCAGTGTGGGTACAGGATGGATTTCCAAGCAGCATCTGGAGTTAGTGAGCAGACAGGCAGGAGAAGTTGCAGACCTTACCAGCAGTAAGCAAAGGACTGGGGTACACAGCGGGTCTCCACCGGGCTTTTGGGTCCTTCCATCAACTGTGCAAGACTGTGGTTTGTAGTTGAGCCTATTTTGTTGCATACCCAAGTAGAAACACCACATGGGTCTGTTCCAGCTGCTGTTGTTTTGCCAGGCAAAGCCTGTTCCTCTCACCTTCTCACAGTGGGTTTATTAGCAGAAGGTCTGAAGCTCCTTGCAAACCTGCTCCGGCGTGGGCTCCTCTCTCCACGGGCCACAGGTCCTGACAGGAACCTGCTCCAGCGCGGGCTCCTCTCTCCACGGGCCACAGGTCCTGACAGGAACCTGCTCCAGCGCGGGCTCCTCTCTCGATGGGCTACAGGTCCTGACAGGAACCTGCTCCAGCGCGGGCTCCTCTCTCCACGGGCTACAGGTCCTGACAGGAACCTGCTCCAGCGCGGGCTCCTCTCTCCACGGGCCACAGGTCCTGACAGGAACCTGCTCCAGCACGGGCTTCCCGCAGGGTCACAGCCTCCTTCGGGCATCCACCTGCTCCAGTGTGGGGTCCTCCATGGGCTACAGGTGGTCATCTGCTCCACCATGGACCTCCATGGGCTGCAGGGGGACATCTGCACCACCATGGACCTCCATGGGCTGCAGGGGGACATCTGCTCCACCATGGACCTCCATGGGCTGCAGGGGGACATCTGCTCCACCATGGACCTCCATGGGCTGCAGGGGGACATCTGCTCCACCATGGACCTCCATGGGCTGCAGGGGGACATCTGCTCCACCATGGACCTCCATGGGCTGCAGGGGGACATCTGCTCCACCATGGACCTCCATGGGCTGCAGGGGGACATCTGCACCACCATGGACCTCCATGGGCTGCAGGGGGACATCTGCTCCACCATGGACCTCCATGGGCTGCAGGGGGACATCTGCTCCACCATGGACCTCCCTGGGCTGCAGGGGGACATCTGCTCCACCATGGACCTCCCTGGGCTGCAGGGGGACATCTGCTCCACCATGGACCTCCCTGGGCTGCAGGGGGACATCTGCTCCACCATGGACCTCCATGGGCTGCAGGGGGACATCTGCTCCACCATGGACCTCCCTGGGCTGCAGGGGGACATCTGCTCCACCATGGACCTCCAGGGGCTGCAGGGGGACATCTGCTCCACCATGGACCTCCCTGGGCTGCAGGGGGACATCTGCTCCACCATGGACCTCCATGGGCTGCAGGGGGACATCTGCTCCACCATGGACCTCCATGGGCTACAGGGGGACATCTGCCTCACCATGGGCTTCACCACAGGCTGCAGGGGAATCTCTGCTCCGGCGCCTTGGGGCACCTCCTCCCCCTCCTTCTTCACTGACCTTGGTGTCTGCGGAGTTTTTCTCTCACTTCCTCCCTGACGAGTTTTAAAAGGAAAAAAAAAAATGGGTAAAGAAACTCCCAGACATACTGAGGGCAAAGAATTCTGCTGCTCTTTGCTTGGCTGGGCAGTAACAGCCAGAAAGATCTCGGTTCTGCAAGAAAAGCAAAATGGGGAGATGAATTCTGCTTTGGTTAATATCACACCACTGACTTTGTGACACAGGCTCCTGCCTCACCCAACCTGGAGAACTGTTGGCTCCAGTGACACTGATGGCATTGTGCATCAACTGGGCTACACACAGAAACAATGAACATCAACACTGCTCAGCTGGGTGCTTCCAAACAATAACTCAAGCTAAAAAAAAGGACTTTACGTGTTTCATACTTCCTAGAACAAAGCCACCCCCGTCTGCGTTGAGCCAGTGGTGTCATTTGCTCCTTCAGGTGTAAGTCAAAAGGAATAGGGAGGGATGGAGTTTGTCATCTGCAGGTAGAGGAGCTCTCATGGCAGGTTCAAGGCCAGGAGCCCCCTTTGGTTTTTCCTGTTTTTTAAAGGACTCCTGTGGGTACGGAGGGTGCAGTTGCCCCTCATTCAGGCTGGGTTTTGACCCATTTCTCAGCCTCCTTTTCCATTTGCTGGCAGCCCAGGAATGCAGCACATGCAGGTCCCAGGCCACCCTCCCTGAAGCTGACAGTTGTATGCTGAATAACGCTGAGGGGAACAGAATTAACTGTTTTAATGGGCTGTTGGGGTTTTTTGGGGGTGTTTTGGGGTTTTTTTTCTCCTCTTCTGCAGCTCAGCAGATCTGAAGTTTACAAAGCAGACAAGAGCAAGCAGAAGGAAGAGGAGAGAAAATGACAACTGGCAATCAGCAGCAGAGGCCAGGGGTGAATAAAAAAGTGTTTATAGCAACCAGAAAACAGAGAAACTGAGAGCAGGTCCGGGAGCAGTGACAGACAGGACAGAAAGGGGACATTTATTGTCATCTCTGCTTCAAGAGGAGATCAGAGGACAGAGTCCTCCAGCCCTCCTTTAATATTGAGTGGGAATATAGGTGGACAGAGGATGGTCTCTGTGATCTTCCTGTCAGTACTGCTGGGTGCAGAAATTAAAAGAGTATGGACAGATGCATTGAGAGAGAAAATAGCATCAGTCTCCTGCGTGCAGGGGAGATGACAAGACACAAATTACTGGCTCAGGAGTGTGACATTTAAGCCAACAGCAACGTTACTGTGATTGTAGTATCCTGATAGTTGTTTTTTTTCCTCTTTAAGTCATTGATAGTCCTGCATCTAGAGAAGTTTCCCACCAAGCCCAGAAAGGGAGTCCAAGCTCATCAATGCACGCCTGGTGCTAGAGGCTGTTGGAGATCACTCAGGTAAACAGAACTCCTTTCCAGAGCTGCTGTGAGGAGACTTCTGGTGAATGATCAGTGGGAAGGTTAAACAGATACTCAGCAATTGCTTTCATGTCATTGACTCCTACAACAACCCAACTCCTATCAAGTCTGCAAGAAGACTGTTCATCATTCATATGGCTGGGAATAAATAAAAATGAACCTGTGTTATCCCAACCTCCACATCTCCTGCTCTGTCTCTGCATGTGTCTTATTCTTGTTTCATTCTGGCTTAAAAAACAAACAAACAAAAAACCCAACGCTGAACTTATTGTAGGCATAATAAAAAATGGGATTGAAACATATCTGGTGTGAAATGAGTGAGCACTCACAGTGAAAAGAGCAACAGCTACGTTCCACGAAGCAGCACCGGAGGCACGAGGGTAAGAAGAATTTAAACAGCTGTACACAAATCTAAACTCTTTAAAAAAACCTTTTTTATTGTTTCATTACCATACAAAATTTATTCAAATTACATCCATTTGAAGTGGTAAGATCACAGCTAGAGAACAGGTCATCCTTTAATAAATCTATTTACAAAACTCACCATAAAAGCTTTTTTTTTTCCTTTTTTTTTCTTTTTTTTACAGTATTTTACAGAGAGTTTTTTTTTTTTAAACTAACATACAATGCAAAGCTGAGTTAGATTAGTATTTTGCCCAGGCACACTGGGACAAGTGTTTAATTTGTACAAAAAAAGGATGGTCTGCGTTAGTCTCCATTTCCTCTTCCCCCACAAAAGTGCCCCTTTGTCTCGCAAATCTTCGTGCTCACACAACTTTTACTTTCCTCTTCCACAAGACAAAAAACTTTAAATACTACAATTTTATTTACACATCCACATCTAAAAAAAAAAAAAAAAACCTCTTAAAAAAATTACAAACCAGCTAGAAAATATTCTGGCAGTGTTTACAAATTAATTCTATTGTACAAAACTGCTAGGTAACCAAAGTGTGAGTTGAGAACATACATCAACTTAAATACAACTGCTGAATGAGCTATGCACACTTCTGTACATATAAACACACACTTAACACTGTTTAACAGTTCTTTATGTGTTGCCCTTTTAGACATTTGTTATATTCCAAAGCTCACACAGTCATACATTTTCTTATTAGCACTGTCACCTCTTGCTTTTTCATGTGTGAGCTTTCATAGCAGCAACTCAGTGGTACCAGAGAACCTGTGCACTTAATATTCTACTACAGTACAAACAAGTACTAAATTTTCTGAGTAGGTCAGATAAGCACAACAGTAATGCTAACAAAAAGGATTACACGGGCATCATCTAATCAACATTACATTAATTTAGCCCAGGACATGGCAACATATTTTATACACACACAGACACACACATTAAAAAAAAAAATATTTAAGACTTCTTAGAATTCCTCTCATGTTCAAAAAATAAATATTGGTACTATACTATACTACCAAAGATCTTCAAAAAAATAAATGTAATTCAGTTGATGTGGTACTTACACTTATGTACTTTGGAAAAATTAGTTCCATTTTGCTGGCAGAGAGAATTATAAAAAGCTGTAAGCAGAGGAAGCTAACCCACTGAGATAAATATGATCTATTGAACAAACAGAGCTTGGCATTAAGTGTTTTCCATAGAGGGAAAAACCCACAGTGCATCTCTAGTAGGCACTTGACACAAAGCCCCACTCAGTACCACCAAAAAATCATGTACCAGTTCTAATGCACGCTGGGGGCAGTAAAATTGAACTGTGCATCTTCGTTCTAGTTTAAAAAAAAAACCCAACCAACAAAAACTACTTTCACACACACACACACACACAGGCTTTTTTAAAAAAAATCTGTGATTACTACAAGAAGTGGCAGAACTTTATCCTGTTCAATATTTGCAATATACACTACATTTACAGTGTATTTTTTTTTTTTAATTAAAAGCTTTTAAGGACTTTAAGTATTTGACCTCATAATGAGACACATACACAGCTCAAAATGAGCATTATGACAGCAATTCCCACCAGTAGCTCAAAAAAAAATCCCATTTCACGCTTTTGCATTACTTCATATTTGTGTTGACTGCAGGTACGATCCGTGTTGGGACACTCAGACTCATGCATTCTCTGCAGAAGGCACCACCTGAAATACTCTTATAAAATGGTTATTTAGGACTAAACCAGTTCATGGAGCCCTTCTCCATCAGCCCACTTGTCAGGGTAAGCAGAGACTGGGGGAGTGTGAAGACAAAACATTCCTGGTCCCCTGCTTGCACTTGCTGACTGGAGCTGGAGCTCAGGGTCAAGGAGAAGGCCTCGCTGTGCAAGCCTTCACTTGCTGTTTATGGTGTTTTAGGGAGTATTTAGTTAAAATATCAGCACTGTTTGAGAGCCTAGTTTATTTAATAATGCTATTTTATAGTAAGTAGGGGACAACTCTGTAGGAAGGATGGCAGGTTTTTTTTAATCCATTAAAATAATGATTTAGATATGGACAGCATTTAAGAGAATCAGCTGTATATAAATTCATCCACCAGTGAAGGAAGCTTCTCTAAATCATAAGCATCAAAGAGGTCACTGATGCCTTCTTCATCCCCAAGGCTCAGCAAATAATCTTCCTGAAGCAGAGGAGGCAGCAAATTCACAAATGGTCCTTCAAAGTTTGAGGGAATTTGGTCCTCTGTCTGCTGGAGAAGGTTGGCTGGAGAAGCCAATGGAGAGATTGTTGCCATATTTACTGAGCAGTCACCTTGTCCTGAGTTAGCAGAAGCCACTTCTGTAAGAGGAAGGAGAGAAAAAAAAATAAAGATGACACATTGAATCTCATTAGAAATATCAGACACAGATCAACCAAAGTGACCACTGCAGAAAGCAGCATTTCAACCAAAAAATGGCCCCCCTAAGAATTTCTGGCTTGTTTTTGGTGGGCTACAAAGAGCTGCTCAAAAAGACACCTTGCTGTCACCACTGACTTTTCTACTTATAAAACATTTTACAAGGCTTAAACAACAACTAGGGGGGGGAAAAACAAACCCACAATGAAGTGTAGTGAGAGATGCCTGTTTTTGAGTGGAATTCATACTCAAAGTGAGAGCTGCCTGGGCAGCAGATGTCACCCGTGGCACTGCGCAGCTGCACGCACCCAGCCACAGAGATTTGTGTTGAGGTGAAACTTTGCTGCTGCTGCTGTCCTATTTGAAAACACAAAAGGAACAAAATTGTTCCTTTTGAGAGCCTAGTTTATTTAATAACGCTATTTTATAGTAAGTAGGGGACAACTCTGTAGGATGGAATATTTCTTCAATATTGCATTGCCTTGGGTTACACAGTTCCACAGGATAAGCAAATATGAAACTTAAACACCTGATGCAGAAGAAAACATATTTCAACCTATAAAAACCAGAAAGGCATAGTGGAAAATGGATACTTTAGCTTTTAACTTCTTAGGAAAAAGCAAGCCAAGAAAGAAGAGCTGGATATGGAAAGGTCAAACTGAAATCGTGCATGAGAGCACAAAGGCAGGCTGCACAAAGTACAACAAACACAGATTTTTACCTTTGGAGATGGTTTTGGCAATGTTCCCGTTGTGGTCCTGGCTATAGGATTTCATTGGACTGAGAGCATCGTTTTCCTCTGGGCACAGATAAACTTCAATAGGTCCTTGGGTACTGCACAAGTGGATGAGTGCACTCTGCTAACAGAACACACGTCAGCAGGGCGTTACACCAGCGAGCACGACAGAGCACGGAGCTTATTGGGCTGGGAGTGCTTGAATCCATTTTTTACTCAACAAAAGAACCTGAAATCCCCCATGCTTTTTTTTCTTTTTCCTTTTAAGATGGGAGGATGTATAAGATACCTCAGACTGGCTGATGTCTTACAGACTGGGAGAGAACATTAAAGCTTTTCCTGTAGTGCAGACATCTCAGACACTCACCATTTCATGTCTTATATCACAACGAGAGGGGTACAAAGGATTGAACTCCTAACATTTCCTTACAACCATAATAACCTGGAGCGTTCTGAATTATGGGATGCAAGTCAGAGGTTTTGTTATTATTCATAACAGTATTATTGGATGTATTTGTGCAAATGTTTCTGCTTGAAGGTAATGACAAAACATCCTCTTCTCCCTCACCAGAAACCTTCAGTGCTAATTCACTCACAGCTGTATGAGTTCCCCTGTTTAACACAGGTTTTTCCAAACAACAGAAAAAGAAAAAAAGATGCCATTTTCTTCACCCAAACTTGTTTCTATAAGTCCTTCTGCCCCCTCAAGGCAGCAACTCTAATTTTCATGGTGTTTCTGAGTAACAGGAACTCCTAATTCATCTCAAGAAGTTATCTGTTGTTAACTTCCATAGGCTGATGCAATACCAGAGGGTGACCTCTATGAACAGACAGAAAATCTGCAAAGTTACTCTGAGTGTTATGATGGAAAATCATAAATTATTCCAGTTAAAAATAAACCTGCTTCAGCTGTACTGCATTGATAGTTTTAAAAAGCATGAAGACAGGCATTACACACCTCTTTGCAGACTTCTTTCAAATCCATTTTATCGTGCCCTTTGACAAGAAGTTCCTCACATTATTTGCATTATGACAGTTATGCAGCATAATAGACACAGCATTTACAAATACAGAGGACAAAGACTGAATGGAGATACCCAGGGCACAGAAAATAGGTAAAGAGTGCTTAGGGCAATGCTAAAGGTGATTAGAAAAAAGGAGATGGGTGAGCAGTAGGTCCTGGTGAGTGACCAAGGTATGCAAAGAAAAAAAAAAAGACTGAAATATAACTGCAAATGAGAGAAAGAAATAGGACTTCTCCTGCCTGAAGCTGAAAATTAAGTAAGTTTGGTCTAGGCTCTAGATTTCATGATTGTGTGCATCTCTCTCTACCTGCCTGATGTCACTGAATTAAAAACCAGAGTGTGATGCCTAGGGGAAAGAAACAGGAAAGCCAGCAATGATAATAATGTGTATTTATGGATCCTGATAAAAGAGATTCCTTCCTCAGGCAGCAAAATGATTTATTCTTCCAAAACCTGCACCTAGGATCAAAGAGGAAATTAAGGATAAAGGCAGGGAAAAAAAAGGATGGAAACTGTAATGGGCCTAAAACAAGTGGAGAATAATCTTGGGAAAAGAAGTGACAGGGAATCTGGAGGCTGTTCCTGCCCCTGAGGCTGTGCTGGGTTTGTGGGAGGAGGGGGAAAGCTGGTTTTTTGGTGGTGGGGGAGAGGCCACCTTATGAGAGCAGAAAGCTCAGACCCCCCCCCAGGCCAGGCTGGGCCAGTGAGCACCAGAGAAACACCTCTGGGGATCCATACTGGTGAGGGGAAGGACTGTCCTGAGAAGAGGAAGGTGTGACACCTGGAGGTACCTTGACAAACAAAAGACAACCATTGGCCAAAACAAAGGACAGACAGACACAGAGAGAGCTTCAGTGCCAGAAGGAAGGACAAGGACCCACACCCAGGTCAACTGCATAGAGTAGGAGAAGACAAAGGAGGTTCTGCAGCCCAGGAAGATTCAACAGGGGAGCAGAGACCCACGTGCAGGCCATGGAGGACCCCACACTCGAGCAGAGAGGCTGAGCCTGAGGCAAGTGTGATGGAATTGGGACCCTGAGAGTCGCTGGCTGCCAGAGTGGGGGTGGACCCCCAGAGTGGGGGGTGAGTCTGCAGCCCATGGATGTCCCCATGCCAGAGCCGGGAGCTGAGCCCAAAGAGGTCTCTGACTCCATGGGAAGCTTGTGTTGGAACATCTTGTTCCTGGACTTTCATGCCAGGAAGAGCAGCAGAGGTGACCTGACTGAACCCCCATTCCCTGTCCCCTGTGCTGCTGGGGGGGGAAGGTAGAGAAATGGGGAGCAAAGTGATGGGAGCCTGGGAAGAAGGGAGGGGTGGGGGAAGGTGTTGTCAGATGTGGTTGTTTTGTCTACTCAGATGAATGGCAACAAATTAAAGGGATTTTTCTTCCCCAAGTTGAGTCTGTTTTGCCCATGACCATCACTGGTGAGTGAGCCCTCCCTGCCCTTCATCCTAATCCCGTGCCCCCTTTGTTGTGACCCCATCCCATCTCACTGGGTGGGGGGAGTGAGTGCAGGACCTCATGGCCCCACTGTGGGTCAAACCACCACAGTGACCCTGGGCACAGTGGAACCAGCCCAACAGCAGTGATGAAGGAAGAATGCAGAGGTATGAACACAGCACCAAGGTTTCTGGGGTTTAGCCCTATGGGTACTTGCTCCTTGAGGAAGGCATTAGGTACACATTTCAATCTCTAAAGCAGTGGCTCATGCAAATTATTCATGTAATAATTCAATATAACTTGGGTCTGTCATAACTCAGAATTGTAAAGCAGCTTCATTTTGCCTCCAAGAGATAAAATCCCAGGAGCAGCTGAACGATGTGGTTCATAAACCATGAGAGGAAAGAAGAAAAGCAAAGCTACTCCCTGAATCTACCCTCAAAGAAAAGCCACCTGAAGCATTTTTCTCTATAACTGTGACATCAGGTAAGGGAAGGGAGAAGCAGCTAAGTTACCTTAGACATCTACCTGAGGTAAGGAAAAGAAACAAAATGAGGATGAAAGACAGAGCCAGACATCTCACATACAAAAGCTGGCACTCAGAGACTGTGCCTTGAGTAGCAAGGGGCAGGAGAAGAGGGATGCAGATGAACACAGACAGCTTCACAAACAGAAGTACTCAAAACAGGAGAGGAAACCCCCATCCCCTCCAGACTTCACCATGGCAATCAAAGAGTGCACTAACAACGTACAAAGTTCTACCCAAGTGTGTAAAATCAGCATCAAGGAAGCAAAGATGACAATGAAGGATGGGCAAGAACGGATTCTAAGAGTAAACCAAAAGTTTCTACAATAACTGTAATACTTGAGAAAAGAAAATCCAGCATGAAAACACGTCTCAACAAATTAAGAGTGTCAGTGATATGAGTCAATGCTTCAGGAATTGAGTTATCCATGAACTTCATAACTAAAACTACATAAAGTTTAAAAAAAAACCCCAAAAAATACGAGTGGAATCTCTGAAGAGAGAGACTTCACACGGTTACAAACAGGAAATGTCAACTGTCAAGGAAGAACTCTTCTTTACATGAAGTATGGCAAAAGAGAGCAATGTGTAAATAGCATGGATGACTCTGAAGGAGAGCTGGAGTTGAGAGAAAACAAACAATGATTGCTTTGTCAAAAATTATTTGTAAAGATTCCCCTTTTTTTTAAATAAACCACCTCCAGAGTTTATATGACAGATGGCTTCAGGACTGCATGGGTACAACCCAGCTTGGGTGTCAGTTACCACCGCTGAGACTCAACACCACACTTGCTCCATCTACAGAGAAATGATCCATAGCCTGGCAGGAAAGCCAGGTTCTCCTTACCTCTGCTGGGTCAGGCACTTCAAGTCTTGTTTCTGGAGGAGCTTTCACAACTATGACAGTTTGGTCTTTAAGGCCACTGATTTTTCGAATATCTTGATATGTCACATAAGCTAATGTAACCACTGTTAAGGAATTTTCCAAGCCAGGTTGTAATCTATTAAAACCATTCAAAGAGAGAGAATTCTTTCCATTTTTCCATTTTCTCATGGCTACACTGCTCTCAGCACAAAGTTTTCTGTTCTCCACACTGGCTGTGATTGCAGCAGTGAAACTGGGTGAGAATTTCCCTTGGATCTAACAGCTGAGGCCACTACCAAGTGACAAAAGGGATTCTCCTCCTTCTTCCTTACACAGGTAAAGCTACATAAGGCAGAGCTCAACAACCTGCAATTACCTGCAGTCTGTGAGAAGCATAATTGGGGTTTTTTTTTCCAGAAAACTGGAAATCACAGACAAAATGTGAAGGAATTTACAGGGGCAGGTTATGGATGCATATCCACAATGTATTTTTGAAGTCATCAATAAAATAATAATTCCAATTTTCATTTGAGATTATTTGATTATTATTTTTTTTTAAATGGCTTAAACAACTACTTTAAAAGAACCTGACAGTGCAGAAAGTTGATTTCTGCCTAAGGATGGAATGAACATGAATATTTTGCTGTTCAATATTAATTTGTCCAAATCAATGTGAGTGTTTTGGTGGGTTACTGCACGGTGGTGCCTCACTTACTGACCTGTGTAACCAAGGGGTCACAGAGCTTTTGGTCACCAACTGAAGTGACCCCCACAGGGCACTTCCAGCTCTTTGGTTTTGCCATCCATGAGGCACAATACTTAGGCCATAGAAATAAAGAGCTTAATTTATTGTTATACTTTTGAGGGGTGTAAATGTGAATAATATTGGTACAGTAAGACAAAGTGGCCAAGTTCAAAATGCCAATACATCTCACATTTGACTTGGACCAAAAGCAACATAACTGACAGGTCACCTTTCAGGCAGAGAGCTTTCATCAAGGCTTTTGCTGCTCCTTTAGTAAGGGTCCACAAGGTTTGCAAAGGCCAAGTACAAATGACAGCCACAGGGGCTGCCACTGTGTGAACAAAGGAAAAAAGATTGCAGTTTTAAAATAAAACACCAATATTCATTGCTGTAGCTAAAAGCTCTCCTTGGTAATGCTGGGCATCACAGAGGCACACAGAATCATTCAGTTTGGAAAAGATCTCCAAGATCATCCAGTCCAACCACCAACTCAGCACCAGCATGCCCACTAACCCATATCCCTACATCCACTTGTTTCTTGAGCACCTCCAGTGATGGTGACCCCACCACCTCCCTGGGCAGCCTGCTCCAAGGTCTGACCGCTCTTTTCACAGAATAAATGTTTCCTCATATCCAACCTGAACCTCCCCTGGAGCAACTTGAGGCCATTATCTCTCATCCTACATCGCAAAACATCCAAGGTAGGGATTATCTACTGTCCAAGTCTATTGATAAGGCAGATGAGGAAGCACACAGCCGTGGCACAAACAGTGTTTTGGTGCTACCTAATTGTGAGGGAAAAGAAAAACATTTTTAAAAGCAGAAATTTTGCCTCCAAGATGAAGCAAAGAAAGAGGCTTCTCAGCTCCCTAAGTGTTCAGTAGGTCAACTCATGTCAGTGGGGTGCACTCAGATTCATCCTCAGCTTTCACACTTCCACATTCCCCCCTCAACCATCACTTCTCAGTAAACTGAAGAGCCACAGAAGGATTTGGGGCATATGCTCTCCTAAATCCAAAAGCACGAGGCCAAGAGGCTGCTCCCTCCTCACCCATCCCCAAGGGAGCCAGCAACAGCAGGGCAGGGATCTCCACCACAGCAAACAGCACTAGAAAAACAGAGAATTGCAGCGCTCAGTTTTGCTTTCCTTGAGTCTCTTCACGGATCAAGGCAGCGCTGACCCCGCTCCCCGTGCTGCTCGGTGGTCTTGCTTTCATCTGCATTTCAGGATGCAAGCACAACCAAAGGACAATATTGACACAGTTCACATTACTTTTCTTACTGACACTCCCATAATTATTTCCCATCCTTCAAAACAGAGAATAAAGCCACCTTATTAGGTGCTCTCTAAGAACTACTTGCTATTTAAAGTAATAAAAGTTTCCACATCAGCATTTAATAAAATGCTCTCTTCTGTTGTTAATAGCTAGGAAATCTAATGGAAATGAGAATTGGTTACTTACAAGGGGTATTAGCAGCCAAAATACCAGAGGTTGTCTGAACCTTATGCTACTGAGCATTACTATTACAATAAATAAGTCTGAAATAGACATTTTAAGAGCTCATAAAACCTTTATCTATGATATTCTATTAGAGATTCTCTAACCAGAGGAATCTAAAAATGTGTTGCAAGTTTCAGACTAGACTGACTCCCAACTTTATTTTCCTCTCTGTGTAATTCATATCCATGTCAGTTTAATGTAAAATAACAATATTAAGTAATGAGTACACACACACACAAAAGTCCCTGGCACCTTAGCCAAGACTGCCTGCATGCCTTTTCCCTTCTGAAAAGAGATTTAGACTGGTGAGGAGGGATGAGTACCTCCTGCTCTCCCATCTCTCCCACTGCTGCCCCTCTCCTCCTTTTCCCCCATTCCCCTCCTTCTACAAGCCTAATTCTCCTGCTGAAACCCCCCCAAACAATTTCTGCACACATCAAAACGGGGTTTGCTCTGGGCTCAAAAGCTCAGGTTTAGATGTTGGGTTGGGAAGTTGTTACTCATTAATCAGATAAATTACTGGTTCTGCTCTGTGTGAACATGGATGTGAATGGGCTCCTTCACACAACACCTTTTTCTCTCTGTTTTTTTAATTCCAGCAGCATTACAGGCACAAGTGGCTTCAGTACCTTTTATACAGAAATGACATTAAAACCCACTATCCAACTTGTGGAAATTCCTGATGCTTCGTTATCACCCTCCTTAGAGGAATTCTCTTTGTATTACAGCACGAAGACTGACCCCCTGTGAGGCTGTGGCACAAAGGATATCTCTGATTCTCCGAGTCCTCTGTCAGCAGCTTGAGGTCCAGGGTGCAGCTTTGGATTAGCTCATCCAGTTTCTTCTCTTCCTGAGTTAATTCAGTCACCTCCTTTGCGAGGCCCTGACGCTGGGCCAGCATGCCACCATCCTCGGACAGACTGCAGCCCCTAGGGACACAGAGGAGGTAGAAGATGTCCTGTCAGCATCTGTAAAACTCCACCCTGTGCTATGGGAAAGGGAAGAGGCAGGCTTGGACAGTGCAGACCAAGTCCTCAGCTCCTTCTCCATAAACCTGCCCATAGCGAGTCAACATAAACTCTGCTTTCCAGGAAAAAGCATCTCTGTACATGACAACATGTTTTGGAACTACCACCAAGATGGAAAACTAAAACATTTCTAAGCTCTTCCAAAATTGTTGTTTCTAACTCCCCTCTCCTCTAACCACACCCTGAAAAAGACCAAGGAAAGCAGCAGGTACCCAAAAACTCCATCCACTTGCAAAAGCAAATGAGTTATCCAGCACCCAGACAAGATGTTGGGTAGTAATTTCCCTGATGAATGCTACTCATACACTGATAACCTGCCTTAAGGGAAGAAGAAAGCTTCATCCTGGTAGAAGGTGTTTTGCATGATGGCTTGTAGCAGAGTGTCAGAATGGAAGGTGGGAGAAGGCAAACACTGCTGCTCTGTGACACTGCAACCAGCCAGCAGGACACTGGATACTCACATCCACTGAATGTTGTTTTTGGATTTTTTCTTAATGAGATGGATGCCTTCCAGGACATTGGTGATATCGTAAATCCTCCTTTTTTGCACCTTGAGGACCTCTGCTGCTCTGTTCAAATCTAAGACCCCGTCAGGAGATTGGCTCAGCAACTGAATGAACTTCTTTGTAAGCAGGCCAAGTGAGGTATCATACCGAGTCTTTTCTGAAGGGGATTTTGGAGCTTAGAAAGAAAAGAGAGAAACAAACAAACAAACAAACAGAGAAAAACACATTTTCTCATTTTGGTGTTGAAAGCAGCATCCAGCAATGAAAGGATACATATTACAGATATTTCTTTCAATTTTACAAAAGAAACCTCTCAAACCTGTGCATTAAGACACAACTCACCCTTGGGTATTTATTTGTATTTCAAGATGTACTTTTCCAAAAGTCACAGGTACATAAGCAAATACCTACTTTTTTTTTTTTAAATGCAAATATTTCCATGGATACATATAGCAATATTCAACTTAGGCTTTCACTGTGTGAATTCTTCATAGTATTTTTAGTATCTATTTATCCTGGCAGCAATACCAAAAATTCCCCCATGGCTCTCCTTCATCAGGGTCTGATTTTCCCCTCTTGTAAGATGAGTGCTCCACAAGCCATTCAGCAGGACAGAGGTGTACTTCAGTGGGTGAACATGAGGATTCCAGCAGCACCAGAACCCACAGCTTACACAAAACTCAGGTGAATCAGAGGAGATTGACACAAGATACAATTTATAATCAGCATTTCTCCATAACCAAACCATGCTCCAACCAGGCAAGGCTACCTCCTGCTTTTAAATTAGAAGCCACCAAACAGCTTGGACCTTACTTGCCAACTTGCTGCTTTCATGCACACACCTATATACTTAATAAGTGAGCTTTTAGGAGTTTACATATGTAGATCAGAATAGTTTCTAATTCCAAATGTTCCAAGGGAAATGAGCCAGAAGTCTGCTGGGCTGGTACATCTCAAACCTTTCATTTGCTTCAAGGGTGATGCAGGATGGATCTTTGGCTGATCTGGTGGTCATTTTCATGTTTTCAAGGTTCAGGTCCCACACTTAACTGTAGAAGTCACTCAAACCAGAAATTCTACCCAAAAGCAAACCTTTAGACTACCCTGGAATATTTTTAAGGATATGATTGATTTTCCAATGAAAAAAAAATAATAATGGCCTGTCTGCAAAGAGAATATGTGGTATGTACCTCATTCTTTGGTAGGTTCAGGGCTGGTCTGCACTGGGAAATGGAGGAAAATTCCTATCAGTTAGGTGACCTTGTGAATTTAGAGTAGGGTGGTTTTTGTTTCTTTGTTCATTTTAATTTGGAGTTTGGAAAAGAGTAAGAGGATCAGAGTGAGAGGGGCAAGAGGCTGCTTGACCCCCACCAAAAATGGCACATGCTCCTTGTCACGCAGCAAGGAATTTCTCTGTACACCCTTATCAACACTGCAGCAGCATCCTGTGCTCTGAATGGCACTGGACTTCTGTGAGAATGCACTTCAACTTAAAATGGCTTTCATTTAGCTTAATGAAGTTTAGTTTAATTAGAAGGACTGTGGTTGTTGAACTTGTCTGCTTTAACTTTGTAACTTCAGCTAATTTCACTTTGCCCCTCTGCCTCAACAGATACAAGACTTAGGCTGGTGAGGAGGGATGAGCACCCCTTCACATCTCCTGCTCTCCCATCTCTACCTGCTGCCTCTGTCCTCCTTTTTCCCCACTCCCCTCCCTCTGCCAGCCTAATTCTCCTGCTGAAACCTCCCAGACAAGATGGCAAGGCTAAACCTCTTGCAAGGAACCCACTGCCCGAGGCAATGCCGACCACTTGCAGCAGCCAAGCAGTGGCAGCAACGATGGAGTCACCCTGCAGGGAGAGGAGGCAGCTCAGAGCCCATGATGAGCATTTAGTGTGCAACACTGCTGGGACACAGCTCCTGCTCCCTGCAAGCCCTGCCTGGGAAGAAGCCCTGTCCATCCGCTGCTGTAACTGGAAGGAGGAAGGAGGAAGCTGGCCTGATTTGATTTGCCTCATAACTGTGCCTTTGATCTCATCATTGTATCTTGATTCCTCAGCATCTACCTCTCCTAAGCCACCCCAACTCCATGTCCTTGGCTGCAGAGGAGGTCCTGGAGGCAGAGGCTGCCTGGCAGGCAGAGGGACAGAGCCAGCAGCGCCGCAGCAACTGAGGGACACCCGCTGCAAACACCTTCTGCACTGCCTGGCTGTGGGCTGGAGTGTTGGACACACCTCTAGGTGAGGACAGTAGTCAACACACTTTTTGAGCCTGTTGGCTCATATTCTGCTCCTCAGTGAACCAAGATAAAATAATACACTCTGCTATGGAGTTGTGGACAGGTATTCCTGTATTCTGGGTTTAGCTTGTGCATTTCTCTATTATGCATTTAGCAGGAAGGCCAACAGTGTCCTGGGGTGCATTAAACAGAGTGTGGCCAGCAGGCGAGGGAGGTTCTCCTCCCCCTCTACTCTGCCCTGATGAGGCCACATCTGGAGTGTTGGGTCCAGTTCTGGGCTCCCCAGTTCAAGAGGGACAGGGAACTGCTGGAGAGAGTCCAGTGGAGGGTACAAAGATGATGAGGGGCCTGGAGCATCTCCTGTGTGAGGAGAGGCTGAGAGAGCTGGGACTGTTCAGCCTGGAGAAGAGCAGCCTGAGAGGGGATCTGATCAATGTCTGTAAATATCTGAAATGTGGGGGCCACATGGATGGGGCCGGGCTCTTCTGGGTGGTGCCCAGTGACAGGACAAGGGGCAATGGGCACAAACTGGAACACCAGAAGTTCCAGACAAACTGAAGGGAAAACTTCTTCACTGTGAGGGTGCCGGAGCCCTGGGACAGGCTGCCCAGAGAGGGTGTGGAGTCTCCATCTCTGGAGATGTTCAAACCCACCTGGACACTTTCCTGTGCAACCTGGTGTAGGGAACCTGCTCTGGCAGGGGGGTTGGACTGGATGATCTCCTGAGGTCCCTTCCAACCCCCAGCAGTCTGGGATGCTGTGATTTTACTTTGGGTCTATCAGCTAGAGAGGGTTTAAATAAATTAATTGATTTGCATTTATTTATGCACAGCTAACTCATACCTGGGTACTGGACTCTAGTTTGCAAACCTCAGACTTATTCAACCTCAGACTCATTAAAAGGTGAGTTAAAGCCCACGGAACTCGCGTAAGCCCACGGTGTCACAGCACACACAGAGGGCTCAAGCCACTCTATTCCATGCAAAGGGACAAGGCACTGATTCATCAGTGACAGCACAAAGCCAAACTAACTGCATCCTTCTCAGCAAGGCAGGCACCAGGCTCCCAGCAGCCCAGCAGGGGCAGCTCCTAGCGGCGTGGAACACCTCAGCTCCTCTCCTGAGACATCAGCTCTGCAATCCAGCTTTTAAAGAGGTCAGCTGCTAACACAAGCACCCAGCTAACATGTTGTACCAGTTCACTCTGGGCTCAAGCTAGTAAAATCCAAACCTCTGTGCCATACAGCATGTTAGAAGTTTCCTTACTTTTTGGACTGTCTGGACTTCTTGTTGCAGCTCTTCCTTTCCCCTTTGGAGTCTTCAGTCCTTCAGCAAGATACTGGTGGCCACTTTCTCCCAGCTCCAGCCTTCGTTTTGCCTGTTAAAGAAAATGATTAATTTTTTTTTTAAATGGATGGATTGTTAAGTAGTGTATTTCACTTTATCAAACACAATATTGGTGTCACAGGCAAGGCAGATGGCAGTGAACTCTTCACAGCAAGGTTCTGTATCAGCACCGGTTCACACCTCATGTTCATCACAAGGGAATCTGAGTATTTATGGGAATGCAAAGGTAGACCTCAGTGTTTTGCTCTCCAGGCTAGGTTGATGGTTGTGTTTGGAAAACTCAGTCCATTTTTTTCATTGGAAAAGCTGAGTGCCAGTTACATGACCTGCTCCACTCTAGCCTGGACCTTTTTAAAGACATCTGAAAGATTTCTACCTTGGCTTGAACAGAAAACACTTCTGTTAAGACAACCAGAGACACACTCGAGCACACAGCTGTGCACCCACCACGCTGCCTTTCTTTTGCAAAACTCTTTATATCCATAAAAGTTTGTGCACAGGCAGATCAGTGCAAGTTACATTTTCCCCTCCCTATCTGAAAGGATGGCTCTGAGAGGACCAGTCACTTCCACCACTACAAGCTTCCCATCAATGGAACACGAGACAGGACATCAAGAACAGCACTGGGCAACTGTTCTCTGCTCATCAACAATTTCTGTCCTCAGTGAAAGCACAACCACTACCTTTATTTCACATTAACTAGTACCTTTGTATTAAAGCTGCCAGCATAAAAGCAAGAGGGAGCAAAAGTAATATCAGCAAGATGATGGGTGAATATCAGCTAAATGTTGCATTCAGCCCAAAGGAAAGCTGGGTACATCTTGAATAATAAAAATAATGACTGAAACTGTTCAACTGAGCAATGTAAAGACAAAATGAAATGAAAGCCACCACCAATATGAATTTCCTAGACAGAAACACAATCTTTGGAAACAATTCTATACCCTGCTATGCTACTCAGGTTACTGAAATCAAATCTGGGGATACTTGTTATCCTAACAATAGAAAGAACATTACCTGGCAAGACACAGGAAAAAAGAAAATGTTTTATGTCTAATGAAGTTTAGCCAAATAACTGTTTCCAAAGAATGTTGTTCATTCAATTAGGTAGAATAATTCAGAGTGTTTTATTGGCTTGTTCTTTAGACTTGCTCCAAAGGGTTGGATCATATTTTGCTCCTCAGTGAACCAAGATAAAATACTACACTCTGCTATGGGGTTGTAGACAAGTGTTTCTGTATTCTGGATTTAGCTTATGCCTTTTACTTTGGGTCTGACACTTACAGAGAGTTCTAAATAAATTAATTTATTTGCATTTATTTACACACAGCTAACTCATACCTGGGTACTGGACTCTAGTTTGCAAACTCAGACTTATTCAACCTCAGACTCATTAAAAGGTGAGTTAAAGCACATGGAACTCGCATAAGCCCACGGTGTCACAGCACACACAGAGGGCTCAAGCCACTCTTTATTCCATGCAAAGGGACAAGGCACTGATTCATCAGTGACAGCACAAAGCCCAACTAACTGCATCCTTCTCAGCAAGGCAGGCACCAGGCTCCCAGCAGCCCAGCAGGGGCAGCTCCTAGCGGCGTGGAACACCTCAGCTCCTCTCCTGAGACATCAGCTCTGTAATCCAAGGACACAGCTTTTAAAGAGGTCAGCTGTTAACACAAGCACCCAGCTAATATCTTTAGCCAAAGTAATTGGATTAAATTAAGATTATAGCTATTCCAGAGGGAGAAATACATTTAAAACTTTTTTTTTTTTTTAAAGTAAGTGTTTTTCCACCCTGAGAACTGTAAGAGAAAAGGAAGAAGGGGTGAAAAGGGAACAGTTCAGGGCGTGGGAAGACTAGGCCAAAGGGACACAATTAAAGATAAAAGAGAATCTCAAAACCAGGTGTGAGAAGGAGGGGAAATGCTAAAGACTTAAAAAGCAGAGATTTGCAGCAGTTCTCTCCACCAGAAGAAACTCCAGTTTGGACTCTACACATCACAGCTTTGTGTCTCAACTTGTCTGCCAGACACAACCAGCGCTGTTTTGTGGTTCAACACTTCACAACCTTCTCCCTGTGAACTTCAAATAAGCAGGTTTGGGTAGTGAGAGAACACAAGGAGCATCCTTGGGCTGCACAAGGCCATGGGCGTGTGTCAGGGCGCTCCAAACAACCCCCCGGGTCTGCCCCAAGCCCGCGGGCAGCGCAGGGCTGCTCTGGCTGCTGGAGAAACACCAGGCAGGGAGAGCGCTGCAGGACAGGGATTTTGTGGGGCACAAAGCACACAGAAAACCTGAGAGAGACAGATCCAGAGCAAAGTATTTTAGAAGAGTTTAAAAGAGCTTGGTGAAGTCACAGAATCACAGAGTGTCAGGGATTGGAAGGGACCTCGAAAGCTCATCCAGTCCAACCCCCCTGCCAGAGCAGGAACACCCAGATGAGATCACACAGGAAGGTGTCCAGGTGGGTCTTGAATGTCTCCAGAGAAGGAGACTCCACACCCTCCCTGGGCAGCCTGTCCCAGGGCTCTGCCACCCTCACAGGAAAGAAGTTTCTTCTCAAGTTTAAGTGGAACCTCCTGTGTTCCAGCTCACACCCATTGCCCCTTGTCCTACCATTGGACACCACTGAGAAGAGCCTGGCCCCATCCTCCTGACACTCACCCTTCAGATATTTATAAACATTAATGAGGTCCCCCCTCAGCCTCCTCTTCTCCAAGCTAAAGAGCCCCAGCTCCCTCAGCCTTTCCTCACCAGGGAGATGCTCCACTCCCTCCATCACCTTGGTGGCTCTGTGCTGGACTCTCTCCAGCAGTTCCCTGTCCTTCTTGAACTGGGGGGCCCAGAACTGGACACAATATTCCAGATGTGGCCTCACCAGGGCAGAGTAGAGGGGGAGAAGAACCTCTCTGGACCTACTGACCACAGCCCTTCTAATGCACCCCAGGATGCCATTGGCCTTCCTGGCCACAAGGGCACAGTGCTGGCTCATGGTCATCCTGCTGTCCCCCAGGACCCCCAGATCCCTTTCCCCTACACTGCTCTCTAGGAGATCATCTCCCAACCTGTACTGGAGCCTGGGGTTGTTCTGCCCAGGTGCAACACCCTACACTTGCCCTTATTCTATTGCATTAAGTTTTTCCCTGCCCAGCTCTCCAGCCTGTCCAGGTCTCTCTGATGGCAGCACAAAACACTGAGAGGCAATTTTAGCAAACCCTGGGGAACATTTAATTTCTGGCCAGATGTCACACATCACTCAGCAAGTGCTGTCTTCTCCTTCCTGTTTTACAAGCTTCATCACAAGATGCAGGGCTGAAGTGTAGATCCTGAGTGTATTCTCTCCATTTCTTCTTCTCTGACTTACAGACCAATGGTTTTCTAGTGCCACTTTTTGTGCACTGAAGATCCTGGGTGACTCACAGTTTCTCTCTCTCTCATCTCCAAAATCATTTATGGTGCTTTCTGATATCAGACTTCCTTAGAAAAACCTAAAGATCTGCATTCAGTAATTAGCAGAATCCATAACCCTTTCCAAAAAAAAAAAATAAAACCTTGATTTGCTTAACTTATTTCTGCTGCAGCACTATACTAATTATTTGTACAAATTTTGTATTATCTTTAAGTACATTGTTTGATCAACCACAGCATGCAGAATCCTCTGAGGCAGTACATGGGACCTGCTAAGAAGTAGCTGGTCAAAGACACCAGCACAAAGCATCCCAATAACATGGAAAGATGGGAAGCACAGGGCCTAAGAACTTCTCAGCAACATGAACCTCGAGTGCAATAAACAGAAGTCAGATTCCCCAGAGGACTTGTGAAAGGATCCTCAGAGCATGTGGGTCAGTGACACAGGTAAAGTCCCAAATCGATAGATCCAGCAAGAGACTGGATAAAAGGAACAGGAACACATCCAACAGAGCTGAGCCAGACACCTTAACCCCTTGGTGGAGACCTAACACATGTGGCATCAACTGCTTTGACTAGATTTTCTCTTCCAATACTACAAGCAATTCCTGGTACAGATACAACTGTGGATCCAGTGTTCAGTGCAGACCACTAAAACCAGTAGGCACCTTGACTCCCATGTAGTTACACCCTTTTAGTGTCAATTCCTTATTGAAAAAAAGAGAGAAAAAAGCAAACCCAACCCAGCTGGCTACCACAATAGCTACCAGAGGCAAACCCACAAGAATGTCTTCAGAAGAACGCTTGTGTCTATAGGAAAAATAGTTTAAAATCTACTAGGATGAGTGAAGTCTTTTCAAGTAGGCAGGGTCTGATGAAATTAATTTCACAATACTCAGTCTCGGGGATTGATTTTCAGAAGAGGTTGGAGGCAGGTACACTGAGAGAAGACTAGAAAAAGAGCAAATGTAGTTTATTATGACCTGAAAAAAGGGATGGAAAAGGTGCAATCAGGGAATTACAGCCTTAATGGGCTGTTTTGACCTCATGGCTACCTGGGTCTAGCAGGTCACTGCCACCAACGCTTTCCCTGCGTCCTCCCTCCATCCTTGTGCTCCCTTGCTCTGGGCAGTGCCAGACCAATAGGTCCCCACCAGACCCCACAGGGAGCTGGTCACAACAGCAGAGACCAAACCCTCTTCCAAAAGAGAAGGGAGGAGTTTTCTGCCAGGTTAGCCCTTGCCAGGTGACTTGTCTGCACTGAAAGCTGCTGAGCAGGAGCAGTGGGACAGCCTCCATACCCCCTTGGAGCATCAGCTTGGAATTCAAGCAGCTTTGCTTTTGTGTCATGCAGCAAACAACTTCAGTTCATGGGGAAAGAAACTGGCACCAATTAAAAAAACATATAAAACAAACAAAAGGCAGAGTGTTACCTTGTAAGAGCACAACAGCCAGCACGAGGTTGTGTCAAGAGAGCAGAGAGGGAAGTTTCTGAAGCCTGCACCATGTCAAACCAAAGCCTCATTTTCTACAGTGCTTGTATGTCTAAGTTTGAGGGAAGAAGCAGTAAAATGTCTTCTAATTCCTTCCAATGATAAAACCATGGAGCATAACTTTGCCAAACTATTTGGCATTTGAAGTTTTCCCTGCTGGACGGATCCCTCTGCTTTATCACTGGACACAAGACAGTTGCATGGTTTGCAAGAGAGACTTAAAAACAACATTATGTTACCCATGCTACCTTCTGAAAACCCTTTGGCTGAAATATTGCTGCATGCATCTCACTTCAGCAGGCATGTAAAATTTGAGGGAAGGATGCTCTGAGTCGGGCACCTGCCTTTCCACTCCCTCAAAACCACAAACACTTGGAGCACAGCTGGTACATTTTCAATATAAACATTAACAGCCAAATTCCATTTAAAACTGCAAGCCCCACAGCTCTTGGGCCTGCCCAGGTTGTGCAAGGGCTATCAGGGCTGTCTCCTGGGAGGTCCCAGCCAGGACCAGACACATCTAAGTCCCCTGCTCCCCTAGCAAGCATTCAAGGTATATTAGAGCAGCAGCAGTCTGATTTAAATACAAAGGGACAACAGTTGAACTCAGAATGAGAGCAAAAGTAAGCTGGGACAAAGCCTGCTGAGATGGAGACAGAAGATAAAGTAACTTATTCCAAAAAAACCCCCAAAAAAACCCCAAAAAACAAAACAAACAAAAAAAACCCCACAAAACAGGATGAGGAGCTGGAAAGAAACTCCAGTTTAGGGTTGACTGGGCAGGAAAAATGGGAAATGACCAAGCACAGCAAGGAATAACTTGTCTGTATTAAGTGATAGCTGATGGTGAACCGAGCAGCAAGGCAGAGAAATGTATCTTGGCACCCAGCTGTGTCTCTGCTGGTGCCTCAGAGCCAGGACTAAGTCGGGCACGTTAAGCCAGGGCAGATGACTAAGCCTGGTGTAGTCTCCAGAAGATATTACAATTGCTAGGGGCAGATAAAAGGCAGCTTTTCTGTATGTCACCACAATGCTGATACTCCTGGGGAGGAGATGCAAGCCCATCCAGAGAGCACAGATAAACTCTGACTGCAGCAAGGAAGCTGTAGCTTTACCAGTCCCCAAGCACTTCCCACTGCCTTTCATGTTTTCAAATTCAAATCCATGTTTTCAAAATTAAGCAGTTGCTTCAAAATGCAACTTAAAAGCTGAGGTTCTGAGGCATGAACCCTAGAAAACTGTTCCAGAGGTCAGAAGCTGCAGAGAAAGCAGCAAACATCTTACATGAAAGGGTAAATTAAGCTGGAGCTTGATGAGGAAGGTATACAGGAGAAGAAGCAAAGAAAAGAAGACACCTTGGGGTGAAAGCACAGCAGTATTCATACAGCAAGGAGATTTCTCCACTGAAGGAGGTGATACAGGCTGTGCCCAGCTGAGGGCATGGCAAACACTGCAGCCAACACCAGGAGAGACCGAGAAATGGGAGAGGTCCAGAAAGGAAAGCAGAGGAGATCTGGGCAAGGTCAGCTCACAGGTGAAGGAACACCTGAGGTCAGCTAAAAGGTGCAAGAGGACTCTGAGAGCTCCTGCCTTTGGACTCCCAGTGACAGCTCCTCATTTCACACGTAGTTCTGTTGAGCAGTGAGGAGATCACAGAATCACAGAGTGTCAGGGACTGGAAGGGACCTCGAAAGCTCATCCAGTCCAACCCCCCTGCCAGAGCAGGAACACCTGGATGAGATCACACAGGAAGGTGTCCAGGTGGGTCCTGAATGTCTCCAGAGAAGGAGACTCCACACCCTCCCTGGGCAGCCTGTCCCAGGGCTCTGGCACCCTCACAGGAAAGAAGTTTCTTCTCAAGTTCAAGCAGAACCTCCTGTGTTCCAGCTCACACCCATTGCCCCTTGTCCTACCATTGGACACCACTGAGAAGAGCCTGGCCCCATCCTCCTGACACTCACCCTTCAGATATTGATCAACATTAATGAGGTCCCCCCTCAGCCTCCTCTTCTCCAAGCTCAAGAGCCCCAGCTCCCTCAGCCTTTCCTCATCAGGGAGATGCTCCACTCCCTTCATCACCTTGGTGGCTCTGTGCTGGACTCTCTCCAGCAGTTCCCTGTCCTTCTTGAACTGGGGGGCCCAGAACTGGACACAATATTCCAGATGTGGCCTCACCAGGGCAGAGTAAACCTGCAGTTCAGACTCCTGGCAGGCAGAGGGGTTGCAGTTTTCCATGCAGAAGCATGTGTAGCCCAGTGGCCAACACACAGGTACCAATCATTTGCACCATACCACCCTTGGTGTCAGTAGTTAAGTCTGACAGTGCAAAACCATTACCAGGGGGGTTTAAGAAAAGAATAGGAAGACCAAGAAATAGCTGGGAATTGAACTATTTGCATGGAAAAGACAATAAACAAAGTATGTCCTGAAAACAGGAATGCTAGAAGTTCTCTCACCTCTTCCCAAATATATTCCCACACTATCCCACACAGAGGGACAAGCCCAGGAATGGCACCTGAGTGAAAGCATGACCTCAAAATGAAGTTTTACACACAATCCATTCATTAGACTGAAGCAAAAGCATATAAAAAGATACACAAAAATAGTGCCCTGAAAATTCAATACGGTGTAAAAGCAACACGAGGAAGAACAGGAGTCTGAAATATTGTTACTTATTAGTCAGGATTATTAGTTGAGTGACAAGCAGTTGGTATTTAAAGTCATGTTTAAAGAAGCCTTTTAAAGCAAATGAAAAACCAGAAATCATCCTGATCAACCTACTCCAACACAAAAGCCCTAAATTTTCTTCTCAGAAAATGGCAACTGTATTAAAAATAGGACCAAAAAAATCCTTTCCACTATACTCATTTGTGTTTCCTAAACTATCATCTTATTTTTCAGGTTATTGAGTATCAGCTTATTATAATTTTGACTGAGGGAAATTCTTTCCTAGCTCCTGTACTGAAATTATCCATTCAGCTTGTTGAAGTGGTTGGTTTTAATGGAGATGAATATTCAAAGAAAATTCCCTTTGTATGTCTTGAGCAGGTTTATAATTCAATGAGAGGCACCTCACAATTATCAAATTAAACTGTGTTCTGATCATTTCCATCCCCTCCTCATCAGGCAGTGGACCCTGAGAGCCGAAGGCTGGCAGTGTTACTCTGGTAACTTGAAGTTCACCTGAAGTTCCTTTCAATGCTATTTCCATCAAAACCATGCTCTTTCCATTGGGTTCCCATTTTCATAACTCCCTCAAAAGGATCCAGAGTGCCAAGGAAGCCATGAACTGCAAGTGCTTAAGTATCAAACTGTAAGACTTATATTTAGCTCAAAAAACGTTAAAATGTGGGTGGCCAAGTTTCAGTAGCAGATTTTTGTTCGAAAGCAGGACCTGAGCTGGGGACCTCATTAATGTTGATCAATATCTGAAGGGTGAGTGTCAGGAGGATGGAGCCAGGCTCTTCTCAGTGGTGTCCAATGGTAGGACAAGGGGCAATGGGTGTGAGCTGGAACACAGGAGGTTCTGCTTAAACTTGAGAAGAAACTTCTTTCCTGTGAGGGTGGCAGAGCCCTGGAACAGGCTGCCCAGGGAGGGTGTGGAGTCTCCTTCTCTGGAGACATTCAAGACCCACCTGGACACCATCCTGTGTGATCTCATCTGGGTGTTCCTGCTCTGGCAGGGGGGTTGGACTGGATGAGCTTTTGAGCTCCCTTCCAGTCCCTGACACTCTGTGATTCAAACCAAGGAAGTGGTGGAATGCAGCAATGAAAAATGGTCGTTTCTTCCTAGACCTATGGCAGGTCATTTTTCCTGAAGGAGGGTTATAATCTCCAGGTGCTAATTCCCTTTGACTTTCATCCTGAGGAGCTGACCTGACAGAAGGTCAGAGTATCTCACAGTCACCACTGCTGATGTTAACTTGGACACAGAGGTAAACAGACAACCCATCTGAGGTTATTCCATCTTCTCCTCATTGGTCTACTCAGATGCCATGGGATCAGCCTCTGCCCCATCAGGCTTGCACCCAGTATAGGAGCTGCTGCTCAAGTGTGCAGCTTATCTTGTTCTCCTACACTGGTGCAGGACTTCGTATTTTCTTTGCAGTAGAAGGGGAAGGACATTAAGGTGGTTGTGCAAGAAATAAACCAAAGCATTGAGCCACATTTCAGGCCTCAAACCAACAGAATTACACCTGTGCTGCACAGGAAATGAATCATCTGAGATCTTTCTACTGCCATTTCTTCCACCAAATATGAAACCATTACTTCTTACTGCACTGTACTAAGCGTGAAGGCTCCAGTTACCACTTCATGTTGAAATATGCAAAGTTATTTTCAGGAAACTGCACCCAGTTTTCATCTCAACTGCTTAACTGCCCAAGGTGAGGAGCACACGTGTCTCTAAGCAGGTCTGAAAACAGCTCCATCTAACAGCTACCCCCTCATCCCAACAGCTCCTGGAGGCTCAGCTGCACCTGCCTGGATAAGGTAGAAGCTCTGGAAACAAAAATCCCAGACAAGCAACCAACCAACAGCCAAGCCTGAGAGGCAGAAGCTCAGACAGACCAACCTGCACCTCAAGGGGCATCATGACTGCAGGGTTTTGGGGTGGCTGGGTGCAGCAGGACAGCTTCCCTCGTTGGTGAGCACAGCCAGGGCCATAGTGGCAAGGCTGGCCCTGCCACCCAGCAGGTTTAACACCAGCCTGGGTCCTACAAACTGATGTCCTCGCTACCAGCCATTCCCAAAGACACCGCTTCAGCACGGCTGCTGCCGCCAGAGCAGAGCTCGCGGGTTTCCAGCCGCAGTTCACGGCAGTGATTTCTCTCCCCAGACATCCTTTGAAGAAAACAAGACTGTCATACAGCAAGCTTGATGATGAGCTTTCAAATTGATGGCTAGCAGGCAGAGGGGCCAGGACATGACAGCAGACAGGCCACAGAGGGACTTCTTGGTGGGATTTCTTTGTGTCGCATATAGACCCAACAACTACACCGACCTTGGTCCGCTTTTAATGCCATGCATCAAGAACAAAGCAAGCCCAGTGAGAAAACAACAGCTTAAACCCAGCTGGTGTGAGATGGGGCACCACCTCCTCACCTGGGAGCAGAGATGCTCGCAGTGTTTCAGCTCTTCAGAAGACTTCCAGCCTCCCAACTGGAGAAGCTACAACTGAACTGGACCACACAAAATAAATCTCCTGTATCATTTCAAGGCTGGTCCCAAAGAAAAAACCATCACAAAGGAGTCAGTCTCAAAATATATCCCAGAGATTATTTTGTCTTTTGTATTTAAGGACTATTTTTAACATTAATGTTTTAAAAAAGTCATTAGCTCCAAAATAAGATTGTGACTGGGTTAATTCTACCGAGTGGCTTCCACTCGACGTGTGGAAATTAGCACAGCTACTGAAAAACCTTCTGAACACACTGTCAGTTGTTTGCCAAATTGTCTGCTAAGCAAAGGAGCCCTGGGAGCAGGGGGAAGAAGGACACTGGGGAGCTGGTGAATGGGATAGGATGACCTTCCTTGGAGGAAATTCCAGTAAATCCAGTAAAGTATCCGATACACAGGAGAATAACCAGAGTAGCAGTACCCCGAGCACATATGTCAACATGGGGACTGGGAGAAGTGTTACTCTGCTTACAGAACATGTAGAGTCATAAAGCTCTCTCAGAAGGTGGAATGAGTAAGATTTGATATGTACAGAGTGAAAAGGGAGGAGAAGGAGGAACATTTGCAAAGCCAGGCCAGCGCTCTCAGCGTAGGTGCACTGGGATGATGCAAGATCGGGCTTGGATCCAAAAGTTTGCTCGCTAAATTGCCAGCCTAAGCCACAGCATCTTCAGCTTTGTTTTCCTTGGATAAAGGACACCTACAGGAGAGGACAGAATCTGTGGAATTACACCAGTGAAGTTTCTGAAGTGCAAGTTTTCTTGTCTGCACAGATCTGGGGTTTGACATTTCCCACCCTGGCAACCCCAAACCTTCCTGCCCTCCACCCAAAATACCCGTGAGGAGTTACACCACTGCTGTGCCACGGGACTGCACTGCCTCACCTGCTGACAGGGGATTCACAGCCAGCCCAGTTGGACCTTCTCTCAAAAATTAATGACAACGAGGAGCCTGTGCAAACGCTGCAGAAACTGGAGCACAGAGCTACAAACTGGAGGGCATTAAGTTTTAAATACTCAGACTCACACAAATGTTCCTGCTGGATATTCAAGCCCCCAAAGGCAAATCCTTTCTTTAAAAAGTCAACACCAATCTTGACTCCTTATTTTTATTTCACTGCCTGAGGCATGATCGTTCTCACATCTAACTGCTTGTTCAATGAATGTCATCAGTTATGAGAAGCTGGATCTAAAGTAGTAAAACCTTTTATTTTTAAGTACTTCCTTAACAAAGTTCCATTTATTACTTTGTTCCTTTCAATGAAACCATGCTCTTTCCATTGGGTTCCCATTTTCATAACTCCCTCAAAAGGATCCAGAGTGCCAAGGAAGCCATGGACTGCAAGTGCTTAAGTATCAAACTGTAAGACTTATATTTAGCTCAAAAAACGTTAAAATGTGGGTGGCCAAGTTTCAGTAGCAGATTTTTGTTTGAAAGCAGGACCTGAGCTGGGGACCTCATTAATGTTTATAAATATCTGAAGGGTGAGTGTCAGGAGGATGGAGCCAGGCTCTTCTCAGTGATGTCCAGTGGTAGGACATTGAATTTATTTAGGGTGAGAAAAATATTATACAGATTCCAAAGGACATTGTGAAAGTTGACAAAGAACTTTCAGGAGACAACCAGACCCAGATGAGATGCAATGGTTTGCACTTGCAGAGCCAGGTGATGAGAAACAACACAGGCTGCTAAGCACATAATACAGGACAGTTCTGTCAGTGACATAAAGTGGTTTTTTTTCTTTTTTGTTTTTTTCTTTTTTTTTTTTCCTTTTTTACTTTGAGGAAGTCCCAACATTGTCCCAACAGATTAACCCTGAGGAGTTATATTTGCACCTACATTAACTATAATGCTGACTTTGCCTGGAGAGATCAATTTATCATAGAAACACAGAGTGGTTTGGGTTAGAAGGGAACTTAAAAGTCCCAACCCCCCTGCCAGCAGCAGGGACACCTTCCACTAGACCAGGTTGCTCAAAGCCTCATCCAACCTGGCCCAGAACACTTCCAGGGAGGAGCAGCCACAGCTTCTCTGGGCAACCTGGGACAGGGTCTCACCACCCTCACACCAAACAATTTCTTCCTCACATCTCATCTAAACCTCCCCTCTTTCAGCTTAAAGCCACCACCCCTTGTTTTATCTTTAATTGCCCTTATAAAAAGTCCCTCCCCAGCCTTCCTGGAGCCCCTTCAGGTACTGGGGGGCCACTGGAAGGTCTCCCTGGAGCCTTCTCTTCTCCAGGCTGAACAGCCCCAACTCTCCCAGCCTGTCCTCACAGCAGAGCTGCTCCAGCCCTGGCATCATCCTCGTGGCCTCCTCTGGGCTGGCTCCAGGAGCTCCATGTCCTTGTGCTGTTGGTGGCCCCAGCACTGGAGGCAGCACTGCAGGGGGGGTCTCAGGAGAGCAGAGCAGAGGGGCAGAATCCCCTCCCTGGCCCTGCTGCCCACGCTGCTCTGGGTGCAGCCCAGGACACGGGTATTGGCTCTGTGCTGCCAGCGCACGGTGCCGCCTCATGTTGAGCTTCTCCTCCCCCAGCACCCCAAGTCCTTCTCTTCAGGGCTGGCTTTATGCCACTCATGGCCCAGCCTGTGTTTGTGTTTGGGGTTGCCCTGACCCAGGTGCAGGACCTTGCATTGGGCCTTGTTGAAGTTACCATTTGCACGAAGTTAATTACAGACAGGTTGGAAAACAAAATTACTATTATCACATTAAAAAAAAAACAAAATCCTTAAGTAACCTTGTAGAAGTTAACACAATAACCTCCACCACGTACCAAAGCTCCCAGTAACAAGAACAAATAACAAGTGCCCAAGAAACACAGTTTACACATCCAGAAGCAACTCTTCCCAGAAGCAGCTGGACAGGAGGCTGGAAATCAGCAGCAGACACACAGATAAAAGCATGTGAGAAGAGTGAGAGGTAGAGAACCACAGACAGCAGGGACCTGGAGACCCAGCCCCATCCATCCTCCAGCAGGAGCTGGTGCTGCCATCAGAAGGTTTCCTCACAGCACATTCCTGTGACTACAAACTGGACTTGATTTTCCCCCTAGCCTGGGTTGCTCAACTCCCTTCCTCCCCCACGTCAAGGCAGGCAGATGCTGGATGTACTCTCATTTCAGTGGTCATGTTGGCAGCAGGCAGCTCACAGGGTTGCAACAGCACCAAGACAGCTGAGTTCTTCATGTTTTAGATGCTGTGCAATGTCCCAAGGAACAAATAACCCCCCGAGCTTGTGCTGTGATGGATATCCTACCTCAGCATCACTCCAGCAGCCACACCAAGGAGCAGAGTGCTGGCAAAATGAAGATGAAGTATGTGGTGGAAATGGTAAGATTTACTTATTCCCAGTGACAGAGAGGGAATGAAAACAAGACAGCAGATAGCAGTTCATGGAAAAACCAAGGAGCTCTGGAAGACTAAATATTTTCCTTTTTCCTATCTAGGTAAATTCTGTCATGGGGCAATCTCAAAAGCTGGTGTGATAGCCTCATTTACAAGACAACATGCAGAGCAGATGTGTCATCACAGAGAATAAATTCCTAGGGGAAAAAGAAGAGAAAGTTGCATGTTCTTCCTCATATTATGAGGTGTATTTTGGAAAAGTATCCCTTTTGGCTCAGGTGAAACAGAACATCTCAGGTCAGAGTCAAGCAAGGACTCGACTCTATGTCAAAACTGACCCACACCAGACATAACCTGTCCATTCCACTTTGTTTTCTTTACTATGTATTCCCTAAACTGAATACTTTGAGATGACTTCTCCAGAAAAATGAATACTACCTTTAAGCCTCAAATTTTAAAATGAAATAAATTCACATTTTCTCTCTAACCCACCTTTTGATGGAATCAAAGAATCCAACTTTCTAATATGACCACCTACATATCACAGACCACTACATTTCCCCTCATTATTATGGAATTAGGAACATTAAACTATCTTGTAGCAAAGGATAGGAACACACTGCCAGTTTTAGAATATCTGTTATGGCAAAGTTAAACGAGCAAGCATCTGTCAGGAAGGACCATAGACATGGCTGCTCCCACCCACCAAAAAGCAGGCAGATGGACTTGCTGACCTCAAGGCTGTTCAGAGCTGAAATTACAGAGCAAAAATTACAGAGTAAAACATTCATTCAGTCAAAACCTGAAGGTATCAACTCATTAATATTTTCCCCTCACTTAAAAGGAAAAAAAAAGTCTTATTTTCACTTTGAGTTTGCATTGTTTCAGCTTTCAGTAGGAAGTTCTTGATGTGCTCAAGTTTAACAATTTAAGAAGCCTTTTAACTCCATCTCACAGAGTGGCTGAGGTGGGAAAGGACCTCCAGAGATCATCTAGCCCACTCCCCACTGCTCAAAGCAGGGGCAGCTAGAGCAGGACGCTCAAGGCTGCGGTCAGTTGGGTTTTTAATATCTCCAGTGATGGACATTCCACAACCTAAGAGACCTACTCCAGCATTTGACCATACTCACTGTAAAATCTTACCTTTAAAGGGGATTTCTTGCACTTCAATTTGTGCCCATTGCCTTTTATCCCCATCACTGTCCACCACTGAGAAGAGCCTGGCTCCATCTTCCTCACTCCCTCCCATCAGGTGTTCATACACCTTCCCTCCTCCAGGCTCAACATTCCCAGCTCTCTCAGCCTCACCTTCTGTATCAGATGCCTCAACCACCTTTGTGGCCCTTCCCTGGGCTTAGTCCAGTATGTCCTGTCTCTCCTGTACTGGGAAGCCTGGAACTGAACCCAATACACCAGATGTTTCTCACCAGGGCTGAGCAGAAGGGAAGGACCATCTCCTTCAGCCTGCCAGTAATGCAATGGTTAATACAGCCTGGGAAGTCAGTGGTGGTCTTTGCCATAAGAGTGTGTTGCTGGTCAACTTGATGTCCACCAGGACTCCCAGGGCTTTTGCAGCAGGTTGGCTCCAGCCTATCCTGGTGCATGGGGTTATCCCACCCCAAGTGCAGGACTCTGCACTTACCCTTGCTGAACTTCATGAGGTTCCTGTCAGCCCATTTTTCCAGCCCATCAAGGTCCCTCTGGATGGCAGCACAACCATCAGCTCTATCAACCACCCCTCCCAATTCTGGATCTTGTCTATCAATCAAGTCATCCCTTAATATTAATTACATCAGCAAAATATTGCACTGGAGGGCATTTCCTTCAGACCTCAAATAATTTTTGCTGCTCTATTTAACATGACCTTCTGTTTTCAACGTTTTCCCTTTGCTAGCACTGACCTGTGTGTGTTATTTTAAGTATCATCAGCTGCACCAAAACTGTCTACTGAGGCAAAAGTATCCCCTGCACTGTTCTTTGTTGGGTTTTTTGAGGGGTTTTTGGTTTGTTTTGTTTATGCCAGGGTGCAAGCCTCAGTGCCATGGCTCCTGGGCACTGCTCTGGAAGTCGGTGTGCAGTTGCTTGTCCACTACAGCCGTGTCAGAAGTGCTGCTCTCCAGGATACAGACCCTCCAGGATAAGGCACAGCTCGTGTTCCCTGCTCCCTGGCATCCAGCTTTGGGCTGTGTGAACCAGGCAGTGTGTCTGAATGTGCCCACAGAGCAAGTCTGAGAGCTCCACTATCATTTCCCATTCTGCCAGCAATTACCATCAGTAACAGGGTTTTTTGTTTACTTCTGGGACAATGATGAAACATTTTAAGAGACACCACAAGTACTTTCTGCAGTGCTGTAGAGGGAAGAACTTCATCCTTATAATTGCATACTACTTAAATCTGTTGGACATCCCAAGTTTTAGGGAGGTTTTACAGATGCCAGAACGAGACTGGAAGAGCAGAACATGAGCAAAGAGGTAAAGGAGACAAAACCTCAGATGAAAACAAACTCAGGGGTCTATTCATGAGCTTTAATTTCTATTCATTACAGTCTAAAGTTCAGAGAAAGCCCATTTGGCTTCTTGCACTGCTGCCTTCCCCATCTTTCCCCTTCTGCTGCCTGCCTTGCAGTCTCACTGTGCAGATATTAGAACTATCCCATAAGCAATGCACACCTAAATGGGATTTTCCAGAAGCCTGGAGAAGTCTTCCAGTAGAACCTAGCACTAAAATATCACCTATTAAAGGCTGCACTAAAAATTCCTTTCTTTAAATAGATTTCTCCTCTCTTTAAATCTATCTGCTCAGTTCAGGCTCATGGGTTCTTGCACAAATGCACCTTAATCTGTTCAGAAGATAAATGACCATATGATTTAATCATGCTTTCTTCACAAAAATCACAACTTTCTCTCTTATATCAGTACACTTTGATCCTTTTCACTTTCAAATCCAGTCCCACTTATGAGTCATCATTCCCTCCTCTCTCTCACACACTTCTCAGTCTCTCCTTTTCCTCTTGTTTTACCAAAAGCTGTAGGTAGGGCAAACTAAAATAGCAAGTTTCACAACTGGACATGGGACATCCTTAAATTTAGATCAAATGAGTCCTTTCAAAGTACATGGGATCCTTCCATCCAGACAGATTTATAAAAGCTACATATAATTATGGAAAGGAACAGGATCAAAAATAGCCTGGGTATGATGGCCTCTCTCAACAGCATGTGGAGAGGAAGGAGAACCTTATTCCCTTAGCAGCAGGAGGAAGGCTAAGACAACTCAGGGCAGCCATGGGAAGCCCCCACCAGCCTGGAAGCTTCCTAGATTGCTAAAAATCCTAAAATGTGGTAGATTCTCAAAAAAATATTTCCTCATTTTCTACACTATTTTATTTTCCAACTCTGATTCCAAATTAGAGCAAACTGTAAAGCCAAGATTACTAAGAAAACTCAACTATATTGAATATAGTGATATAGTCAATATAGTGAACTATATTCACTACCTGAGGTTGCAGGTTCTTAATCAAGGTGAAGGAAAAGCACTTTAAAGACAATTTTGGAAGAAACCTGCTTTGCCAGTCGTTGGTTTGTCTTAGAAATATAAAACTTTTTAAAAAACCCCCCAAAACTTGTCATTTTGCCTTGACATCCATAACTTCTACCCTTTCAACAGGCACCTATTGATGACAGCAGCAAGACACTTCTTACTCCTGACTTCCCTCCCACGCTCTGCACTAACTTGGAACAAGTTCTGCAGCGTGGCCCTGTGCTTTCCACAGCAAACTGGAAATTTCATGTCCACTTCAGGTAAATATGTTTTTTATTGAATTAAACACAAGAAAGTAAACATGGCAGAGTTAAAGCTTTCCTTGTGTAAAAATCCTAATTCCAAAATAAATAGGAATGCTACACAGCTTTCACATTTTACTATCCTGCAAAACGTTTCAATGCACAATGGTGCTAAAGAAAGTATGGGGAGAAAGATGGAAATTTTGGCAGCTGCTGTGGGGAGAATGAAGGCTTCTGGCAGTGGGCAACGGGTGGAAGGATTGAGAAATAAACACATCGAGTTTTTTGCTGAAGTAATCAATAACAAAATAGTTATGTCCAAAATTAAGCAACAGATTAAAGTGATAACTCTTATTTTGCCACCTTCTCAGTTACAGGCTGTCTCCAGAGTTAGTCCTGCACTGGCTGAGTTTGTAGGTGGAGGTTTCCTCCCAACCATGGGGATGGACCTCCCTCCAGCTGAAATTCACTGGTACACTTTGGGTCATGAGAGCCAAGTTCTGCAGCAGCATGGGATAAGCAGGGCCCTGGGTGCTCTCACCTCTCCACTTGAGGTGCAGAAAGGAGACTTTGGTGAGTGCAATCACGAAGCTCAACCTTCCTTGATGAACTTTCCATATGACTCATCTGACCAGAAGCTCTAGGAGCCTTCCCATGTTCGTAACCCATGCAAGATAAGTCCCTTGGCTGTGGCTATCTGCAGTCAAACCCATCCCAACTGCTGTCTCCAAGGATTTCATGACCTCTCAGGCAAGACCACAATGCCTTCGCTTTCATCTGTTAAACATCAGTCACGGCAAAGCCCTGCTCAGAGCGACCGTACCTGTCAAAGCAGCACGGCCAGTCTTTCCTCAGGAGGTATTTCCTGACTACGGAGGCAGCCTCCAGGATTACAGGCTCACTCTACATACATAATTTCTAGGCTTGTAGGCACAAATTACATGTATATCTTCACCTCCTTCAATGGCAGCTGTCAGGCTGTAATTAAATTCCACGTAGCCTGGGAGCCTTGGTCAGGGAGCGCAGGGCGAGCGCGCGCGGCGCGGCGCAAACACGGCGCTGGGAAAAACAACTCTAGATTTCCTCTGCAAAGAGAGAACGTTTTCAGCCATGTTCTGCCCCTTAAACTGCCCCCAAGCCTTGCAAAACCGAACGCCAGAGATGGGGAGAGCGTGCGAGGTCCCTCCAGCCCTCGGGCACTGCCAGCACCGCCCGGCAGCTGCGGGCGCTGGGTAACCCAAGCAGTAAGCGCCGGCACAAAAGCTGCTGATTTCTTTACAGGGCCATCTGCTGGGTTCTCCTTAAAGCACAATTCCACCCGCTTCCAGGAGAGGCTGAGGTCAGGCAGGGAGCAGGGAGTGAGGCTCTCGCTCTGCTGCCACACTGAGTCAGCCCTCGCACGCCTGGGGAGGGGGCACGGACCCCTACAAGAGCTGCCCACCAGCTTTTGTAGCCGAGGGTGCACCTTGGCACCCCACTGCCAAGGACAGTGAGTTTTCAGCCGCTGGGCTGTAAGCTAATCTCTCAGCCAGTGTTAGCTTTCAGCTGGAGCAAGTCCCCAGTCTGGCCCAGCACAGGGCAGTATGAGGCCAGTCACCAGCGCGGCGAGGGGTGGGACAGGAGGCCAGCACAACCCCCTTTGTGGCAGCACCACCGACCTTTATCCCCTGTAAGCTGACTGTGAAACCACATCCCCAAAGCATCTCCCAGGATGGTTTCAGGAAACCTCCTGTCTTCTCAGTAGCACAGACCCAAACCCCAGTTCTTCTACCCCAGCAGGCAATTCAGGTTGCCCTGACTCGGAGAGGATTGCATTTCATTTCTGAGAACATGCAGGTAGGAAGCAGGAGGATATTGTCGTTTCCAAGACCAACAGCCATTGCCATGGTGCTGAACAGAACAGAGCTGACACCTTTGTCTGGGGCACAGCAGTGAGGAGCGACAGGAAGACACTCACCCACTGCAGATACCTGTCAGGACTGGATTGCTTAGTGCTTCGGTCCCTGCATAAAGCTAGTGACCACCTGAAGGACCTTGACATGGTATTTAATCCTCTTCTATATGCTACTGTCTTCATTAAAGTGAAGAGTTTACCAAGCAGCACCACTGTTTAATAACAGTACATGACTACCCCATATGGATGCTCCTCCCTGGAAGTGTTCTCGGCCAGGTTGGATGAGGCTTTGAGCAACCTGGTCTAGTGGAAGGTGTCCCTGCTGCTGGCAGGGGGGTTGGGACTGGATGAGCTTTAAGGTCCCTTCCAACCCAAACCATTCTATGATCATATGCTGAAAGCAAGTTCTGGTTATATCTACCCCAAAAGAGGATCCTGAAAGTGTAACAGGGAAGAAACTGGAACCATCAGCCAGCAATATTATCACTCTGCTCTCACAGCTGGAGCTGCTTCCATCTGAAGCACAGCTAAAAAACAAGGAGAACAAAGCTAATCAAGTACTACCACCTTTCTTCCTCTCCACTATTGCCTCTCCTAAGACTTGACCACATTTGTGGTTAAATGCAGGGAGTCAAACTTCCTACAAGCAGCGTTGTTACGGTTCCAGATTTCCACTGCGGTTCAGCCGTATCACAGCTCTGGGAAGGCAGACTGGGTACGCTCAAACCTCTGCCCTTGCTCATGAAGGTGAATAAACTCCACATTGTGACTGTAGGAGGTTCTTACCTGAATCACCTCGCTGGTCTGCCTTCTTAAAGACCTTAATTCTGAACTTAAAAAATAAAATCAATCACAAACACACACAAAAAATCAGTTTGTTTAAATTGGTGGTCTGGATAAAAATGCTCAGTAAAGGGACTGAGGAGATGTCACCATGCCAGGGGAGATGCATGCAGCTAAACTGGAGAAGCAGTTAAACTGGACAAGCAGAAGCCCAGCTCCTCTGGATTCCCCAAGAGCTCCTGCTCAGCCCTCACAAGCCCCAAGGCTGTGTAGGTACAATCTCCTGTCTTTTTGTCTGTGCAATCAGAAGCCTTCATCAGTTCTTTTGCAATTTTAAGCTCATATCACCAAGGTCAACAGTCCTATTTCAGCTGTAGCCAAGATGCTGGCTGATCTAGTAGCAGGTCTAGCTGATTGCTTCCTCAGAGACTCTCAAAAAGCAATCCTGAAGAAGCCACTATCTCCACAAACTCACAGATACTCCAGGCATCTGGTGGTAAATGCAGCTCCTCACAAGAAGAGAAGCTCCTAAGTTTGTCTTGAAAAAAGGATCAGCTCATTGCAAAAGGCATGGTGAAGCATGGTGATTTTTGGACCATTTTTCTGAAGATAAAAATCGTATCAGGATACCACAACCCTGTGATGGCAGTCAAAGTAGACCTAAGAAATTCAGAATTTCAGCTCTGCCTCTGAACGCAACAGGAAGCTCAGGGAAAGCTGAAGTTTATCCACCATGTGCAGTCACACACAAGAACAGGAAAGCAACTAGTCATGACCCTGATCAATATTACTATCCAAAAAAGTCTAGTTTTACCTGTGTGGGGTGCAGAGGCAAGAAAAGGTGGACCTGTAGTGATGAGTGCATGAAGATCTCCCCTACGTGTGTCGCTGCATCAGTCCTGACCTGCACGCCCACCTCCGTTCAGACTAACACACCTAGAAAGTTACACTCCACATTTTCCCTCAGGGAATCATAGAATGGTTTGGATTTGAAGAGACTTTAAAGCTCATCCAGTGCCAACCCCCCTGCCAGCAGCAGGGACACCTTCCACTAGACCAGGTTGCTCAAAGCCTCATCCAACCTGGCCGAGCCACAGCTTCTCTGGCCAACCTGGGACAGGGTCTCACCACCCTTACACCAAAGAATTTCTTCCTCATATCTCATCTCCATCTCCCCTCTTCCACTTTCAAGCCATCACCCCTTGTTCTGTCACTAATTGCCCTTATAAAAAGAGAAGAGTGGACCGGGTACCTGCCCCACACTCTTCATTCAAGGTAACCTTAATTCAAGGTCCTAGCTGGGAAGATGTACCTGCTCCCTGGTGGGGCTCATGCACACACAGTCATGACAGGGCACTCAAACACGAGGCAGAGCAACAAAGAAGACAAAAATTATCACCTGTGGCATTCATGGAGAGGTGAAACACTTGCAGGTGGTGTTCAGCATTACTTTCCAGCAGAAGGAATAATCAACTTCTGTACGATGGGCGCAACGTTAACCAAAGGGCTTGGGGCTCAATCTAGACAAAGGATGTGACAGTGGCTTTCCAGGAGGAAAACAACCCTTCCAGGACCAAAGCACCCCTTCCAGGTCCACTGCAGCAGCTGGCAGGCAGGCTGTCCCTAGTCATCTACACATGCCACACTGGCACAACCAGCAAAGCCCTGGGGTTGCCCCAGTGGGCGAGTACTGTTGCTGGGATTTTTATGCTGTCCCTCTTGAACTTTGCACAATAGTGCAATGGCATCAGAAGGTTAAAACTGTTCCAGCTCCTTTTGCTTTTTCCATTTCAACAAGGCATCACCACCTAATGGGTCAATGAGCAAGCTCCAGTATCTGGTATTTTTAGCTAGATATACTAAAGCATCTCACAGATGCGCAGAGTTTTCTCCCTGCAAAGGCTTAAGGAGATTCCTCCCTTCTCAGCTACCAGTCCAGGAGAGTTTGGGGTCTGCTCTTTACAAGCTGAGGCACCTGAGCTCTCCAAATGGCTGGGAAAGCCACGTTTCTCCACTTCAAATGTAGTCCTGGCAACAGCTCTAACCCCTGCCTGGTACAGGGGGTGCTGCTTCCCCCCTGGAGGGGGTAAGGAAACGTTCAAAATGGCACTAAGGGCACCAAAAGTGCTAAAGGGTAGTCAAGAAAACCAAAACTAGGCAAAACTGAAGGGGAAACTAAAAAAGCTGAAATTCTGATCCTTTCTTCCTGATTACAGAGTGATTTGATAACTCCTGATTCACTTTGAGGCAGAAACACCTGATTTTGGCCTTAAAGAAAGACTCTGTCTTAGTCTCTGCATTGCAGATGAGAACAATCAAATTCTTGCTTGCTCTTATTGCTAAGTTGATTATTCTCCAGGCAAGAGGGAGATGGCAATCACCCTTATAAAATTCTTTAAGGTAAAAGAACTGAATGCATCTTATTTTTCCTAGCAACCTTCTTTCCTAATTCTGAAGCAAATAAATCACATTAAGGATAGCATCCGAATAAGGGGAATTTGCCTGCCTACAAGATGGGTTGTTTTTTGGGTTTTGTTTGGTTTTTTGTTTGTTTGGGGTTTTGGAGGGTTTTTTTGTTTTGTTTTGGGGTTGTTTTTTTTTTTTAAGTATGCCAGTCTCTGGAATCCCCTACACATTCCCCTTCACAAAGTAGTTTTCTGCCCTTGCCCCCCCTAAAAAAAACAACAAAACAAAAAAATCCCCAGCCAACCATACCACAAGAAAGGTTGATAAGTATTAACTTATTCCCATCCACAGACCTAAGCTTAATATCCAGCCAACAGCATCCAATGTGCTCACTACTGGTGCCTTCACTTCCCACACATCCAGCTAAAGCATGATGTTACCAAGATGAGAAAATGGGGAAGGCTGCAGCACCCCAAGGCCAGCAGCAGCATGAAGAACCTATGTAGAGAACAGGTCACAAGCAAACAATATTGGAGGCCTCTAAACAATTGTGCATCTTTCTCTGCCACCTTTCTAATGAACACCTACAAAGCACAAAGCTCCAATACAGCAACACAAGGGACGTGGCTTTATTTTGCCATTTCCATCTCCATGCACGAGACATCCTGGGCTGGACTCTGAACCTCCCTGGTCTTTCTGCAGAGCAGATGAAGCAGAGGACCACCAGGAGGGATGCTGCTAACCACTTCCCAAAGGGTCCTCACAGGTTCTCAGATGCAAAGAGGTTGTTGCAAGGGCCCTGAGAAGGAAGAAATACCCTCTGAAGTTCCTCCCTCCCCTGCCTGCGACCCAAGAAGGCAGCTGGTGGCAATGGGCAGAAGACTATCCCAGAGAAGTTGGCCAACAGGAATGAAAAGGTAGCAATGATGTCAAAAGGCAATGGTCTGCCTTTTTAAAAGAAAAAAAAAAAGTAATAAATCAAAACAAGCAACAAAAATGTGATGAGCAACTGAAATCAGAAAGGGAATTGAAGCGATTTTATAGAAAGAAGTGTGAACCAAAGTCACATCAAAAGCCACCTGAATTTTTCTCCATCTTCCACAGTTTCCCATGTTCATTTGTGTCATCTTGGCAGTGTCAGTTTTTTGAGAGAACAATTCTCAGCTCAGCATGACAGAACAGCAATACCAACAGGCATGTAGAACATTAGCATGTTATAAATAAACTGCTAATTTGAGGTGGGAAAAATCATCATGGCAGCTCTTACAATTAAGAACCAGAGAAGGAAAATGAGCAACTTGCTTATGCTTTCAGGACAGTGCTTTTTTAGAAGAGCCTTTTCTAACCCATCATTCCTGAGGGGGATGGAAAAATAAGAATAAACCCAGTGAAATACCCACTGTCAAGACAAAGCAGCTGGTGAAAATGCTATTATAATTTTTAAAGGCCTCCCTGCCCCCACCTCAAGTTGTAGGTTATCTTTCCTGCCAGCTCAAGAGCTTTGTGCTTCAAAAGAGGACTACAGCAGAGTTTGTGAAGTTTTGTCTTCTTCTCACCCAACTCAGTTTTACAGAACTCCCAAGAGACATCTTTAGGCTAGAGATACCATGCAGCCAAAAAAAAACCCCAAAAAAAAGAACAAACAAACAAAAAAGCCCCACAAAACCAAGCATGAGGTGCAGAACTATTATAGAGCAGTTTGGATCTGGGTTACTTGGAGCCACCTGCTAAGTCTTACCACAGAAAGTAAGACTTCACCCTGCTGAGCAGCCAGCCAGGATTATTGATGCTGGTGATAGCCCTGATCGCCCCGCTCCGTCTGCCCGGCGCAGGGTTCCCTTCCCACCCCGTCCCCGCTCTGCACGGGCAGATAACGCCCCGCCACCGCCTCAGCTACGCTTCCTGTGCCACTCCAGCACTGCCACTCCTCACCAGTGTGCCACTTACTAAGCATTATTATAAAAATTGCTGCCAATATCTGTGTTTGCCACGAGCGGGGATAATGGCCTCATTGCAAGAGCCTTGATAAAAAGTCCCAACAAGACAGCTTTCAGATATCGCCACACAAAAGCCTTCTGTGAGCGCTGGAGCCAGCATCCATTCCTGCTATGCAAAGACATTAGACCAAGTGTGAACCAGCTCACTGTACAGGGACAAAAAACTGACTGTCCATGTGTGGGACCAACACTGTCTGAAAACATGATGCTGGCAAGGCAAAATAACACCAGCACACATACACGGGAATTGCCATTTAATTCCAGCGTTGGCAGCACAAGAAAACAAGTCCTGAAGGCACTGGTTACTGGGTCCTTGGTATCTCCAGCTTTATATGACCAAGCCACTGTTAAAAGCAGAGGCTATTATTTTAGCTTTCATTTCACCTTTACAACAGGATTTGAGAGTGTCAGCATGTAGATGTTGCAAGCCATCAAGATGTTTGCAAAGATCAAACATCTGGCATCACTCAAGACATTATAATTCCATACCATTCCATTTCCACCATCTCGGGGTGGAAAAATGACCTTTACACCAGCAGATGTTCAAAAAGCCCAAGCAGAGGGTGAAGGAAAGCCCAGTTTCCATTACAGGAGCAGTCAGAGAACGCAGCAAACCCTTCAGACCTGCTCCTCAAAGCATGTACTCTCCATTACCCCATGGACACCCTGAGACACAGGAGCCACCACTCCACACATGCTATGAGATGAGACACACTCTGCACATCATTTTATATTTTTACATCCTTACTTCCCCTGTGGTAGCACCCAACAAACCAGAAGCCCAATGTCAACATAAATGGACCATACCAATATAAAAACCAGGCCAAGGAGTTACTTTTTAAATGTATTTATTTATTTGCAGACCTGAAATTTGCCAAGGACACCTCTTAAATGGGAGTGGAGGTAGGAGGGGTGCAAGCAAGGGCACGCCAGTTTGTTTCTGCACAATATGCAAGGCAAATTAGAAGGCTCAGTTTTATACAGAGCATAGTACACTCACTGTACAAAGAAGAGTTTCATTCTAAAATTATATCTGTACTTTAAAATGTGTAAAAAAAATCATTAAATCCTACAGTGCAGATTCAGTGGCTGGCAGAAAAAAAAAATCCTATCTGTTACTGTGCTCCAATTTTAGTAAGATTTTTCCAACTCATGGGTAGAACTAAAAATTAAGAAAAGTCATATTTAGAGAGAACTAGGGAAATGGATCAATAAGCCTGACACAATAGATAAGAATTTGCCTCCTGCACTGCATGGCAAGAGCCACCACCGAGTTCTAAACCAGCCTCCTAATATCACCTTAATTAACAAGGAAGGAAGCTTGCCAAGGAGTTTCTTCCCCTGCTCCACTGTCTAGCAGTAAGTTACACAATATGCAACAACCTTTGAACCAACAGCTGTACAGCAACAAAACCAGAACAGCACTGTAAAGAGGAGAAAGCCTTTCAAGAAGTTCATTAATGAAAATTATTTCTAGAATCTCTGCATACATTAACCAACACACATAGCACAGCTTGGAGCAGGAATGCTGGAGCTGAAGCAGCCAAGGCTAAGCAGACACCTCTTGTTAAACAGTTTCCCAATACAAGTTATTTTTACTGAAAATAGCTGTTTGCATGTTTTCTAAGAGTTTTCACAGATCTTTGCAAACATCTTGATGGCTTGCAACATCCACATGATGACACTCCAAAATCCTGTTGTAAAGGCATAGAAATGAAAGCTAAAATAATAGCCTCTGCTTTTAACAGTGGCTTGGTCATATAAAGCTGGAGATACCAAGGACCCAGTGTCTGCAGGACTGCAAGCAGAGAGCCCAGGAAGCACTCAATATCCTCCTAAAAAGCAGGTCCCAGACCCTTGAAGTTACCAAGAACCCAGTGTCTGCAGGACTGCAAGCAAAGAGCCCAGGAGCACTCAATATCCTCCTAAAAAGCAGGTCCCAGACCCTTGAAGTTACCAAGGACCCAGTGTCTGCAGGACTGCAAGCAGAGAGCCCAGAAGCACTCAATATCCTCCTAAAAAGCAGGTCCCAGACCCTTGAAGTTACCAAGGACCCAGTGTCTGCAGGACTGCAAGCAGAGAGCCCAGGGAGCACTCAATATCCTCCTAAAAAGCAGGTCCTAGACCCTTGAAGTAGGGCACCCGAAAATGCTGTCAGCCCTAGACAGCGGTCGCTTCTGGGCCTCGATGCAGCCACGTAGGAGTTGGATGAAACCTTGGAAGTAGATGGCAGTGATCAAATTAAGTAGGAGACTTTTTGTCTTTCATCACTTAGGAAGTGACAAAATAGAGTCCTGGTTTTACTTCTAGAGGTGGGAATAAACCAGAGCCACACTTGCCCGTGTAACTGTGCGCCGTCGCAGAGGAGACGCCGGTTGTGATCGAAGGTGATCGTCAGCTCTCTGCCTTTCCTTCCCAGCTTACTCCTAGGCAAGAGACCTTTGGCACAAGAGGCTGAAAGCTCCAGGGCACACACACACACAGTTTTCACACTACAACTGTTCATGTTCATAGGTGGGACAGGAGAGACCCAACACATGCCATTAACCTGAGGCACGTTCTGTTTGCAAACAACCACCAACACATTTGTGATGTATTCGCATGTGTATGAAAAGAAGGTCAAAACCACACAGCAGAGGCCGTTTTCAGCATGCCCCAGCTTCATCAACATCTGGTCAAACTCTTGTCTTCTCCCTCTGCAGGGCTCACAGACAGCAGCGTTCACCAGAGCTCACCTTGAGCCCGCACGGCACTCAGAGCTCCACGAACGCGACGGGATTCAGCAAATAACGGCACCATCCAAGCAGACAGCAGAGTTCTTCAGGAGACACTCCTCATGCCAGGCCCAGCACTTCCAAGCGTGGCTTTGGACCAACTTACTCGAGGAAAACAGAAGTTAAATAGTTCCCTTTTAAAGATGTGATACATTGGGCAATTTTGCCAAGTCTGTCTTCACGCAGAAGAAGACAGAAGTGAAATTGAAACCAAGTCCAAACATTCCATCAGCAGCACCCCAAGTGCCTCAGCAGCCCCCCTCCCACTGCAAACCACTACCCCGGGGCACCCAAAGGGATTCCTTCTCTCTGCAGAGGCAAACACAACTCTGCTCTTGAAAAATACTGCAGGAAGGGATTAACTCTGCCAGCCAAAACAAAAGCCTCAAGTCCAACTTAGTCATTTGTAAGGAGGAGAGCTGCCACCATAGACACACACTCCGTGCTGCCAGCTGTAAGAGAGATCCTTTGCAGAGACTGTAAAACCTGGAGGTTTAGTTACACTAAGAAGAGTTTTCCATCTGCTCTGGGCATGGCTGGATCTACAGTACCACCATGGGTGCAAGAAGCCTGTCTGAACCGAAGTCATGGTCTCCAACCCATCCTTAGTGGGTAGCTCCTCCACAAACCAGCGTTAAAAGCCAATCCCATCCCTCCACACCAGCACCAGGACCAGCCCTGCCACAAACCAGCGTTAAAAGCCAATCCCATCCCTCCACACCAGCACCAGGACCAACCCTGCCACAAACCAGCATTAAAAGCCAATCCCATCCCTCCACACCAGCACCAGGACCAACCCTGCCACAAACCAGCATTAAAAGCCAATCCCATCCCTCTACACCAGCACCAGGACCAGCCCTGCCACAAACCAGCGTTAAAAGCCAATCCCATCCCTCCACACCAGCACCAGGACCAACCCTGCCACAAACCAGCGTTAAAAGCCAATCCCATCCCTCCACACCAGCACCAGGACCAACCCTGCCACAAACCAGCATTAAAAGCCAATCCCATCCCTCCACACCAGCACCAGGACCAACCCTGCCAGCACAGCCATGGCCACCAGCCCAGCACACACCTTCAGAAGCGAAGCCTGGAAGTTTGCAAGGTGTCATACTTTAAGCTACTAAGAAAAGCTCACATCTTTATTTCTCATTTAATTCTCCTCCTGGTGCTGTGACAGGAGCTAAATCCCCTTCCCACCACCACACCAGACCTACAGCCCCACACAGCAGAGGGCTCTGGAGAGGAACAATGCAGCCAGGCAGGCTTGGCCCCACTGTTCCACACCTCCCATGTCCCACCCAGGGTAACAAGCTGGCTCCAAAAGGGTCTCTGCCTCCTGCTAATCCTGAAAGGGGGTCCACTGTGTCTTCAAAACATGTTTTGAAGCCACCAATCCCCAAAAGCTTGGTGAGGAAAAACTCACAACTAACAGACATGTTTGTTTCCAAGAATCATGGGATTCTTTTATGAAAGGACATTTCTATTTTAACATTAATGGCTTTCATTTCAGGATAAATTAAATGGTCTATCACTCTTCAGCTTGGAGAAGACAACTGAGGACAGAAGATAATGTATCATAAAGTGTGTTGAGAGAGGTATGTGAGGAAATCATTTTCCCCTACTGCAATATCTGGGACCACCCAATGACACTATAGACAGCAAGTCAAAAATAAAAATAACATTATTTTTTCTTCCATACAAGATAATTAGATTATAGGTAGAACTTGTTGCTACACAAGGTCAGAACTACAACTAGATTCAAACAGGGATTAGACAAAAAAAATAATAATTATAGACCATTGGTAGTTATAAACCTCATTGTAACCCCTGACCAAGGAAGGAGGAGAAGGGCTGTCCCCATGCAAGCCCTTTGTGTTCCTTCCTCAAACGTTTGCCACAGTCATAGTCAGAGAAGTAGTAGGAGAACCTTCAACCTTGCAAAATATGGCAGTTCCTAGGTTTAAAGACTCTTGGCTTTTTTTAAATGCTGGCACATACTCACAAATGAGCAGGCTGTAAAAATGGAGCGAGCAGCACCAACGTACCTGGGGTGAGGTGAGGGGAAAGAAAACGCTTTCAGTTGCTCAATCAGTTGAAGCAGCCTCTACAGAAGAATAAACCGGCCCTAAAGTGACCCATACCCACGGTGCCACAAGGAAGGTGCCTTCACAGTGAGCACAGGCAAGACCAACTTCTCAAACCTGAGGTTCAGTGAGCCAACTGGACCACACATGGAAAAGCTCCTGTCTTTCTTCATCCTGCCCATCCCACCTTTGGCCACGCACACCCAATGCCCACTGTGTGCCAGACCCAATTGCTCATCAGCCCCAGCTATTTTACCTTGTTAAAGCAGCAGAAAACCAACGTTCCAGCACAGCTGGATGCTCCCCAAATGCAGAGGGGATGGGAGAGCATTGCCAGGCCAGGGGTAGGATGAAGGAGGTGGTGAAGGAGGTGCTACAGAGGAGACAGTAAAGAAGCAGCAGCAAGACTACTCCTTCCAGCAACAGTAAAGGCTTTGAGTGGCTCAGCTGCTCATGGAAACCTGCCTGAAGCCCTGATCATGGTGGGGAATGAAACCTGCCACACTGGAGTAGTTCTGGTGCAGATGGAGCCACACCAGCACTGCCAGACTCCGCCTGGGGACATCAGCAAGCGGCAGGGCTTTCCCCTGCGGGTTTGCTCGGGTGCTGCTTTCCGCTCCATGTTTGTGGGCACTGCCAGGGCATCGGGGTTTGTACCCCTCTGAACCTCCCTCAGCTGTGCCAAAGGACCACACAGGACCTCCTCGGGCTCAGAAGCTCTCTGTTACTGGAGGAGATGGGTTAAACCAAAGAAACTCCCTTCAATGTTACTCAAAAAGCAAAGCCCTGACTCACACGAGCACTCACACGAGCACTCACTCCTGTGAGTGAGCTGTGGGGCACAGAAATACATTACACCACTGTGTCTTCTACACAGACAAACCTTTTTATTCCTGCAAAATAAAGAAAAGCTGCTAGTTAACTACCCACTTTTATGCAACTTACAGGTTTTTTTTCCTCCCATATCTTGAATCCTTTTCCAGTATTTCTGCCCTATTTGGCCTGCTCCTTCACTTAACACCTAGGAGGACGATTGTGCATCACCCCACTTCTCTCCCCTTCCAGCTGTGACTTGCTGAGGAGGAGGAGGGGGGCAGAGGTGCTTTCTAAACCACCAGAAGAAGAAAAAAAAATGAGAGGTGCTAAGTATTCAGTTTGGCAATGTAAATCCTCCTGCCCCCTTCTGAAGTATGCCGAACCAGCCTCTCCACAGCTCATGTCATCTAAAGGCCACAGGAGTTCTCTAAAGATATTCTTGTTAAGAGGATTTAGCCCCTTTTAAAAAGGACTTAACATGTGGGTGGTGTCTCCATTTAAGCATTTTCTCATGGCTAAGAAAATGGCCCTCTTCTTAAAGGCTTATCTTTAGAACCCAAAGAGGGTAAGAAATTCTCCACTATTTGAATTAGGAACATTTTGGAGCAGTTTGCTGTCAGGGCAGCCCCATTTTTAAGTACTGGGATTTGCAGAGGGTAGTGACTTTCTCACACCAAGCAAGAAGACAAGACCAGCGAGAAGGCTTTGGAGCTACCTGGTCAAACATTAATTTCTCACACATTTTCATGAGGAACCCAGTTGATTCATAAGCTCACTGCCACCAAAACATCATGGTCTTACTAGCCCTGTGCCCTCTCCCTGGCCACCACTTTGATGGTCCCTAGCACTGACCAGACCTTTCATTAGCTGGTTCAACCTGCCTGCCCAGCCCAGAATACCCTTATTTATCAATTTTGGTCAAGGTTAATTAATTTTCCATCCTGAGAAGCTTGAGCTTCCAGAAGGGAAACGTCACCAGCCCCAGAAGGGCGCAAGAGAGGACGCAGGACCACCTGCCCCTTGCAGCAACGCTGACCCCATCTCCAGAAGCTCAGGCCTTCTCCAGGAGCACAAGCTGGTGGTTGCTTTGCAAGGGTTAATTCTTCATTATTGCTTGTGTTTAAGCCATGGCAGGGGTTCAGATCTGCCTGGTAACACTTTCTATTGACTCCACAGGAATGACAAAAAAGCTCCTCAAGGTGACAGGGCAAGCAGCCTGCGTCCCAGCCACCTTGAGCCCACGCTGGCCAGGGGATGGAAGCCTGGTTAGCAGCCCTCAGCCACAGGGACCAACAGGGCATGGAAGAGACTTTGGACAGTATTGAGACCCCTGCTTTGGAGATGGAAGTGTGCAAACTCTCATTTCTCCAGGCCTGGAGCTACCTGTTGCTATGGACTATGCCACCTTTCAAGGCTTTTCCAGCATGGTTACACTTAGGCAACCATAGATAAACCACCTAAGGAATTTCCAGGGAGGGAAGGAGCTTAATTGGGGGAAAAAAAAAAAGTTTTACTTTTGCAGGCATAGTCAAACATCTCCCTGAACAGCCCAAGTGACACTGCTGTAGTGACTCTCAGTCACACCACAGTTTGTGTTCGAGGTGATGGCTGCGTTGCCAGCACAGTGACACCTGCAACGATGGAGCATTCTCACAACCCAACCCAGCGTGCTGGCCACATTTCAGACTTGTCCCTTCAGTCTTTTGCATGGCAGGGCAATTCTGTTTTCAGCTGGGGGAAGGTCTCAGTCTCCATGCTCTACTCACAACTCAACTAACCAAGCGCTACGTTGATACTGGTGCTGCTGGTCTGAGCTCGCTGCCTCAGCCACCCAGCGTTTTCCTGCTCCTCTTAGCAGGTTTTGATACCAGCTTCTCAAAACTCAGCTATGAGTCAACCAGGAAAATCCCCTCACCCCCCAGTGCCAGGAAATCCTCTGTGAGTTTGGGGGGAAAACTAAGTGGGAGTCAGAGAACTGCAAAAGGGCTGGGTCATCTCCCCAGCGAGCTGCTGGTGGGACAGAAAGAGAAGGCAGAGCACAAGGATGCTTCAGCCTTGCTTCCCAAAAGATGGATCTGCAACAAACCAGCGTGGCTTGGAGAAGGACCCTCAGCCAAGCAGGGCTGTCAGGGCAGAGCAGGACACACAGCCCCTTTCCTGGCATGGGCCATGGATGGCTTATCACCCTGGGAGGGTGCCAGCCCCAGCCTATAGATACCGCTGGCCTGACCACACTCTTCCTCCCTCATCCCACATCTCTTCCTCCCTCATCCCACATCTCTCCCCAAAGAGAACATGGAGGCTGAGGGTATACAACTGGTGTGAGGACTTTTTCCACAGGTGGAGCTCAAAATTGCCTTCCTGCTTCCAAAGCTTTAAGGGGGAAGGAAACCTTCCTAAGCTTTTATGGCCAGGAATTCCTCCTGTTAGAGAGCTGAATGCTATACCAAAAAAAAACCCCAAAAAACCTAATTCACATGTAAAGGACTTATAGCACACATTAAGGAAAAATCTTAGGAGTCTCCTATGACACTAACATCCCCCCCACAAAGCTAAAAAAACCCCAAACCTGTACAAGTTATTCTCCCAGAATCATCCCATCACATACACTCCTCATCTTCACTTCACACCACCTTCTAGGAATCAAACCTTGGCACAGGACACTCAGATATTTACAGAGTGACTGAAGCCAGCCTGCCTGACACCGCTCACTACTCAGATATGTTGAAAACCAGGGGTGCTGAAAAAAATAAATAAATAAATAATCAATTCTATTTCACAGCAAAGAGTCTTATTCCATGTAAATAAATAAATAAAAGGTTTGGAGAGGATTTGCCAAGCCTTGAAAACTTCCATCACTATCTTTGTGTAACCAACACCTGGAAAAACCCACCAGTCTCGCAGCTGCATGAAGACACAAATGAAGCTCTTGGAAAAGTAATTTTTTTGTTGTTTTTTTGTTTTTTTTAAGAATTATAGAAGCATTGTATACCAGGACCATCACAGACTGGATGATATTGTGGGGGGGTGGGGTGGTAAAACCCCTCTTGCCCAGGCAGGGGCAGGAGGGGAGGAGGTAAGAAGGAGTTTAGGGATCCCACGGGGGTCGTGGGCATCGGGGGAGCTCACCTGCCCACCAGAGGCTGGCAGGTGAGCCCCCCCCACCCCCCCAAACCCGGATGCCCCACACCCCCCCCACTCCCCAACTCAGCGGACCCACGAGGACAAAGAAAACCCCACGAGTGGGGATTGGGGGGGGCGGAATTTTTTTTTTAGGGGGGAAAACGGAAATTTTAAGAGGTCGGGAGGAGGGGAAGGTGGGGGGGGGTTGTCGTTGCGCGTCGCCGCCCCACGAGTCACTGACCTGCTGTAGGGGCATTTCCGAGAGCGGTGGGGACCGGGGAAAGGGGGGGGGACCGGCCGGCGGTCGGGCTGTCCCAGGCCAGAGGGAGGAGGAGGAGGAGGAGGAGGAGGAAGCGGCGTCCCCCTCCCCGCCCGCCCCGGCTCCCAGTCACAACCGCGGCCTCGGTGCACGTGTGCCAGACGTCACCGGCGGCTCCGGGGGTGAAGCAGAGACACCGGCGGGGCACGGCACGGCCCGGCCCCCTGCCCCGGGGGGGAAGCGGGGCCCTTCCCCGCCACCGGCTTCTCGTTCTTTGCACCCGTGCAGCGGGAGGGGGGGGGGGGGGGGGGGGATTCCCTTCCCTCCCCCCCCTATTTTTTTTTCCTCCTTTCTCTCTTTTTTTTCTCTCCTGTTCAATCGGACCCGGCAGCGGGGGGTGGGAAGGCGGCAGGAAAGTTTATTGCAACAAAGCGCTGCCTCCGCCTTTCCTGCCCTCCCCACCCCCCGCCTGCCCCCGGGGAGAGGGCCTGCTTTGGCGCTAATCCCCCACCGGCCCCTTCACACCCTCCCTCGGGGACGGGGGTAAAAAAAAAATTACCGGGGGGCGGCCTCCGCCGAGAGCGGGCTGCAGCAGCGCCGTCCTGCCGGCGGGTCCGTGGGGGGTGCAGTACAGCGAGCTGCCAGCGGGCTGGCCCCCATCCGCCGCCGGGGCAAAGGCACCGGGAACCTGGGAAGCGGCGGCGGCAGCAGCGGAGGAGACAACACAGGCCGGCCCCGCGCCGGTGCTGCGGATCTGGATGAAGGCGCCGGCAGAAAAGCGGGCCGGGAAGGCGGTGGGGGCTGCTCTGGAGTCCGTGGACGGTGTGGCCGGCGGGGCTGCCGGGGCCGGCGGCTGGAGTCCCCTTCTCATCCTTGCCTCCGGGTCTGTCCCCGCAGCCGCGTCTCCTCCTCCTCCTCCTCCTCCTCCTCCTCCCCCCTGTCCCTCCCTCCCTCCCCCCCCGGCCTTCCCAGCTCCTTTCCTCCTCGATGCCGAGGCCCCGCGCAAAATACTGGGGGCTGCGGGTGCCGGGGGGGCCCTGGCTGCAGGATACGGGGTGCCGGGGGGGGACGGAGGCGGCGGGGCGGGCAGATGCGGCGGATGGAGCGGGGCCGCTCCCGCTGTGTGGGGCCGGCTGGAAAATGGCTCCAGGAAGCGGCGGCTGCTGACAATGAATGAAGGGAAAGGAGACGGGTTACGCGCCAAGGGCCTCCCGCGAAACTCGGATTTCCCGCCCTCTTTTCAAACCAAATTTGCATGGCCCCGCCCCCGGGGCGCGCCCCGCCCGCCTCGCCTCCTCATTGGCCCCCGCCGTCCTCCCCGCCATCCAACCGGGCACCGCCTTCCCCGCCCCTCTCCCTTCCCACTGGCTCGGCGGGGCTGTGATTTGCATACCGCCCGCTGATTGGCTGCGGGGGCGAGGCTGGGGGGATTCCCCCTCCGAGGAGCCGGGATCCCGGTTCGCCGCCTCCCTGACAGTGACAGCGCCGCGGCGGCGCCGGCCGCAACGGGACCGGGGCCAGGGGGTGGCGAGTGGGGCTGGAGCGTCCGGCGGGACCGCCCCGCCATCACACCCCGCGTCTGCTGGGCTCCCCCCGGGGTGGAGCCGGTTTGCAGCCCCGGGAAGGCGCTGACCCGTCTGGCTGTGCTGCCGCCGCTCCTCCCGCCCGGTACCTCTGCTGCTGGGAAGGGGTCACCTGAGTTCTCGCCTCGGTGTGCTCGGAACGGCGTCAGTCCGTGCAAAGCGGAGCTCTCAGGGCCACCTGCCGCGGGATGTCACGCTCCAGGAGCTGAAGAAGCGCTTCCCGTCGTCTGCGTGCTTCTTCACCCGTCAATCTTCAAACCAGCCTGTTTGAGACATTTCCTTCATTTCTGCTTTTTTGGTGGTTTTTTTTCACGAGAAGAGAGGACCCATCGAAATCTTGTAGGGGGGCTACAAGAAAGCTGAGGAGAGGCTTTGGCCAAGGGCAGGGAGTGACAGAACAAGGGGTGATGGCTTGAAACTGGAAGAGAGGAGATGGAGCTGAGATGTGAGGAAGAAATTCTCTGGTGTGAGGGTGGTGAGACCCTGTCCCAGGTTGGCCAGAGAAGCTGTGGCTGCTCGTCCCTGGAAGTGTTCTCGGCCAGGTTGGATGAGGCTTTGAGCAACCTGGTCTAGTGGAAGGTGTCCCTGCTGCTGGCAGGGGGGTTGGAACTGGATGAGCTTTAAGGTCCCTTCCAACCCAAACCACTGATTTCATGATTCTCTGAAAATATTCCTTTCCCTTATGACCTGTGTTACCTCCTAGAAGCAAAACAGCAGAACTATGTCCACCAGCTGTTTCCTCTTTCTGGTAGTGGGTTTGTTTATTAATTGCCCCTTACACTTAAATGCCCCCTGAATTTATTAAATCCCCTGGTCCCACCCTGCCCCACACCCACCAGCCATGTCCGATTTTCCCACATTTTCCTTCCCCCACCACACCAGTGCTCCCAACAGAGCTGCAGGCTGCACAGTCAGGCTGACCCTGCTGAGTCAGGCAGGTGGAGACCCTCTGTCCCTTGGTGACATTCCCCATTTCCATCACTAGCAGGTACACAAACATGTTGTCCCATCAAGTCTCCAGCCCTGCTTCTCGTTCCCCCCGGTCAGCCTCCAGCTCTGACAGAGCAGATGCCCATGGTGTGATGTAAAATGAAGGCACCTTCCATTCTGGGCATGTTTTACATCAAACTCCTGCTCCGTTTGGCACTGGAGAGACCTTGATTAAGCTACTGCATACAATTTGGGGGACTGTACATTTGGGAAGATACAGCCTGGAGGGAGAACAAGAACAATAAAACATGGTCAGAAAAAATGTGTCCTACTGCAAAGGTTGGCTTTTGTTTGGTCGGAGTGAAAAGTAGGAGAAGAGGACAGGGCATTGGCGATCTGATGCACAAAAGGTCACCAAGAGATAGCTTCTTCTTTCTAGGGAAGGTGGACTTTTCATCAGTACTAGATTTTTAGTCTATATAATCAGGGATCAATAGATACTGAAGTGAGGAAACTCTGCAGCAGCCTACCCAGGAATACTGGAGGGTTTTGAATAGATAAAAAAGTCTTCTTCTAGGGATGATACAAGTTTGGGCTGGGCATCTAGGACATTTCCAAGTCTTCATTATAGTCCTTCCAGCTCAGGCAGGAGCAGGGCTTGGCTGACAGATTTCCTGTTGCTCTGCAGAACCTTAGCACTCTTTAAATCTTTAGCCAAACCTGAAGCTTCACTACCGTGGACCACTCTAAGGAGTCAGCCAGCAAGGTCCAACTCTGTGTCTGTGCAGAGTGTGAAGCAGCTGAGGGCTGTGCTCAGCATGCCTTGGCCACGGCAGGTATAGCAGCACCTTACTGGCCAGGTGAGGAAGAGGGGAGAAACACAAATCTCTCCCTACTGCAGAGATCATCTTCAGGCTTCTTCTGGAGCATCTTTGATGCTCTTCCTCTGCCATGCTCTCTGCCATCAGCTAACCATCCATCATGCCAGGGCATCCTACTCTAGGACTTGCTGACTCTTAGCAGGAGAAGGTTGTTGGGGCACAAAGGACCACAGCTGGGCAGAAGCTGAGGAGTGAGGACAGCAGGTGAAGGGGGAACGAAAAGTCCAGATATAGAGAGATGTGTGGGCAGGCAGCTCGCTTCTACTTCAAAATAAAGATGTTCTCCACCTGTGGAACTGGTAACACTACGCTGCTTTTGCATATCCTAGAGGAAAGGGAATGGAAGGAACACGAAAGAACAGTAACCACAGGCAGTTGTGAAAGGAGTAGTGGAGACTTGTGTTGGATTTGTCCAGGCTGGGCCAGTGAGCACCAGAGAAACACCTCTGCAAATCCATATTTGTGAGGGGAAGGACTGTGCTGAAAAGAAGAAGGTGTGGTACCTGGAGGAGAGGCAACTGACAAATAAAAGATGACCATCAGCCCAAACAAAGGACAGACAGACTGAGGGCGAGAGGTTCGTTGCCAGAGGAAAGAGGAGGAAAGGCAAAGACACACACCCGGTTCACCTGATGAAGTCCCCTCTGCAGCCCATGGAGGTTCAGTGGCAGAGCAGAGACCCACATGTGGGCCATGGAGGACCCCACACTGGAGCAGAGAAGTTGAGCCTGAGACAAGTGTGATGGAATTGAGACCCCGAGCCAGAGTGGGGGTGGACCCCCAGAGTGGGGGGTGAGTTTGCAGCCGGTGGATGTCCCCTTGACAGAGCCAAGAGCTGAGGCCAAAGAGGTCCGTGACTCCATGGGAAGCTCATGTTGGAACATCTTGTTCCTGGACTTCCATGCTGGGAAGAGCAGCAGAGGTGACCTGACTGAACTCCCATTCCCTGCCCCCTGTGCACCTGGGGGAGAAGGTAGAGAAATGGGGAGCAAAGTGATTTGAGCCCAGGAAGAAGCGAGGGGTGGGGGAAGGTGTTGTCAGATGTGGTTGTTAGGTCTACTTAGATGATTTGTAATTAATTAAATTGATTTTTCTTCCCCAAGTTGAGTCTGTTTTGCCCGTGACCATCACTGGTGGGTGAGCCCTCCCTGTCCTTCATCCTAATCCCGTGCCCCCTTTGTTGTGACTCCCATCCCATCTCACTGGGTCGGGGGAGTGAGTGCAGGACCACGTGGCCCCACTGTGGGTCCAACCACCACAAGACTCTTCAGGAAAGAGAGAAGAGGAAAAAAGGCATCTGGGAAGCAGTGTGGAGAGAGACAACAGTATTAAAATAAAGAGAAAATAAAGGGGGGGGGGGGGGGGGAGGAAATAATCAAGGATCCTGCAAGCTGAAGAGAAGAAACCTGGGCCACGATGTTACATCATAAAGAAAGAAACAAGGTACAAGCACAGCAAACTGACCACAGCAAAACCAGTCCTTAGAGCAGACCTTTGACCAGTTGTGTCAACTCCTTGTTCAACTCTGCCAGCCTCTTGCTGCCTTTGCTTGATTATCAGCTCGTTAGGATGGACTAACCTGTAGCATGAAAGAGGTCATCCCTGAAAAGCAACTGATCTTCTGGTCTCCTCTTCTCCAGGACAATTTCCCACAGGATTCTTCCAGGGATACCTGAAAAAGCCAAAGTCTGATCTTTTCCAGTCTGGGTTGTGATCCTACTTTTTGCTTTGCTGCCTCCACTCATGATTGCCATCTTAGGATGACACCTTCTGGGACAGCTACGGAGCAGTGGTGAATCTCTGCTAAACAACTCCAAGCTGTGATGTTTAACTTCTCAAAACCATTTCAATTTCAGAAGAATTGTATTAGAGCTATCCTTGACCAAGTCTCCAGGCTTTGCTTCAAAGGAAAGCCTGGCAGAATTTTTAAGGGCAGATGGTGTCCCTTTGTCTTGTTTCTCGAGTGGTTTAATAGTTCTGGCCAAAAAAGCCAGTCTGAGGCCATCATCTTTGTGAAATTTCAGACTCAATAACTGAGCCTTCAGAAGGTGACAGATGATTGCAAAACTGGGTCTCAGGATGAAAAATGATGGATAATGATGGTACAGGCATGCCTACCCTCCCAGGCACCCAGGAGCTTCTGGAGAGCAGGGTGAGAATAAACATGAAGGAGCTGCAGTAAAGATTCTGCTGTTGTGCAGGGGGGCTGGATATTTGGGGCATTACTGGAAATAATCTAATATTATTCCACAACCTTTGAACACAGTTGATGTCATTTGACTCTTTTTCCACTTAGTTGGAACTCTGAGTTAAAACCAAAGAAATATCCAACTAACCAAGTGAAAAAAATGAACTAAAACCTAGGCAAATTAATCAACCATGTTTACACCTCTAAAGTTTCCAGGGATTATAATGTTACTTTCTCTGATAGAGACCAATTTAAAAACAAAACAAAACAAAACAGAGAAATAAAACTAAACAAACTAAACTGACCTTCTTATTCTGTAATTTCTACAAAAGAAGGTGATCTGAGAATTTAGGAGTGAAATGACTCCAATGAGCAGCATGATACTGGGCATATTTACTTAATAGCTTCTGGAAACATTTCTGGGACTATCATCCCTTAATTTTAAAAGGCATCAACCTTGAAATGTCACTTTGCCATAAAAAAAAAATAATTAGACATGGGTACAACTTTTTTTTGCCAGTTGAGCCATCCCTCCTATTTCAGTGGTCTCAGGGAAAGCAGAGTGAAGACATGCAGTAACACGGCATCATCTGGGAGCATCTCCTCATTACACCTGTGCAACACCCATTAATCTAGTTATCAAAAGAGCTTTGTGGTAGAGAAATGGTTGCTTGGTTCATGAGAGTTTCTTTTTCAGGGTTAATGATTTTTTTTACTGTTGACAAGCTCATCACAGTCTGTTCATATTCCATGAGAATCTCATGTTTTTGCATGTAGTCATGTATTTATATAAAAAAAAACCTTCCTGTATATAGAATCATAGGATCACAGGATGTTGTGAGCTGGAAGGGACCCACCAGGATGATGGAGCCCAACTCCTGTCCCTGCACAGGACAAGCCCAACATTCACACCATGTCCCTGAGGGCCTTGGCCAAATGCTGCTGGAATCTTGTCAGGCTTGGGGCCATCAGCACCTCCCTGGGGAGCCTGTGCCAGTGCTCCACCACCCTCTGCCTCAAGAACCTTTTCCTCATGGCCAACCTCCCCCTCCCCTGCCACATCTTCCTGCCATGGCCTCTGCTCCTGGCGTTGGTGGCCAGAGAGAAGAGCTCAGCGCCTGCCCCTCCTCTGCCCCTGGGGAGGAAGTTCCAGACCGCCATGAGATCTCCTCTCAGTCTCCTCTTCTCCAGGCTGAACAACCCAAGAGACTTCAGCCTCTCCTCACACCCTTCCCCTCTAAACCCTTCACCATGTTCATGCCTTCCATTTCTATACTTCACTACGTACCTACACTGATAAACATATAATATTGATTGGCATCCACTGATACTTAGGAAAACACAACAAAAATCATGCATGCACTATAAATGATTTGTGTCAGCATACTTCTGCTTTAGGGAGGAGTTCAGTGAGGAACATCAAGTCTGACTCTCCTGAGGAGATGGCAGGGCACTGCACCCCTATCACGGCAAGACAGACACAGATACTTGACCTTCTTCAGGGTAGTTATCACAGGGTGACTTCAGGCATCTGTGGGTGGCAGGATCAGGGGATGGGCTATTTGTTGGATGGTTGGTCCTTCTGTTGCACATTTCTGCCTTTCCTTTTGTGGGATGACAGCACAACTCACAGTTCTCACCCACCGAGAACATGGCCCAGTGCAAGGGGTTCCACCAGGAGGGATAAGAGATGGGATCTCTTCCTCTACAGCCAGTGCTGGTCCCTTTGGTAAACTCAGTCCAACTTTACACAAAGAGTTAATGTCCACAGGAGCCTCCTGCACCTGTCCTCAAGAGGAAACCTTCTTCATCTTGATCAAGAGCTATTTAAAACACAAAGCAACCTAAAATGAAGCTGCTTTCAAGCCATCTATCCCTTTTAAGTCTACTACTCAGACCTTCAATCTTCAAGTTCTTTCAGCCTTTGTATAAGTGAACTGATTGCCTTCCAAAAGACCAAACAATCCTTTTGTCATAATCAAGCCTAAGCAACTGGTTGTGCAGAGACCCTGCTTCCAGAGGGGATTGCTTCACCCTGGCTCCTGGCCTCTGGATGGGGGAAGTCTGTGGGACAGCTATCCCTGCAGGGCCTGAACCTCAGGTGCTCTTAGCTTCAGGAGAACAACTGGCTTCAGAAGGTTATTAAGATCAGGTGTAGAATACTGATAATATAAGGTTTGTTCATTTTTGTGTATTTTTATCTTTGAGTTTTTCCTTTTAGAGAGCAAGTTATGTAGGGATGTATGGAGGGAGAGCCAGTTCCAGGGCATTCTGATGGGAACTGGTTCAGATTTCATCTTCTGTAGTTTTCTCCAGTTTCCTTCACTGGAGCAAGGGCTGCAGCCCAGGTCTCTCGGTCCATCCCCTGACATGAGTCTCTGTGGAGTTGCTCTGACTGTGGTCTGGCTGGCAGCTCCATTGCAGGGTGCCTACAGCCTACACACTCTCCTAGGACAGAGATACATGTTCAAACCCATTTTCCAAAGCAGGCAGAAGACAAACTTGAACCCAGGCCTCCACTATCCCTTGTTGTGGGCAAACAAGGAGATAAAATTTCAACTTCTACTCAGTAAGTAACTTGCTGGGAAGAGCTGGAGTAAGGACCCCCCTGAAGCTTCCTGCTTGTTTTTTTGTTTGGGTGTTTTTTGAGGGTGGAAGGCCAGCTCTTAATCTTGGGTGCCTCTTTCTGTCCATGCAGTGGATCAGCAGAGCTGAGGTGTTTGTTTCAGAGCCGTGGGTTTCCCTCCCTGTCACAGGAGTGGCTGCTGAGCACACAGCTCCGTGGCAGGAGCCTGGGCTGGGGACGAGGCTGTGCGGGAAGCAAAGAGCGAGGCAGAGCATGGCTGGCTGAGAGGCTGGGGGACTGTCTCCTTCGCTGGGTCAGGGCCCACAGGAGAGGCACCACAATGCTCAGCTTCATCAGCCCAGCTCGAAATGACCTCCTAGCAGAGGATCCTGGAGCAGGACTACTTTATTCGGGCGCCGCCTCTTCTGCAGCGAGAAGATTTTCATCTCTGTGTACACAAGGTCTCCTTTATCCTTCTTGAACCAGTGGGATTGTTGTAGGAAAGTTATACCAGTGGAATGTCTTAATTCAATCCAGGTTTGTTAGGTTTCTTTTCCACATTCATCCAGATCAGATAAATCTCATGCTGTTTACTTTTTTTGAATGCTTGCCTAAAGAGTCTGTGCACTGGGGGCTGTTTTTCATAACGTGCTGACTTTTGGAACCAACTCTTTATTTACAAGCTTTGGCAAAATGGTTAGATTTATTATTTATTAACCAGAAAATCAACAGCCCTTTCTTTTAGAATGGTACAGGGTTGCAGAAAGTGTACTGTGCTACCAAAATCACAAGGTTTGGTCTGGATTTTTTCATCATTCCTATTATCTACGGTTTGATAGGTGTAGTCATTACCATTTTTGGAGGTGGAAATCCTTTTCTTCCTTCTCCCTCATTTCCAAACTTCCCTAACATTTCATGAATTCTTGTTGCATCAAGAATTTTTGTCAAGTTAGCTTTGAGATCACAGTTAGATTTTTTCTGTGCCTTGTGAAGAGGCATTTCTGTACTTTTTTTTTTTTCTTAAATAAATCCACCTTTCACCTCACAGTGGATTTCTATAAGCAGAGTTATATTCATCCTTATCTTCCTCTTTAGTATGCCTGGACAGAACATCAGTTGGCATTTTGCTTTAGTGTGAATTGTTTTGTCAATATAGCTTTTGCAGGAATATGGCTTTACTTCTCCAATACCTGGCAGCTTGTCCAAAATCTCATGCTTCATCATCACAGGAATGTCACTGCAAGACATGCAGTTTGGAGCCATCAGAAGCATTTACAGCAAAGAATAATACTTTGAAATAATGTTTGAATATTATTTCAGCATAGGAAGGCTTTCAGAAATCCATTCTTTTTAGACTATAATGGGAACCACGTTAGCAAGGTTTCCACACTAGGTCAGAACTATCCCTGTGGGACCATCTTCTGCCTCCCCAGTCAGAAAGTGGGTGCTGAGGGAGCATGGTGCTGATGGGCACATTGGGGGAATTCCTGTTTTCTGACTTCTGGCCTTTGGTTTTGTCCAGAGCTGTTCAAATAAGGTACCTCTTGGAGACACATGAACATGAGGTACAGGAAAAGCAATCCAACATTGTTCCAACATCATCTGTAGTGGATTCAGGCTTGAGCATTGACCCTAAGAGTCTTTGCCCTTAGGTTGTAGTTGCATGCACGACTTAAGTAGGCAGAAGCTCATTTCTACCAGAAAAAGCAGTCCTGCCTCTCACTCATCACTTGTCCCTGTCCTTGTGCTACCCCTCCCTTTGCTTGTGGCTGGGGAACTGATCTGAGTTAGACCCAGCTATTATTGGGACTGGGTTAGTCTTAGCTTGTCTCAGTTCCTGATCTGTGTCCCTGCAGGGCTGCACAGAAGTTTTTTGTGCCAACACAAGGGAGGGGACAAAGTGGAAGCAGGGATGATCCAGGTGCCTGGAAAAAAGGGAGCTGAGACACCACCAGCTCAAAGAGTTCATGAAATTCTGGCCTTTTTCTTGATGGTGCTTTGCAGGAGCTCAGTTAGCAATGTCAGTTGAATTTTTGCTGTTTTGCCATGTTCCAGGTGTTCCTCACCCATCTCTGCATCACAGGTGTCCTACACTACTTCCCATTCCTCCAAGTCTTGTCTTACCACTCTGGCTTTCCAAGGTGGGATCCTGGGAGTACTGACTTGAGTGAAGGTGTGGCTGTCACAGCTGCCTAAATCCCAAGCAGGACAGTGGAGTCTGGTGGTCAAAGAGACAATTACAACCGATGAGATCTCTCAGCAAGCATCCCTGGCCTTACAGCTTCTGCTCCATCTGTGTACCAGCCCCACGTAGGCTTCCTCATGGCTGAGCCACAGCTGGACAAACTGCTTAACACCACACGTTCCTTACAGCAGTGTCTGCACTGTGTTGACTAGAAGGGATCTTAGCAGGGCTGATGTTATCTCTTGGTGCTGTGGCTCTGGACTGTGCTTGGTTTGCTGGAGCACAGCTGCAGACCCAAGTTTCCTCTGCCCCGCTGGTAAAAGATGATATAGCAGAGACTAGCTGGCATTGTCTGTTTCTCCAGGACTCTACTGCATAAAATACATGTAGAGGTGATACCATCTGCCCCCAGACTCAAGGGAAGAACCAGCTGCAGATGCAGCTGGGACAAACAGCTACAGGAGCAGCTGTTAATCAGTCTCTTGATCACATTGTAATGCTTATCCTTGGCAAGGTCCCATTTGCCTACTTTTCTTATTCTTTACTGAGGCTGGCCTTTCTCAGAACCTCCTCCCACTAAACCATACCATTTCTTGCCACCACCTCATTGCAGTTGACTTTGCTTTGACTTTTCACCAGTCTTTGTCTCTTTAAAATAAAAATAAGCTCTTTGCAGTGGCACTGCACTCTGTGGGTACCATTGTGAGGACAAGGATTATAAATGTTAGAATAGTTGGCTGTTGAGGTTGTGTGTAACAGTGGTGAGATGGGGGGGGAGTCTGAGTCATATCACAAAGGTGAGCAAATCTTCCTGCATTCCCCTGGAGAACTTCCATATGCAAAAGTGGGTGTGGTATGATGTGGCTGTCAGAGTCTTAGAAAATGATGAAGCTGGTGGAATGGACAGTTGTGAGAGAAGACACTAACAGAAATTGCTCTGTCCTAGTAGGGAATAGTGTCTGCTGTGATGCAGTCCTTGCCCACAAGGAAAAGCTGTTGTCAGGTTTTCTGGTCCCCAAGTATCCCCAGATTTGAACACAATTTGGCCATGCATAAAGATTTTAAGCTTCAATTCTCAAAATGATCAGTCTTGCTACGCATTTAGTACCAAATCAAAGAGACTGGGGCCCATAACAATCCTCACTAGCCAGACACCAATATTCTGAGACCAAAGAGAGTAGCTGTTGAAAGAAGCATACACTTGCAAAGCATGTTATCACTTACCAAGGTGGATAGAAGGGAGGTACTTCTCTGAGTCTAGCTCTTTTTAATTGTTTTGTGTAAAATGTCTTTCCTATAATCAGAACAAAGCTAAATCACATCTCAGTTCTGAACTCTCAACTTAGCACAACAGAAGACAGAGGCTCGTACCCTGTTTTTCACAGGCAATTTAGATTTCAGTCTCAGAAAATGTATGATGCAAGTTGAGTTAGCTGTGCTGGGGTTTAAATGCATTCTTGTTTTGGTCCTCAAATCACTTTTATGTCTGACTCCTCTGGGAAGATCTGGTCTTCCTGGGAAAGAGATGGTAGCACATCAGTTGGGAAACAGCAGATTTCTTCAGAACTCGCATTCAGCTGGGTTTGCAGGGTGCCATTCCTAAGCTTGTGAGACAGATGGGGAACCTTCTTGGAAGGTTTGGGAACTTTGGAGACTGTTGTACTGAGATGAGTGAGATTTTGATGAACTAGTCAAGAACTGCATCAATGTTGTATCAATGTTATGTCTGTGCATTCCAGGAAACAACACAGGTAAGTATGGAATCTCTGAGAGGTACAGGAAATCTTGGTTTTGAGGTAAAGGACAAAGAGAAGAGGACAATTACATACTCCTGATTCACCTCAAGGGGCAACACTACTGGAATAACAAAAAGTCTGAGGAGCACTATAAAATGTGCTTCCTGAAGATTGCTTTCTTGATCTGAGGACTGCCTGAAGATCTGAAAGGGAGCCACGCTGCAGCACACAGAGCCAGGCATCGTACTTGACGGGTTCACATGCTGCTGATGGAGGACACTGGCATTAACTCAGCAGAGAGTTGCAGAAGCAGAGAAAGCTGCCAGGACACGTGGTGGTTATGCAGGCCAGTCTCCTGCTTGAAGCTGAACTACTGCCTGATTAGATCAAGTCAGATGTGACCTTGAAACTGAAGTGTCACGACAGACAGCAAGAACAACCCTCTGATGATCAGCTCCCCGATAACAAACAGGAGAGTTTGTTTTTCTTCCAGATACACCGGTCATAACTTTCTCCACACACACTTCCTCACATACTGACAACTCTCTGTTCTCCTTGCAATTTACAACAGCCCTACTCACCCACCAAAAGAGCCACCATGCAAAGTGACAACAAAAAAACACATATCTAGGTCTCCTCAGCCGTTGCTCAGTACCCCTTTCCACCACCACCCATTTACAATCATTTTAAATTACTGAGTACTTCGGGTAGCAAGGATTGCTACTGAGAAAATACAAACCTAATAACTAAGTGCAGTCAAGCTTTTCTAGTAGCTAGGTTTCCCTGGTGCTGCCTGATTAGGCTGATTATGATTTAAGGTTAAAAAACCAAATCAGCTATGCCAGTACAAGTATGAGGTCAGTGAGTAATTCAGTTAATACTGATTTCACAGGAAGGCTAGCAGAGTATATTAATAAAATCAATGCTGAGTGATACAGCTTGCTTCTGCCTGCTGCTGAGGCAAAGCAGGGCTGTCGGTCTCAAAAGCATCTTCTTGTGCTCATTGAAATGATAATAACAACAACTTAAAACTGTTACTGCACCTGCTCACTCCCAGGCACCTCTGACAATGTGAAAATGAAGTTACCCTTCAGACAGAGCTAACTGGTTACATCACACCCATGCACCACAATTAATGGTTTAAATTGCAATGTAAATTAAAGGAATAGCAGAAGTAACCCTGCAGGCTGAGGAACAAAAATCCTCTCTCCCTCTCCTTCTCCTCCAGAGGGGTGGTTGGCTGGAGGTGAGACCAAAGAAGCCAGGACCAGGTGTGTGGGGTGGTTACCTCAGTGTTCTGTACTCATAAGCTGTCCTGGTGAGTAATTCTTTCTCCTCATTTTTGTCTAACTCATAGTTTTGCTGAGGAAGGGCTTTATTTTTGTATGCTCCTGTTATCATGTGGTGTTGCACCTTAATTCCTCTAGGCCTGGAATAAAAAATAGCCTAATCTGTGCCTTTTCCTGTAAGAAAGAGAGAAATAAACAAAGAAACCTAGAAGCAAAAATCTCAAGTAAGCTTATCTACCCAGAGACTTAAATGTTACTAAGAAATTAAACACTAACAGGAATGCTTCTGGACATGGTTTGGTTTTAGGTCTCTTTTTATTTTTTATTTAAAAAACCCCAAAAAACTCACTTTTAAATTATTAGAATTATTAGTTGCTAGCATAGTTTTGGCCCAGACCAACTCCTATTTTCCCAAAGCATTTCTGGGCACAGTTCAAGAGTCACTGTGGGCCTAGGTCCATTCCTGGTAAACTATTTGAATGTGTCAGAGGGTATCACAGACTCCAAATCCTACATTTCCTACTAGTCCACCCAATGGCTTTTGTTTTAGTAGAATATTAAACTGCAGTTCCTGGAAAAAAAAAATCCAAACTTGATTTTAAAATCAAAAGAGACAGAACATTCCCCATGCTTTTGAGAATTTAGTCCTCTTAATCATTTGACCTTACTGTCTGGCTCCAATTTCCAATCACTGATTTCTAGTTTATTTTGTTTTGTTAGCCTACAGTCATTCAGTGCTTCAGAAGTTACTTATGCACTGTAATCAAACCTCATTTTTATAAGATTGTGTTTTTCAGCTCTCTGATTTTAGGGTATTTTCTACAGTTCTGTCATAAATACTGCTGCTTTTTTCTGGATCAACACCCAATTTTCAATGTCCTATTAAATAATCAGGATACCTAGTGCAGTTATGCAGTCTTCTAGTGTAGTCTTAGCTCTCAACTCCCTCCTTCCTACCGTTTCTCTCTGCATTTTTTTCCAAGCTGTGCCAGTTCTCAGCATTGCAGTTGGAGACTCTGTTCAGCCACTGCCTCCTCAGGGTCCCTGCTGTCCAGCCTACAGCCTCCCACGTTGGTTCTGCAACTGGATGGAAATGGTCCATGCCATCCCAGAATGACTCAGATCACTCTGTCCAAGTGCTCTGGCTGCTCAAGTAACTCTCATCAGGCAAATCTGCATTGGCCACAAATGTTATGGGAAGGGATTATTTACAGCCTTAAAACAAGTTAGTGTCTTCACTGAAAAATAACCACAAATATAATAAAGATGCCAGACTAACAAGGTTCTGCAAAAGTATCTTTCTGTCATCAGCAATTTATTGACCTTCATTTCTTAATTTTGGGGGATTTATTGATTTTTTTATTCTCCATTGGGTTGCTGTCTCTTCATCCATTTTCCATTTACTAAACATTTCTTTGAACACTGTCCATTGTGTTGTTAATATGGTATTTTCTCTTAAAAAAATTATTTCACATATATTTAAGGACCTGCTACAAATCAGACTCTTAGTGATGACATTCAGGCTTCAGCATCATATTCTTTGGGACAGATTCCTGTGAGCATGGAGTGGTTTCTCAAGACTAGAAAAGCCTTGATAAGAGAATGTCCTGAGCCAGTTTCATTGTAAACTACAAAGGGAAAACATAAAAATGTAGCTATCTGGCAAAGAAAATAGTATTTGAAAATGCAGATAGTATTGTGGAGAAGCTTTTGCCTGGCCAATTCTGTATTCTTACCGAAGTCTTTCATAAGGTATCCATCTAATTCTAAAAAGTCATGTATTAGAGAGAAAAAAACCCCACAATTTAACCTAAGTAGCAGCTGGTGAATATGACTGGTTGTAAATCTGATGTAAAGTCTGATTGTAACTCTGGAGTAAAGTATAAATTAAAACTTTCATCCTCATCTGTCCTGATATATCAAACACAGAGCAAAGCCCTCGGTGAAGCTCAAGGTTCTCAGGTGTCCTTAGGCTGAATGCATACCCATAGTTTATAGAGTCAAAATAAACAATTAGCACAGCTTTTGAAAAATGGCTAATCCATTTCCATTTGTTATTAGCCCAGCTGGTCACTTGTTTGCTCCTCAGCATGCCTGCTAACCTGCCTGGATATCTCACATACAATGTTCACTCCTGACTCTTTACAGCAGTCCTTCCTCTGTACACTTCAGCCGTTAAATGGGCTCCTGAAATATTTGCTGGGAGTAACAATTATTTTCAAGGATGTAGTTTCTTGCTTATCCCATTCACAGTGGTGAACTCAGAAATGAACTTCAAGGGCTAACAGCTGGCCAGTTGTACTTTTCAGCAGTACATAACTATCTACCTGTCTAGCTATCTCCTAACTGTATCCTGGGCTGCATCAAGAGAAGCATGGCCAGCAGGGCCAGGGAGGGGATTCTCCCCCTCTGCTCTGCTCTTGTAAGGCCCCACCTGGAGTTCTGTGTCCAGTTCTGGAGCCCCCAACACAAGAGAGACCTGGACCAGTTAGAACAAGTCCAGAGGAGGCCACGAGGATGATGCCAGGGCTGGAGCAGCTCTGCTGTGAGGACAGGCTGAGAGAGTTGGGGCTGTTCAGCCTGGAGAAGAGAAGGCTCCAGGGAGACCTTCCAGTGGCCTCCCAGTACCTGAAGGGGCTCCAGGAAGGCTGGGGAGGGACTTTGGCCAAGGGCAGGGAGTGACAGAACAAGGAGTGATGGCTTGAAAGTGGCAGAGGGGAGATTGAGACGAGATGTGGGGAAGAAATTGTTTGGTGTGAGGGTGGTGAGACCCTGTCCCAGGTTGGCCAGAGAAGCTGTGGCTGCTCCTCCCTGGAAGTGTTCTGGGCCAGGTTGGATGAGGCTTTGAGCAACCTGGTCTAGTGGAAGGTGTCCCTGCTGCTGGCAGAGGGGGTTGGGACTGGATGAGCTTGAAGGTCCCTTCCAACCCAGACCAGTCTGGGATTCTAAGTTACAGAACTTCACGAGGTATAAAATGCCAGTCAATACTTAGGAAGTAATTGCTGGCGTTTCCTTATAACTATGAAGCAGTAGCTGGGATTTGCTTGTGCTCAGCCCTCTCAGGCTGAGGAACCCCAAAGACAGTGCCAGAAACTTGTAAACATTTCACTTCTTCAGCCTCAGGCACATCCCGCAGAGGTAAATGAGGATTTGTTTACCTGCTAGGAATATTCTTGCCAGTAGAGTTATTGTGCTTTGCAAATGGCAATGAGTTTGTCATGCAACAGAGTTAGTACCTCCTGAAAGGACTCTGCTCCTAGGAACTGGGCTTCAGAATTCTTAGTGTGCTGGAGTAACAACGTCAGAACAAATATTTTAATCATTTAGGGGCTTTCATTTTCTTGTTTTCTTTCCATTATGGCCCTTGGGAATGTCAGGATTATCTGTACGTTTTGCACTCTTTGCCATATCCAGAGATGAAGATGGATGCTACATCTGCAGGGATGTTAAAGCAATGAATTTGGGCTTTGTGATAGAATTAGTTTTATTTCATGATACCAGCATGTGTGAGAAACCAAAGGAGCAGTTTGAGCAAGCAGTCAGCTCTTAATTATCTGCACACCCAAGTGGAGTTGAATTAAGCAGAGGCCAATTAGAATTGGAGTTGCAACATTAGGTCCTGTTTTAACACCCTGTAGAGCACAGGTTAGTTTTAACCTTCCAAAAATCTAATGTAAAATTCTGGGATGCTGTTACCAACTTGCCCTTCCACTCCCATGCCCAGACAAACCTTGCAGGAGGAAAAGCTGTGCAAGAGCTATGGTTTGCCAATGCAAACCTTGCTTTTCCTTCCCTCTTCAGTGTAGGGCCACATGGAAAAGCTGGCAAATCCACTGGTAAGGGGAAGCAGGGATGCTCAGAGTTAATAGACTCCAGTGGTATTAATTCTCTGTGGCATCCTATTGTTTCCTTCTGCACTTGGCAGGAGTCGGAGCGCCTTGTAGGGAGAGTCAGACCCCAACGGCACAGCCACTGAGCAAGGTCCTCAGCAGTGGCTGGGGAGGGAGCTCTGCCTGTGGAGATGGGGATTTGAGACTGGAGTCCTGAGTATTGTTCTTTCTCAGGTTCTGTCCCACTGCTTCTGTGTTGGGGAGTTAAGAGCCGAAGCTGCAGGTGGCTTCAGCCTCGAGCAGTTAATTCCTGACCTTGAGAGAAGACAAAATAAACAACAAAGGAGAATGACAAGAAAGAATGTGCATGAGACAAGATAAGGGATGATTTCTGAGCTGTGATCAGTAACCAGTCAGAAGTAAAGGAATGGCTCATGGACAAGTGGAATTATCCAGTCATGTCCATTGTTTAGGCCTGAGCTCACAGTGTGTGGTAACAAATCAAAAGGGAAAGAATGTTGTGTGCTTGGGACATGGGGAGGGAAAAAAGATCTATAAGCACTGCAGAGCTTCAATAAAGTGCTGATGCCTGAACACATCTCCATGTTGGTCATTTCATCCACCACACTCCTGTTTCACTGGTCCCCCAGCCTGCGTACGAAGATGTTTCCCATCGGTAGCCACAGCGGAGCAGCGGGGCTGAAACCACTCTGCACTTTTCAAGACAAACGACACTTGGATGCACCCCTCTGTTTACACAGCAGACATCAACTGCAGTCCTCTAAGGTTTGAATTTAAACCAAAATCAGCACACTGTTTGGTTTCAAGATATTAAAGATATATTCAAGATATTATCTCCCTAAAGATCTCAGAACAGGCCCCTAAAATCAGTAGCAGCACTCGAAAACCCCACTTAGCTACAATATATGTTGCCCACAGTGGCATTCAGCAGTGAGCTAGAGCAGCAATCTGTAAGATGTATCTGCAACCTAGCTAGAGAAGATAAATTCAGGTTAAATCAGGAGCCTGGATGCTTCTTCATGGGGATAACTCAGGCAAGCAGCAGCCTTCAATGGAAAATAGAGGAGTTCAAGAACTGTGCGATGGTGATCACCCTTATTGTCAACCTTGGCTGTGCGTGGGATGAAAGAGATCTGCCACTCACTGTACAGGAGGCTGTCACTACAGCACATCCCTACCATACTCTGTCAGGTGTATTTGCCATTTGTCAGTTCCTTTGGAGCAAATTTGGATAGTATCCATTTAAAAACATGTTTGCAAGTGCATCGTCCACTGACCCATCTGTTATGACAGTAATTGGGCCATCCAATGCTGAAGGTGTTTTGCCCATGTAGTGACAGAAGCAATGACCTGGTGTGAAGAAAACCTGTGTCTGACCAAGGATTTGGACAGTGGGTAGAGGAAAGAAAATATTCCTATGGAACCAACTGGAACTAGCAGACCCCCATTAGGCACGTGTTCAGCTGAGGCTTTGGGGCAGGTCTCATTGCACCTCAGAAATGGTGCTGAAAGAGAACAAGAAAAAAGGTTCTGGAAGTTATCATCACAGAGATGACTGCAACCTGCCTAAAGAGAAGGCTGTCAGGGCGAGCTGTCCTCCTGTCCACCAGGTACTGCCCATGTGAAAAACCAATACTGCAGAGGTACTGGTGTATTTTACATTTCTAGGGTAGCAATTTTTATTTGGAGTTTCCTATTTAAGAAGAATTAATAACAGAAGTTGCTTTCTGATTTCAAGATAATCAGGTTTTTGGTTACAAAAATGACAAAGTTATAATGCCTCATGGGAGGAGAATGAGGTCTTCTTGTACATTAAGCATCCATTCTCTCTTCTCTCTCTGTCTCTCAGGGCAGTTATCCCTGAATAACTGTGCTAGGATTATAACTCTTCTCTATGCCTAGCAATTTTAAAAGCTAGAGTACCTGCCTTAAAGTTAGGCTCTAGTCTGAACAAAAAATAATTGTTACAACAAGCTGATGTTACCTAACCAGAGCAGACTTTTTTCAGTCTTTAACCCCTGAAACTTTTGGTTTTATCTTCTGAGACAAGCACCGTTACTACACGTGCAGAATGAGTTTCTGAGAGTTCAGGTGTCCATGGTGCCTTGGCCACCTCTGCAGTACAAAGGCAGGTGAGAGCTTTTTGCAGTGAAACTCAACAGCTTCTCACTGCCATAGACATATGGATAATATATAAAGCAATCTGAGAAACTTCTCTTCCAATGTAAGGGAAGCACCTTAGAGTTTAGTTTGAGATGAAGCACCAAAAATACATACTTATTCTCTGAATGAAGTCCCAGACTGATTTAGTTAAAAAAGCCAAAGCAGGAAGCCAAAAGGAAAGTTGAATCCCTCTACAATGAAGCTTTATCATCCTCTCTCACTAGTTCAGGCTTTGTGGCCACCAGGCTCACTTCTGGCCTTACAGCCAGCGAATCACCACTGCCAGCAATGTGAGTGGAATTTTCAGCTACATCAGCCATTTCCATCACTTCTTTCACACTGGACTTTAAAATTCCTCCAAGTAATTTACAGAATCATCACTTGAACAAGACAAGGGTTGCTGAAAATTATTAAAGTTTGACTTAATCTAGCAGCCTGTATCACTGCTGATCAATCCATTTCTTAGATGAGCCTGGAAACTACGCAGTGAACAACGCCCAGCACGTTTCTGCCAGCTTGGACAAAGGGCAGGTCCTTTGTTGCTAGTGATGAGTGAGCTGACTTTTGAAAGAGGAGCTAAATGGTAGGACTGAGGCAGACAGGGCAACGTTCAAACATCTTTTCAATACATGGGATCATGTTATCCATGGAACATCAAGCCCTTCAGTGCAAATAATCTTTGTGTACTCTTCTGTTGCAGCGTTCCCATGGCACTTGGAAATCCAGTTTTCTAGGCATCTGCACCATCTCAGCCTTGTGGAAACGCATGCTGAGTGTTATGAGATTGGTCTAGTTGGACCACTAATAAAACCAAACATTTATTTGGATGCCCAGCTTTACAGTAGGGCAGATTATTATTATTTTTTTCCTTAATTTTCCTGCACTGCTGAGAAACCTAGAATTTGTTCACATAGGGTCTCTTAATACTGTAGAAAGGAAAGAAAAGGAAAGAGGAGAGGAGAGGAGAGGAGAGGAGAGGAGAGGAGAGGAGAGGAGAGGAGAGGAGAGGAGAGGAGAGGAGAGGAGAGGAGAGGAGAGGAGAGGAGAGGAGAGGAAGAAAAAAAAGAAAAGGAAAGAAAAGGAAAGAAAAGGAAAGAAAAGGAAAGAAAAGGAAAGAAAAGGAAAGAAAAGGAAAGAAAAGGAAAGAAAAGGAAAGAGGAGAGGAGAGGAGAGGAGAGGAGAGGAGAGGAGAGGAGAGGAGAGGAGAGGAGAGGAGAGGAGAGGAGAGGAGAGGAGAGGAGAGGAGAGGAGAGGAGAGGAGAGGAGAGGAGAGGAGAGGAGAGGAGAAGAGAGGAGAGGAAGAAAAGGAAAGGAAAGGAAAGGAAAGGAAAGGAAAGGAAAGGAAAGGAAAGGAAAGGAAAGGAAAGGAAAGGAAAGGAAAGGAAAGGAAAGGAAAGGAAAGGAAAGGAAAGGAAAGGAAAGGAAAGGAAAGGAAAGGAAAGGAAAGGAAAGGAAAGGAAAGGAAAGGAAAGGAGAGAAAAAGAAAAAAAAAGAAAAAGAAAAAGAAAAAGAAAAAGAAAAAGAAAAAGAAAAAGAAAAAGAAAAAGAAAAAGAAAAAGAAAAAGAAAAAGAAAAAGAAAAAGAAAAAGAAAAAGAAAAAGAAAAAGAAAAAGAAAAAGAAAAAGAAAAAGAAAAAGAAAAAAAAAGAAAAGAAAAGAAAAGAAAAGAAAAGAGACTTTGAAGGCGAAGGTCTTAAGTTTCTCTTCCTTGTAGTATCCACCACTTTTCTTTGATGATCCTGGCTTGAGGAACTGATGCACCCAGGAGGATCTGTTAAGGATTTGTTAAGTGTCTGTCTATAAAACAACCACCATCCCTGTTTTCCAGAGCAGCCAGCAGGTGTCCTGCCTTTGCCAGCCATGAAAACACAGTCTCACCCTTTAGTGAGGTTCTTTCTGCTGGGGCTTACTGGGCGCTGAACTCAGTCCTTTCCCCCATACATATAAAGATTATCCTCATCAGAATAATCCCAGCAGCAATAGGTTTATGATGTTTATTATCATTGTGCCAAGCAGCTGTATTCATGGGGGAAGACCTTATTTTGTGGCCTGTTACACAAGCACAGAATAAAGCAGGTGGCCCTGGTTGAAGGGGCTGATGATCTAAGTGGGACGAAGGACCCAAAGCTGGAGGAGGAGGCCAAGGAAACAATCAGACAGCACTGATCACTGAATATGCTGTGATCTCAGCCTTACAACTCCCTGTTGACAAGCTTCCAGTAGAACAGCATTTCCCCCACCCTTGAAACAATAAGGAAAAGAAAGAAGTTGTAAGAATTAATTAAAAAGAGGATAGTATATTAATCTTGCATGTTTATTGGGGTGAAGTCCTAACTGTAAAAGGGCAAGTTCAGAAGCAAACCCAGGAGTGCTTGCTTGAAAAGCAAACATAGGGGCTAACACTCATCTTAGGGTGGACAGGCAGACAACAGGGAATCTAGGAAAGGAAGAATGACACAAGGAGGAGCAAAACAGAATATGCAAAAATAGGAGTGACATGTTCAAAGAGGTGAGCTCAGGAAATACACTTTGCAGTAGCATTCTGATCAGACAAGGGTGAACTTATGAAAGCTGCAGAAACAAATGTTTAAGCAATCAACACAAGAAGCAATGAAAGCCTGGATGAGATTTTAGCTGAGTATGTGTGGACCAGATCTCACCAGGTATTCACTCACACAGAATAGGGAAGTACCAGTTTAAAAAAGAAAAAGGCAGTTTCTATCAAACAAATAATTAGAAAATCTTTACAATACAAAATTTCTTGTAGACACATAATCAATACATTGCTCCTCTTAAGTAACTCTCACCAGCTTCAGGTTCTACTTATCTCTAATTTCTTTTTCCCTTTGGACATTATTGGAAAAAATCAGGATTACCCACAACTAGAGAGCAGTTTGCACAATCAGACCTCTTCAACAGTGTACTGGAGGACAAAGTAACTCACACTAGCCTTACTACACCTCTTACTCAGGCTATACGTGCTGCAGAGCAGTGCATTCAGCTAATGGTGTTACTTAATAGTGGACAAAACCCAGCAGAGCTTGGCTCTCTAAATCCATGCACCAGTACTGAATGATTCCTGCAATGTAATTTCATCTTTTCCATGAGATTTTGAACTACAACTGAAAGGCTTTGTTTGCTTACACAAATTTAATTTTTCTTTATATAACATTGCAATGTTACACCTACAGCTTTCTGAATAAACAGAAACACCAGAATAGCTTTCTGCTAACTCTAAGTCTGGTTCAACGTCTTTTTTTTCCCCACCTATTCTATTTACTGCAAAAAGGATTTCTGGGAAACAATTATAAGGAATTGGAACTATTTCTCTAGCCTTCTGGCAAACTTAAAATGACTTTTCTCTGTGTTGTACAGTTTCCCCTCTAGATGGTAGACAAGAACAAACTCTAAGGGCCTTGTACTGCGAATGATGCTGGGATGAAGCTGAAGAAAGACAATGTTGTCAGGGAAGTCCTTCAGCAAAGAAGCTGAAGAGTCATGTTATATGAAGTTATCTTTGTGTTCTGTTTTCATTTGACATAGGTAAGAAGAGTTATCCTGGATGCACTGATGGTTCCTAGTAAACTTAAATCTGGAATTTTGAAGGAGCATTACTATAAAAAACTTTCATGCACTACTATTTGCCTTTAAATGACTGTCCTGAAAATCCTTTCTTAAGGATGCAAACATCATTATTTAAAGCAAGTAGGGAGGGAGGTCGCCCATGATGTCAAACTGGGACTTTCTTCCCTTCTCCTCATCTTTTTGGTCCCCTGCCTCATCCCGACAGCAACAGGGCAGGGGCTGACTCAGGTCCCCCCCCTTCTGCCTGCCAGGGTGGGGGTTCCATCACCATTTGGGGGTTCTCCTCCTGGGGCATTTCTGACTGGCATGCCAGGGAGTTACTCCACCAGTCAGTCTCCTTCTCACACTCCCTGATGGTCCTCAGTCTCTCAACCTCCTCCTTGAGTTTCACCACCATGCTGAGCAGATCATCCACCTGCTCACACCTCACCCAGGTGGATGCCTCCATCTCTCTCCTGGCAGCAGCAGGCCCTGGCACTCCCTGCAGCCAGAGACCTGAGCAGCCACCGCTCGGGGCAGGCCCTCTGGCTGGGTCACCACTGGCTTTTTGTGACAAGCTCTGTGTCTGGAGGAGACCAGAGTCAGGGCAGCCTGGGAGTGCTGCTGTCAGCAGAGCCACAGCGAGCTGCCCTCGTCAGAGAATCAAAGAGTGGCACCCACTTCCACACACAAACTGGTACAAACTGTACAGCAAACAATGAAATGAGCTGACAGCCAGGTAATGATGAGATACTGGGGAAACCATGGCCATTGTGTAACAGAAGTTACACATCACAAACCCATTCATGTGCTCTGAACACTGAGGGTGATGCTGCCAAGGAAGTATATCTGTATTTCCAGACTGTTGGGGGTCACGTTTCTCACCCACAGAAAAGAAACAATCACAGAAGAGTAGGGGCTACTCCCTCCTGGATTAATAGCTGTATAAAAGGAACTAAATAAAGGATGAGGAAAGAGTGTCAAGTTGGAAATTAATGTGAAGGAATCTGTCCTGTTGAATGCATTAGGTTTTTGGAAAAGGAGAAGACAAAGTTAGCAAGGATATGTAATAATTCAGGATAATCAAAGCTTGATTATAGAGTTGCAACAGATTTCACAATGTTCTATTGTGGGGCAATTTAAAGACTAGTAACATTTAATATTGATAAAAGTAAACAGAAAAAGCAACTCATGATTATACATAGACATGTTAGGCTGTAAATTACCTATTACCTTGGAGAAAATAGACTTTGAAGTCACTAGAGATGATGTTAGGAATTCTTAGCATAGGAACCTGGAACAAAACATGATGTTAACACATAAATCTTGTAGTGTCTTCCTTTCAAAAATAGATAGGGAAAGGGGTGAAGAGGAAGAACAAAGATACCAATAACTTCCATATAATGAGAGATTAACTACACTCCTCAGTGAGGACAAGAGACAACTCAGGATGTATAAGGTTATGAGTAGCATGGGGGAGGTGATTAAGCAATGATTCTTCACTGATTTCTCACAGCACCCAATGAAATTACAAGAGAGATGCTTTAAAACAAAGCAAAGGAAGTACTTTTTCATAGAGCACATAATTAAATAGCTGAACTCACAGGATACTGTGGAGGTCAGAAGTCTAAGTAAATTAAAAAAATATTAGACATGTAATGTAGGCTCATCAGTGGCTATTAAATGTGTTATTCCAGATGAAATTTCCATCTTGGGAAGTCCTGATGGCTAGAAGCTGGGAGAGCACAAAGTAAAAGGATTGCTCTGTATTTGTCATGTTTCTTGTGTACCTTGTCTCAGCATCCACAGTTGTCATTGTCAGAGACAAGAGACCTAAATAACCTTTTGGTCTGACTGCTTATGGCTACTTTTACACCTTGTAGGTGGTCCTGCCTATATCAGTGTCTATAAATATCTGGAATTTGGGGGCCAAATGGATGGGGCCGGGCTCTTCTTGGTGGTGCCCAGTGACAGGACAAGGGGCAATGGGCACAAACTGGGACACCAGAAGTTCCAGACAAACTGAAGGGAAAACTTCTTTCCTGTGAGGGTGCCGGAGCCCTGGGACAGGCTGCCCAGAGAGGGTGTGGAGTCTCCATCTCTGGAGATGTTCAAACCCACCTGGACACTTTCCTGTGCAACCTGGTGTAGGGAACCTGCTTTGGCAGGGGGGTTGGACTGGATGGTCTCCTGAGGTCCCTTCCAACCCCACCAGTCTGGGATTCTGCCAGTAGAGAAGGGGGTGGCAGACAGTGACATACAATTTCCCTGTGCAAATTAGTTTATAAATCAAAGACAGTGCTAAGATACTCAAGCTTGGGCTTTTCAAGCTCATTTGAATGTTGGGGAGCTTTCTGGTCTGAGTGCAGTGTATCAGGAATGCACCTTTGCTGAGCCAGTTTTGGTTCAAGAAGTATGCCTGCTTGGATTTAGCCCCATGGAATGTCCCTTGGCTCCACACACCACCACTTCAAGTGTCTCTTACAGCAGAGCTTCCCTTTCCAGGGGCACAGACTGTCCAACATGACTAGTGCTGCACTGCCAGCTCCACGCATCGGTACAACCCTGTAATCAAGCTAGAAAAGCTCCCCCAGAAAGAGGTGCACCAAAGACTGCGCTGAGGAGACATCAAACCAAGCTCTCCTGCTGAGAGCCCAGGTTTGGTGGCAGAATCTACCTTCTTCATCTTTTGTACCAGCCCTCTGTGACTGTGAGCTGTAGAGCTGACAGTATTTTGTTGATGTGTTTCAAAGGTGCTTAGCTAAACAAGAAAAGGAACACTGAAATTCAGGAACAGCCCTTTTCAACAGCAATAATTTTCTAATAATAATTCCAGTTTTCTTTCCTCCCCTGTTGCCACTCTCAGCTTCTCCTGTCTCTCTCCCCAGTGCTCTCATCCTAATGTCATCTTGCCTTCCTTCTCCAACTTCTGTCCCATCTCCTTGCCGATACACTGTCCTCACCACTCTGTCCTCCTAACCACAGCTCCCTTTGCTTCTGTTCCTTGGTCCCTGTAGTCAGCTTTGCTCCAGTTCCCTTCACCGGGCTTCTTCTGCTGACTCATTTCAGAACCGCCACTTTCCCCCTTCTTGTGCTCTTGCTCCTGGCTTTTTCCATCTGTCCTTTTCTCCTTCCAGCTGTTTTCCAGAGCAGCTGTTTCCACCACTGCACAAAGCCCAGATTGCTGAGTAGAGAGACAGGCATGCTCTCCTCAGTTCCTGTGCCTGGAGCCCTGTGATATCCCACTCTGCTCTGCTAGTAGCTGTTTCAGACTCTGATGGGGTCTGGTCCCATGGAGGAAGTGTGAAGGGCTGAAGAATGCTTATGGTCTTCAGAAACATTATATAATGACCTCCTGAGTCTCCACATGGATTGTGTGTGGTTTTTTTGCCCCAGAGCACTGGCAGTTGGTTGCTCTTGAGTAGTTTCATAAAGACAATGAAAGGCATTTCCTTGATTTCAGGACAACTACCACATCTAAAGTTGAAGTTATCATCCTAGAGGTACAAGATTTCCACAGTGAAAAAAAGCTTTGAGAATATCTGTAGCATGTGTGTAATAAAGCACTTTTATTCTGTTCCCAAAAGCAGGTCAATGGTTTTAGCCAAAGCTCACCAGGCAGCCTGCTTGTAGTGGACATGGCCCATGGAAAGTTCCATCCAGAGAGTTTCAGGCTGGCAAATTTTAAACAAGAGGGACTTCTAATGGAAAATGTTAGGAAGTCTCATGCATGGCTACCCAGTCCTTCCAAACAGATAACTCTCTCTACTTAAAGTATGTGTGTGCATGTAGGTATGTATGCATATATATATATATATATTTAAGATATATTCAATCTGGCACCACTTAAGCAATACTACTAAGAGAATGTCATGGCTGTAAAACTCCTACTGAACAATTTTCACATGGGTTTTCCAGCACAGCACTCACTTGTGCAGCAGAAGCAGGACACTTTGGACATACCACGTTTACTGTTTTAAGCCACGACTACAATTTCAGCTACTACAGTTGGTAATTATTTGAAGACTGTTAAAGAGCCTGAAACCAAGCCCACAAAGAACCTTTGGGGGTAATTTCAGGTTCAAAGCACGTCAGCAGCATGAGCTGAACAGAAAGCTTTGCAATGTTGCCCGAGTTCTTGTTGCAACACAATACCACATTGTCCAGGGCAAGTGTAAGAACACTCTTTCTGCAGACAGATGATCTTGGCTGAAGTACCTTTTTAATGGCCGTGTTTCACTTACAAGGTATCAGTTACAAGATAGCCTTCTTTTTTTTTTTTTTTTTCCTTGTTTTTTCTTTCTCCCTGTCACGGAAAAGTCTCTCTTTTCCCCAAATCACACACGTCTTCGTTTCCAGCAACCTGAACCACAGGCTGAGCGCTTGGTAATTCTCTATTAAAAACACGAGTAGAGCAATGACCGAAAACAACCTATTTGTGTTAAAAAGAAAAATAAGAAAGTGTTCTTACGGGTGTTTGGGGTGTGAAACTCCAGCTCTCCTCTGCCGGGGCAGCTGTGACCGGCCGCTGGGCCCTGCGGGTGGCAGGGGACAGTCAGTGCTGCTGGCAGGGACCCGGGGCAGGGAAACCGCTTCCAGCGGCGGCTGTCGGTGCGCACGGGCTTGAACTGGGCTCACTTGCCACACGGTAAGGCCGCTGCCAAGGGGGTACCGGCCGCCTCGGACCGACCCGCCCGCCTGAGGTGCGGGATGGCTCCCTCAGGACGGAGCAGTTGCCTTTCGGATTCGAACCGGGCCGTTATAACGGACCACCTGCACCCGCGGGTATGGCCGCATGCCCCCCCCCCGCCCTTTCTCCCGCGGACGGTGGCAGGTGAGGCCCCACGGATGGGGACTGGGGCGGGGGGGGGGGGGTTCCCGCTCCCCGCCCGCGCGGCCCGGCCACCGCCCGCCCCTCCCCGTCCCGCCCCTGGCCGTTGGCGGCGGCCCCGCCCCGCCGAGCGCCCCCTGCGGCCCGGCGGTCAGCGCGGTGGGGTGGGGCGGCGGCCGGCGAGCGCGGAGCGGAGCGGAGAAGAGAAGTGGGGTGAGGTGGGGCGGGGGCGCGTGGCGACCGGCGGCGACGGGGAGGAGGATGCAACATGGCCGAACCACCCGTCGCCCCGCACCGCACTACCGGCTCCACCCTCCTGCACCCGCTGAGCGGGCTGCTGGGCATCCCGCTGGACCAGGTGAGCGCCGCGCCGGGCCCCGCCGTGCCGGGGGGGCTCCCGTGTGTATCCTGAAGCGGCGGGAACGGGGGGTGTCCCCGCGCGGGGAAGGTTCTCTGTCAGAGGCGGGCAGCCCGGCGCTGTCACGCCTTGCGGCTGCCGAAGGGCCCTGGAGGGGCAGCCCGAGAGCAAGGGCCGGAGCGCCGACCCCCGCCCGAGAGCTCGGCGTGGAAGCGGGTGCCGGGGCGCCGACCCCCGCCCGAGAGCTCGGCGTGGAAGCGGGTGCCGGGGCGCCGACCCCCGCCCGAGAGCTCGGCGTGGAAGCGGGTCCCGGGGCGTGGAAGCGGGTCCCGGGGCGCCGGCCCCCGCCCGGGAGCTCGGGGTGGAAACGGGTGCCGGGGCGCCGACCCCCGCTCGGGAGCTCGGCGTGGAAGCGGGTCCCGGGGCGTGGAAGCGGGTCCCGGGGCGCCGGCCCCCGCCCGGGAGCTCGGGGTGGAAACGGGTCCGGGCGAGGGGCGGTCGGGCCGGGGCTTTGCCGGGCTGGGTGGGGGGGGGGTGCCGCTACGGTGGAAGCCCGTTATTTTCCCACCGGCCGCTTTTCGTGCTGTTGTGAGAAGTCGCTGCTGGATGCTGTAAGTCCCGGCGCGGAGCGAACTGCAGCCGAGTTTGAGACACTGAGGAGACCTTCTGGCTCTCTTACAACGCCCTGAAAGGAGCGGGTAGTGAGGTGGGGTCGGTCTCTTCTCGCAGATAACAAGCGACAGGGCAAGAGGAAATGGCCTCAAATTGCACCAGGGGAGGTTCAGATTGGATCTGAGGAAAAACTTCTTCACCCAAGGGTTTGTCAAGCATTGGAACAAGCTGCCCAGGGAGGTGGTGGAGTCACCATCCCTGAAGGTATTCAGAGGATGGGTAGATGAGGTACTGGGGACCTCATCTTGCTTTAGTGGTGCACTTGGCAGTGCTGGGTTTACAGTTGAACTCGATGATCATAACGGTCTTTTCCAACCAAACTCTTCTATGATTCTATATTAATAGAATCAACCCCCCTCTTTTTTATTGTGTCTCCAGCCTGTGTGCACCTGCTGCCTTCCTGCATTCTTTCAGCAAGGAGGAAGTTAGGGCTGGAAGCTTGTGCTGACCAGAAAAAGTCTCCACCAAACTACTAGGAGGTTGAGTTGTGCCCTAAGAAACCAGGGCATCAGAGACCTGCTGGTAAAAATCAATGCAAGATGGAGATTTATTTGCTTTTTTCTGTTTGCAGAGTGGCCGGTGCTGTGTGTCATTTGTTACTACTGTTTGTTTTTAAAGTTGAGTAAGAAATAGATCATCTTCTACATTAAACCTCTACACCTAACCATGCCAGTTTTTCCTTTTTTATCAGAAAAAAAAGTTTTTTGTTGCAAAAAAGAGGGACATAAAAAATAATCAGAGGGCTGGAGCAGCTCTGCTGTGAGGACAGGCTGAGAGTGTTGGGGCTGTTCAGCCTGGAGAAGAGAAGGCTCCAGGGAGACCTTACTGGGGCCCTTCAATACTTAAAGGGGGCCTATAAAAAAGATGGGGACAGACATTTTAGCAGGGGCTGTAGAGATAGGACAAGAAGTGATGGTTTTAAACTAAAAGAGGGGAGATTCAGGCTAGATGTAGGGAAGAAATTTTTTATGCTGAGGGTGGGGAAACCCTGTCCCAGGTTGCTCAGGGAGGTGGTCGAAGCCCATCCCTGGAAACATTCAAGGTCAGGCTGGTGGGGCTCTGAGCAACCTGGTCTGGTTGAAGATGTCCCTGTCACTGCAGGGGGTTGGACTGGATGGCCTTGAAAGGTCCCTTCCTACCCAAAGCAGTCTGATTCTGTGATCTGTTGCTCAACACTAAAACAGTCAAACAATCAAGGCCTATAAATATAAGCTATTAATTTATGAATGAATAGTGATATCTTATTTTTTGAGGCATTCTTTGCCATGATTGATGAATATGGGAACACCAAAGGAACCAGGAATAGCAAATGCTTACTGCTGCAGCTTGCTTGCAGCAGCAGGGTGTACGTACAGCGTCAGGCTCACTGGGTCACCAAACGATCAAGACTTGACAGATTGCAGTTTTTCTTTCTGAGCTTTCCAAAACTTGTTTTTCTGTTCAACCAAGTTGATAAAAAGACAATGTTGTCCCTTGAGGAAGTTGTCCCTGTGCTCTTTAGGGCCTGAGGATGCTACTTGGTGTCTGGTGACGTGCTGTGTTTGTCCCAGGGTCACACTGGTGCTGATGGTGGGCACCTGTGTGCCTGCTGGTTTGTGACTTGAGCTCACACCAGTAGGCAGGGTAGGTGTGCTCTGGGGTCAGCAGCGTGGCTGTGCTGCCATAGATGCTGTTTCTTGTGAATGATCCTGCTGGCTCCAGTACCATGGAGCAGTGCTGGGTGGAAGGAAACCCCCTTACTGGGGCTTACTGCAGAATTACAGCACAGCTGTGCTGAAATGGGGCTTTCCTCACCTGAAAGTCATAGAATGGTTTGGGTTGGAAGGGACCTTAAAGCTCACCAGTCCCAACCCCCCTGCCAGCAGCAGGGACACCTTCCACTAGACCAGGTTGCTCAAAGCCTCATCCAACCTGGCCGAGAACACTTCCAGAGAGGAGCAGCCACAGCTTCTCTGGCCAACCTGGGACAGGGTCTCATCACCCTCACACCAAATAATTTCTTTGTTATATCTATCTTGTATCACCTTCCCCTCCACCCCCTGGGATCCTGTTTGATTGTCCCTGTGAAATTATGCAATCAGTCATTAAAAAAAGTCTCTCTCTCCCCTCTTGCCCCACTGCCACATGCTGGATTGTGCCAAACATCAGGGATTCTTGCTGCCCTGAAGTAGGATACCCAGATTGTTGCATGCAAGTGTTGTGCCACCACTGTCCCCTCAAATGACATGAGTTTCAGCTCTGACCCACAGTGCTCATGCCCTTTGAAGCAAAATAAAACCACTTTCAGTGCTTTTGCTAAGCAGGTGGGTTGGTTACCTTCCTCAGAATGAGAGAGGGCTTTTACTGAGAGGGAGAGGTTCACTTACTCCTCTGAGCAGAGCTCTGTGGGTGAAAGAGTATTTTAGCAGGTATGAATCCCACCTGTAGCAGGGACTGGTTCTGTGTGAGTCCCTTACTGCGATGCTAACAGGCTCTCTGTGCCTTCTGCTCGCCAGCTGGGTTGCAACAGGAGAAGCAGTCTCTGGTTTGTCACTGTGGGTCATCACGCTCAGCCTGTTGGATGGTAACAGCCTAAATCTCCCCCTGGTCCATATCACTGGTGGTTCCCCATGGTCCTGAGCCTCCAACAATGCTGAGAAGTGCCCAGAGATCAAGAGATAAAGGTGCACAGGTGGAGTTTCAACCCTCCAGATCACTGTGGGATGTGAAAGCCGTGTGTGTCCACCTCTGTTAAGTGCACAGAGGACCTGTCCCTTCTTTTATAGAGATGGTTTTCATGATCTCTTTGCTATGAGAGAGATTTCAGTCTATGGTGAAGACCAGGAAAAAAGTTGAGCTGCAGATCTCAAGGATGATGAGATAATCTCCACAAGGATGGTGCCAGGGCTGGAGCAGCTCTGCTGTGAGGACAGGCTGGGAGAGTTGGGGCTGTTCAGCCTGGAGAAGAGAAGGCTCCAGGGAGACCTTCCAGTGGCCTCCCAGTACCTGAAGGGGCTCCAGGAAGGCTGGGGAGGGACTTTGGACAAGGGATTGACAGGATGAGGAGTAATGGCTTTAAACTGGAAAAGAGAAGGTTTAGATGAGATGTGAGGAAGAAATTGTTTGGTGTGAGGGTGGTGAGACACTGGCCCAGGTTGCCCAGAGAAGCTGTGGCTGCTCCTCCCTGGAAGTGTTCTCGGCCAGGTTGGATGAGGCTTTGAGCAACCTGGTCTAGTGGAAGGTGTCCCTGCTGCTGGCAGGGGGGTTGGCACTGGATGAGCTTTAAGGTCCCTTCCCACCCAAACCAGTCTATGATCTGAAAAATAAACGCCAGAATCCTTGCCCGGCCGCAGCAGAGGCAGGAATCTGCTACACGGGCGGGTGGAAAACGCTTTGCCAGCCAAGAAGCAGCAGTTGTGTCACTCGCTATGGGAAGCATGGGTGAATATGAAAATGCAATTTTCTTTATATTAGTTGTTTTTGTAATTTAAAAAAATTGCAGCTTGGCTGTAGAAGCAGCTCAGAACGACAGAGAGCGTTTCCTGGCTGCACTGAGCAGACTCTTGGTGCTTTACTCAGTAGGCAGGGTACTGCGTGAGAACACAGCGGGGCTCTCTGCTCTAGATGCTGAAATAATCCTGCTGACTCCGTGTGCATCTGCGTGGCTCCTGAGTGGGTGATTGATCTTGAAATTCAGCACTGAAATATCACTTTTTTAAGAAGTGCTATATTCAGTAATGAGATTAATGAGCTTGAAGGAAGATGAAAAGACTCTCTGCGTTCAATTCATCCTCATATCCCAGCAAAGCAGACTTTGAAGTTTCACTGAGTTGTGTTCTAAAAATATCAGGCTGGGTCAGTGACACACCTCCAGCAGCATTTGGAAAAGAGTTTAATATATTTTAATATATTTTTTAATATTTTTTTTAAATTTTTTTTTTCTTCTTCTTGTCACATATGCCCCAAATCACAGATTCCCAGGAATGTCATCTATCCAGTATACTTATATAGTAACATTTGGCAAATTATATATATATATTTTTGTCATATATGCCCTAAATTACCAATTTGGGGACATCATCCTCTAGCAGAAGTCAGTGAGATATGGTAAATTAAGATTTAACTTTTAATAGGGTAATTACTGTAAACAAAACACATGTCTAAATAAAGCCATTATTTCAATATATATCAAAAGTAAGTGTAATCCATTTGGAGGCTTTACCACGTCTTCCTAAGCTCCAGGCGTCTCTAGAAGTAATTCAGGTTCAAAGGGTTAAGATATTTAATTAAAAAAATTCTCAAGTTTGTATTTTGCTGTACCCTTGATATCCCAGGTCAACTATTGATGCAAATCCTTCACTGCTGAACAACAAACCTTAGGTTTTAACAGGATTTACCCTCAGCTATGGCAGTCCCAAGTTTGTTGACTTTTAGGGAAATATGTTCTGTGTTCAAGGACTCTGTCTCTCAAAAAAATAAAATTATAGGAGCATCTACTTATGTTTATCTCAGAGCTTTTAACTTCAGTGTTTCACTGATGAGGACAGCCGTGTTTCCCCACAAGGGAAAAAAAAAATATGCATTTAAATTTAATTTTGGATGCTTTGGTTGCTGGATGTACACCTGATTTTTCATTTTAATCCTTTCACTGAAGCTGTTCTGCATTTTTATGTTTTGGCAGCAGTTTAAAGCAAACATTAACTTTGGAGGGGGACTGTGGGACATGCCTGTGAGTCTTGGGATAGTTGAAGTGTTAGAGATGTCTTCTCACCATTCCTTGAGTTGAATAGCTCTCTGCCCAAAGCATGCTGATGAATTGGTTTAGAAAGGAGAAAGAAAAAAAAAAGTGTGTGTGTGTGTGTATATATATATATATATATATATATAAATATATATATATATATTTTTATATATATATATTTTATATATATATATAAATATATATATATTTATATATATATATTTTATATATTTATATATATATATATATTTTATATATGTATATATATATTTTTTTTTTCCATTTACAAAAAATCAGCATGAATTGTGATCCCAAAATCAGGAGTTGCTTTGTTAAATTTCACATCTTTCAACTCTTTTGCTGTCTGTCTTCAATTTTCCTTCTATAGTTGCTGGTTTAGCTAGTCAGCAGGTTTGTTAGTCCCAAGCCTCTTTGCATGACTTTTCTAATCCACTTTTCAGGCAGTGAAAAACCAAATAAAATTTGATTTCTAACAAATCAGCAGGGTTAGCCTGGGAACTTTAAGGTTGCTTTAATGGTTGTCAATAGAGGCATTAAATGATGTAGTGCTGAAGAAAAAAACAAGTAATTTTTTACAGACTGAAGCAAGATAAATGAAGATGGAAGTTCGCTGTAGACATATGTGGGGTTAGTGTATCTGATTTTTACCTGAAAAACAGCTACTTTAAGGCAACAGCAACAACTGTTCATGTTTGATATGAACTATGCTACATTTTAGTGCCCCAATGCCAGTCATTCTGCAATTGAAAATTCAGTGTTTTCATTCTGAATTGCAGCAATACTTGTCAGATTTAATGCTTTCCTACCTGACACACCATCAGCTGCAAAAAAAAAGAGAGCTGTGTAACTCTTGGTTATTGGAGAAACAGGAAGCAAAGATGAAATTTGAAATCAATGTCTTAAAACATGTTTACAGAGGTACTACTTAGGTTGCCAAAAACAACTTTAATTTTGATATTTCTGACTTTTTGAGTACCTAAGCTTTGTAAAACTATTAGCCTTAAAAGAAATCATTAGCTTTTTACTGTAATGCCATGAAGGACAAAGCATTTGATATGAAGAGCAGAGATCTTGCTGACCCTCTTTTGGGTCCCCAGTTTTGCTTTTAGAGCAGATCCACTCTGACTCGTAGCACCTGCTTCTGCAGTGCCCAAGGTGCTGTATGTGCTTGAGAAGGAACTATAGTACTTTCCAAAGAGGAAGTCCATTTCCAAAGCATTTCTTTCTCTTCAGGTCAGCAGTTACTAAAAAAATATAATTTTTTATTATTATTATTATTATTATTATTATTATTATTATTATTATTATTATTATTATTATTATTATTATTATTTGCAATAATACACATATTCCTCTGCCTTGGAAACCCATGCTGCCTTTTTCAGTGTGTTCTCACTCAGTCTTGAATTTCATGGCTAATGTCTTGATCCTATGGGTGTAAATATTTCCATATCCCTTCATGCCTTGAAAACAAAGTGTCCTATTAGGTTTTTTATTTGGCAAGAGACAGAAGTGCAACTGGAATCAGCTGCTTGCAATTTTCCCCCCTTTTAAGCACTTTCCTTCTCGTTTGTGTTTCAATGAGATCTGGAAAAAGAAATGTTGAAGTGCAGCATAAAGTTTCCTGAAAGCTTCCCTGCTCATTAATCACACCAACACTGATCTGGTGGTGCTCTGCAGCTATTTTGAGACAATACTGAAGTAGAGATAAAACCTCTTGGGCTCCAGTCTATCAGAAGAGACCCCAATGCTCAGGATTTACTGCGCATTGACCAGCCTGGCACAGTATTTAATGTTCTGACTGCTCCTTGGCTGCTGTGAAGCGTTGCTCGAGGTGAACTTGCCAAACTGCAAGCAGTGCTGGTAATCTCTGGGCAGGGGAGGCTGTTGGTATCAGTGCAGAATTTTCAATTCTGAAATTGTCCAAAACTAAGTAAAAAGTCTGAAGTCAACGTGCTGCCTTTCTCTTTGGAGTGACAAAGTCCTTCTGTGCGTGACCCAGTATTACAGGTGACCTTGAGGGTACCCAACCTCATCTGGATGCTCGGGTAGTCTAGTGAGGGTACTTCAGGCAGGCTTTTGGTGCTCTTAAAAGTACAGCCTGATGCATAACTTCCTGCTGTCCTTTTCTAGTAGTGGGAGTGTTGATGTTAACGTGGAGTTTGGATCAGGAGTGCGCTTTGGGAATGAGTCTCTTGACTGTCCCCACTTAGCACGCTTGGTACGTGAAGCAGCCCCAGAGCATCTGGGCAGGGTTGCTTTCTGAGAACATGGAGCTGAAAAATGCCCAGAGGGCTGGAGCACCTCTGCTATGAGGACAGGCTGAGAGAGTTGGGGTTGCTCAGCCTGGAGGAGAGAAGTCTCTGGGGAGACCTTACAGAACCCTTCCAATACCTGTCCAAGATGGGGACAGACTTTTTAGCAGGGCCTGTAGTGATAGGACAAGGAGAAATGGTTTTAAACTAAAATAGGGGAGATTCAGAGTAGATGTAAGGAGGAAATTTTTTACAGTCAGGGTGGTGAGACCCTGGCCCAGGTTGCCCAGAGAGGTGGTAGAAGCCCCATCCCTGGAAACATTCAAGGTCAGGCTGGATGGGGCTCTCTGAGCAACCTGATCTGGTTGGAGATGTCCCTGCTCACTGCAGGGGGGCTGGACTAGATGACCTTGAAAGGTCCCTTCCCACCCAAACCCGTCTGTGATTCTATGATGTGCCCCAGGAGCCTGCAGTGCTTCAGCTGCCAGAGGACACCCAGCTCACAGCACCAGAGTTCGGCTCCTCTGAAGTGGCATGAACATGAGCTCCTCATCCTCAGCTGTTTTGCTCTTCACTGCTGCTGCTCCATGCTACTTGGCAAGGTAGGCAGGGTGGGAATCTGTGACCTTCATTTGGTGGTTCCCTCAGAGCACTGTGCTGGTCAGGCTTGTCTGGTCGCTTCTGACGGCGTGGATGGAGCCCAGCCTGTGCTCTGGGTCAGGAGGAGAACGGCCAAGGGGAAACCCCTCGGGTGGTCCCTCCCCAGAGCAACGGGTGGGATTTGATCATTCTCCCTTCTTACCATCTCGATTGGAAATGTTCATTTTTCACCAGTCCTTTTTTCCCTGGCTTAAAGCATTTTAAACAGCTTTTGCAGAACCGTAGGTGAGTACCAAAGCAAACAGCACAAGCAGTAGTTTCTGATGTAAATGGTTTTTCAGGACTTTTTTTGAAGAGGCTACCTACCATATGTTGGGTGGGAAATAATTTTTTACTGTGTTTTGGCCTTTCCTCATGATAAGAAAATGTCAAACTTTCAAAAAAAAAAAAGAAGAGACCTCAATAATGTCAGAAAAAAAACTAAATGTGTTTTTGAATCAAATAAATTGAAACATTTCCAAGTTCCTGATGAGTTTGTTCTCAGTCATCCTTCTAAGTTTTAATAAAATACCTGAATTAAAATTAATTTTAAAACCAAAATTCAAAATATTAACTAGATAACTTCACCAGCTTTGAAGAGGAAATGGTAGTCATTACTCTGAAAACTAGTGACAAAGTCAGTCTGTAGCATGACCCTTGCCATGCTCACTGGCCCTAGGCAAAACAAATAATAAATATGAGAACAATTCTTCATTCCTGGTTTCTCTCTTTCTGGATGCTTTGTCCAGGTGGGATTTGAGGACTCTGAATATTTACCTGGTGTTCCTTGATGGCTGAATAATGGGAATTTGGCTTGTCCTCATGTGAATAAACCCTGCAGCGTGGTGGATGGGACAGTGTCTGAAAGCATGGGAGCTACCTGCCTAGATGATTAATGCAGAGGGCAGATACACCTGAGTGTGTGTATCCACCTGGTAAGTGCCAGACAGAAATCTGGCAATCCTACAGAATGACAACTTTAACAATTATTGATCAGTATCAGGTTATATTCTGTGGTTTTAGATTATATTCTGTGGTTTTACATTATATTCTGTGGTTTTAGATGATATTCTGTGCTCTTCCAGTTCAGTGAGTGGGTCAGGCTGGGGATGTCTGGGAGGGAAAAGACTCTTTTAGATCAGACTTTTGGATTGAAGGTAGAATACTAAAAAAGCTAAATAATTTCAAGCCAAGAAAGACACTCCAGCTGCTGGCTGTCGTGCCCAGGGTGAGCATTTGCTTGCTCTACAGACCCTGCTCTTGTGACAGAAGCTCTAACTGGACTTGAGCAATTTCTTCCTTGTGGTTTCTTGTTCAAGTGCAGTTTGGCCCTGGTGTGCAGATGGGGCAGGAATGGGGAAGGCAAGATGACATGGCAAAAACAAAGATATTTGAGGACCCCCCCACTCCCAGCATTTCTCTCATAACTTCCATACTTGTTTTCATTCTCATGTATTGGTTTCATTTTAAACTTTTTTTTTTTTTTAAAGGATTGCTGAGTAGAAAAGATTTAATTATTAACTATTACACAGAGCTTAAATGACATTATAAACTGGTGAAAGTAGGTTTTGTCCTGTTATCAGTGCAAGGGAGTGTTAAAGAGTAGAACAGTATTGACTTTTTTTATCTCATGTGTGCACACATGAGGCTGGGTTCAAATCACTGCCTCCTCCAGTTTGCAGTAGGTATTTACACCAGCAAATTCCAGCTGATAGATCAATGATTTATCTACTTGAGAGAGAGTTATAGAATTATTTTGTTCACTCATCAGTGGAGTTTTAAGTTGTCTTACATTTATACTTCTTAATGCTGCAGGGTTTCTCAGGGTGTTGTGCCAACTGTGCTGTATTGGAGGTGAAAAACAAGTGTAGACAAATGGTTTGGAGATGGTGACTGGGAAGTTAAAGAACTTACTCTTTGAATTACATCCAATTTTTTGATGGCAGCATTACAGATATGCAGGGAGTTGTAGGCACTGTTGGTACCCACAGCTATTTATGCCTTGGTGTGTATGTTTGTGTTTATGCTAATTCTCTGGAGGCAAAAAAAAATACCTAACTTGTGGTTTGTTAGTTACCACAGCAACAATAACAGTGCAGTGTATGGTGGGGTTTGCCTGTTTTATAACAAGCATGTTGAAAGTGTAGGCATCTTGCTGTGGAATGTGATAGACTCTTAAGAGAGGAAACATTTGGGTTTTTATTCAGAGAATGTGACTTTGATTTAGTGGTACCTTTATTGCTCCTTCTCTGGTAGGGTACTAGTTCCCAATTGCAAATGTAACATTGCAGAGAGGAAAATAGGCTCAGCAGTTTGGAAAAAGAGAGTTTTAGAGCTGTTCTGCTGATAAAATGAGGATTAGAACAGAGAATGGTTCAGGGCAGAGGGAAATGGGTGACATAATTATGTTTCTGTCCCATTGTAGTTGCTCTTGTAAATCAGAAGATGGCTGTAGCTCTTCCTTGCCATGAAACCAGAATGAAAATATGAACAAGATAGAAGTCTACCCTGTTTTTTTGGGGTTGTTTTTTGCTCTTTTTAAACAGGCAAAAGCAAACTGAAGGAACTGGGTTGTTTGCTTTAGAAACGTGACTGTGGAAGCATACACGAGCAGTGTAAATGGAATAATCTAGGATTTCTCCCTGTCTTTCTCCCAGTGTTTCTCCATGTGAAGAGCAAAATGGGATATCCTTGGAAGGCTGCAGATTCAACAGTGATTAAAATGAAAGTCTTTTTCCTGCAGTCCAGAACTGGACTGTGAAACCTGTTTCAACAGGAGGGTGCTAAGGCCAAGAACTTGGCCAGAGGCAGTGAAGACTTGGATGTTCATATGAAAAATATGAGCATCCAGAGCTACTTAATAGCTTAAAAGAGAAAGCTTTTGGAAGTACATATTCTTTTTGCCAGATCCTTTCGGGGCCTGTCCCCTCTGCAGGAGCTGGTTTCTGGCAGCTCTGCCTCTGGTGTTGCTGATGCTTTTGGGATCCCAAGTCACCACTGGCAGTGCCAAGCACGGCTGCTCCCGTTGTGGGTGAGTGGGTCTGCTAAGAGTCATCATCCCTTCCCAGGGCTTGACTCAAGTGCTTGAGTGTCTTCACGTGGTGATACAGCAGGAAACAGCAGATCTCTGGAGGGAGATGCCCCAGAGAGGTCACTTCCCCAGCATCCCACTTTGAAGGAGCACACGCTACAGCTTTCCTTCTATCAGTTTATCTAGAAAGTAACTGGCACCTTTTATGCTTTGCAGTGTATTTCCCTCTTGGTTATCCTGTTTGTTCTGATTTTTAAGTGTTTGAGGGTTTTTTTGCTCATATGCTGAGCATTTTCTCTCTGTTCAATTTATGCTGCTGTATTTGAGGGCATTTAATCATCTGCAGGTTCTCTTTGAAGAGGCTGCACCAGTAGGTGTCTGGTGTTGTCTGCCTTCATCCTTTGATATGGTTCTGGCATCCTGATCAGTAATCTGTTATCTGTTTATCAATCATACATTGCATGTGCACCATTGCCTCAATTGCCTGTCTCAGTCAGGCTTCCTGGGTTGTTTTTTGTTTGGTTTTTTTTTGTTTGTTTGGGTTTTTTTTCTTTTTGCTTGGGTAGAGTTGAGTCAGGCCTTAGATGATTATTAGGAGAAAAAATGATTCTATATCTGCCTTTTCTTTTTCCCTTTCCTCTGACACTTCACTCTTTGAGAATAGTCACTAATAAGGGCAGTGTACCAGATCAATTTAGAAGACCCTAAATGGCAGATGTGTCTCTGTCACCTGTGTCTAGGATCAAGTCTTGGCAGTTATCTGGACTGTTTCTGTCTATCAGATGGTGGCCTCATTTATTTGCTGGCAGGTGGAGCTGGAAGGGAGGTTCAGACTGGATTTAAGGAAGAAATTGTTTACACTGAGGGTGGTAAAACCCTGGCCCAGGTTGCCCAGAGAGGTGGTAGAAGCTCCATCCCTGGAAACATCTAAGGTCGGGTTGGACGGGGCTCTGAGCAACCTGATCTGGTTGAAGATGTCCCTGCTCACTGCAGGGGGGTTGGACTGGATGGCCTTGAAAGGTCCCTTCCCACCCAAACTGGTCTGTGATTCTACTGGCTTGTGCCCTCGAGAGGCTTTGAGTAGATAGTGGGGACCCAGGTCCCTGGTCACCCCCTTCCAAGTCTCCTCTCCCTCATCCTGTGCTGCTCATTGCTCGAGTGCCTGCCAGCGCTGGGAAAGCCGCTCTGCTACCACACACCGCACTTCAGCGCTCCAGCACAGTGGGAAAAAGTCCATCTACATTTTGATATCTCTTAAATTTGCTAAAAATCAAACCTGGAATGCTTTCTCGAAGTGCTTCTGAGACAGCCAGACCTTTGTAGCACAAAACTTTGCCATAGAAAGAGAAATGGGAATAAATTTTTGCAAGCCAGCTGTGGAGATGATGTGATGTCCTAGTTCTCCTAAAGCATGTTTTCTTAGGCTTTATGTGTAAGGGGCCTGTTTGAAAGGAAAGTTATAATTATTTATGCAACTTAAAGGATTGTTGAATTTATTTTCCCTGGCTGTGGTCAAGCTCACAGAGTGTTTCGAGAAGAGCTTACTTGGAGTTTCTGGAATTTTGTTGCTGTATTTATTTCTTGGAGAAGAAGTTGCCTGTCACTGCACAGCAGGAGCATCACAGGAATTCTAAAATGTAAGAGAATTCTTTTCTTTGTTGGTTTTTTTTTTTCCCCCAAACTTTTAATGGGGAAAAAATGAGACTTATTCCTGTTGCCTAATGATTTCTGCCCTTTGTAAAGGAAAGCAATTTAAGTTTCGACTATTGCTGACTCATAAGCATGGCAATAATACGCCTGGGGAAAAAATGTAATACTGTGGCTAAGTAATACAAATGTGGGTGTGGTTTGGGTTTTTTTTGGTTTTTTTTGTTTGTTTTTTTTCCCTCCTGATATGGCAGTTATCTTTGGAAAAAAACAGTGTTATAACCCAAAGTTCTGCTGTGCTGTGTGCAAGAGCAGTATGCAGCTCTGGTGGGGGATATATAAAGAAGGCAGCATGCTTTCAATGAGGCAAGCAAATCTTATTTTTCTTCAAATATAGTATAGTGCAAATCAAATTAATTTGTAGCAAAATCCAAGTATCTCTTCTCTTTTTTGCTTACTTTACGTTGCTTTATGCCTGTTCACCAACTGACACTTGCTCATGCTGTGTGTTTTCCTGTTAGTTTTTGTGTTGATTTGGTTGCTAAGTTTGAAAACTAGGAAATCTTTCTCTCTCTCTCTTTTTTTTTGGAAAGGGTAACTCTTGGAATTCATTCAAGGCATGACTTTTTGGAAAGGTACGAATGATTTCCAAATATTTTAGTTTAGTGAAGGTTGAGATGTTTGACTTCTGCTGAGTCCTGAGCACTTATCATCTCCAAGTTAACTTGTTTTCAATAGTGTCTGAAGCTGAGCAACTAAAATTAGCCATGCTCCAAAGTCCAGCTTCCAGAGATGTTTGCTGTAGATGGAAGGTGCTTTACCACAGGCATAACCAAACAGCTGGGGCTGAGTTCTTGTCTTCTTGTGTGCTTCAAGATCCAAAGTAAGTGAGCATGAAGAGAGTGTGCTGCAAATTCTGAGTAGAAAGGAGGAAGGAAAACCCAGCCACAACAGGATATTGTCACTGCACACGTTTTATTGGTGGCTTTTCTTCCTGCCACACTTCTGAAGGGATTAAAAATAAGTCTGCAGCCCACATGAATGAAGGTTAGATAAACATATTTTATATTAAACAGCATAGAGCAATAATTTTACTACTAAACTGTAGAACAATAAGGAAGAGCAGTATTATATGACTGTGAAATCTCATGACGGTGAAAGTGAGTATCTGAAGCTGGCAGTTACTGAGACTGGTTAATTTACAGTCACTGCTATAGCAAAGGAATGAAACAAAGATAACTGTGCTTGAATTGAAAAAAAAACCCCAAAACTCCATACACATGTCTTTGGAAATAGGCTAAAAAGTGAAGAAAAAAAGCTATGTAGAAAATTTGCTTGCCAGCAGAATCAAGGGCCACGGTGGAAATGGGGGACTCTGCAAGCAACCATGGAATATAAAGTTTTCATTGTTTATGGAAACAAAGAGAGTGAGTTACTGTTAGGTTTGCAAAGACAATTGCCAAAATATAAACTGAAAATGTGATTTTTCCCAGTCAAATAAGTGGCTTTGACTAAAGTTTACTACTAAACAAGATGGTTCTGCATATATTCCCTCCCCCCGGGCCATGTTCACACAGAATCACAGAGTGTCAGGGATTGGAAGGGACCTCGAAAGCTCATCCAGTCCAACCCCCTGCCAGAGCAGGAACACCCAGATGAGATCACACAGGAAGGTGTCCAGGTGGGTCTTGAATGTCTCCAGAGAAGGAGACTCCACACCCTCCCTGGGCAGCCTGTCCCAGGGCTCTTGCACCCTCACAGGAAAGAAGTTTCTTCTCAAGTTTAAGCAGAACCTCCTGTGTTCCAGCTCACACCCATTGCCCCTTGTCCTATCATTGGACATCACTGAGAAGAGCCTGGCCCCATCCTCCTGACACTCACCCTTCAGATATTTATAAACATTAATGAGGTCCCCCCTCAGCCTCCTCTTCTCCAAGCTAAAGAGCCCCAGCTCCCTCAGCCTCTCCTCATCAGGGAGATGCTCCACTCCCTTCATCACCTTGGTGGCTCTGTGCTGGACTCTCTCCAGCAGCTCCCTGTCCTTCTTGAACTGTGGGGCCCAGAACTGGACACAATATTCCAGATGTGGCCTCCCCAGGGCAGAGCAGAGGGGAAGAAGAACCTCTCTGGACCTACTGACCACAGCCCTTCTAATGCACCCCAGGATGCCATTGGCCTTCCTGGCCACAAGGGCACAGTGCTGGCTCATGGCCATCCTGAAACAGGCTTAGTTTATATCAGAATACCAGCTTCTGGCATGTGGCACCATTTTACCATTTTGCAGTGTCTTTAAGTGGTAAACCAATAAATTTCATTTCTTGCAACTAAATGGAAGTCCAGAGATTTCTTTTTGCTTCTGTTAGTTACTGCGTGTGGTGTGGCTGCTCGCCTTTGGAAGTCTGCAGTGTACGTTTCTACATCTAAATTTACTCATTAGTTACTGTTACAGTAGAAGTACCTGGTTTAGACTTGTTCAGGATTAGATGAATGGCAACCTAGAATTGCCTTTTCTCCCCATTGACAGGATAAGAAATTTAGATGGACTAGCTCAGGTGTGAACATCAGTGTTAGGACAGGTAAATTCTACCCCTTCCTCTAGCAAAGTCCTAGCATAAATTTTTAAAGCATGTCCTAATACACTAATTTTTACAGTGTCTTTGTTTTAATTTACTGTGAGCATGATTGAGCATTTAAATATAAGATATTCCAGATTTTTGATGTGTAAGGGCTTAATAAATTCCTAAATAATTCCATTGTGATGTCTGAAAGGTTTGGTCTTTGATCAAGGCACTTAATTCCAAAGATCATGTGCCAAATTTATCACAGTGCTGACAGTTTCTGCAGTGGGGAGGAAAAGCCCAACTGTCTTTTGGTGTGGAATAACTTGTGAAGTTGGCACTTTTTTCCCCTTACTGATGTTTGTTTCTTTCTGCTGTGTGCACTTGCTGGGATATCACTGGGATAATGGGAACAAAACTACTCTGTTTGTGTTGGTGTGTGTTTTTAAAGTCCACTGACAACATTTTTCTATAGAAAAGGAACAGAAAACAGAACTGCACAGAGGTTGCAACAGCAATAATGGGGCAAGGTATTTTAGATGTGCCAGTTCCCATTCCAGTGAGGGACTGCACATTCAGCCTACTGCTTTATTTTTAAATTGGTGAATACACGTGGGCACAAATCTTTCATTTGGGCCTGAAAGTTAAATTGTTTCTGAATTGGGACTTCAGAAACAGTGCTGTGAGGATCCTGCCATTCCTGTATTCATGCAACTCCCATTGGTATTTGGGGAATATAATTTGCATTCAAGCCACAGAAAGCCGTGCCAGCAGGGTGGCTGGGTGGACACACAGATGTCTCTATTGTCTTCCTCCTTTGCCTTCTGAATAAACCAGCTATGTACTTGTGTCAGTTAGACAGACAAAGTGAAAAGGTGCTCGACTTGCAGTGCTGTGTTCTGAGTTTTTAAAGACTAAACCTTTAAATCTGGGAGGAAAACACAGATCTGTGATGCTAAGTCTTAGCACTGCTACTCTGAAGTTCTTCACTGAAGAATGCAGAAGTAGAAACTGGACTGAAATCTCTGGAGCAGTTGGTGCTCGATGCTGGTGAACTCGAGCCAGATCATGCCTGGTGATACCTGGCTTGGTCCTGCTTCTCCTTTCTGTCACTGACCCACTGTGGTGGATAAGGTGGTGGTGTTGGCGAGCAGGGGCTGTGCTGTGCTCCTGAGAGGTTACATGAAAATGATTGTTTGGTGTTTAGGAGCACTCATCAGGTCTGAAAAGACCTGTTTGGAACAATACATATTATCCAAGAATTGATTTCTGAGAAGAGAGATGGATAACTGCTGTATTAACTCATAATTACCAAAACTAAGAATCCAAGCTCCAGTTGTTTGCCTGGGCCCTACAGATGGCAGAGAAAGGGGGGGAAACAGTGCTGTGGTGTCCCTACCACAGAAGGTTACTTGAGCTCTAGGGACCTTAAGAGGAGGCTTTTCAGGCACTCAGGTCTCTGCTTTGTTGTATTTTACTCTCCTGGAGTTGTTGTTTCCTGTATTCATTTTCCCTTTCAGCATCTGTCTCCTAACTTTTCATAGGCTTAAAGTGGGTCTCCTGAGTGGACTCTGTGAGAAGGGCTGGAGTGATGTGATGAGAAGGTCAGTCTGAATCTATGCATAAGCAAGGAGGGTGGGCAGTACCAGATTTCATCTTTCCCACCAGCAGTATAAGATCCCAGTGACTTTGACCTCCCTGTGGAAGCCTTTGGAAAAGCAAGGCTGGTAGTCCTGGTGGTTTTTTCTTTGTGTGTGTTGGTTTCTTTTATTCCTTTTATTTATTTTTTTAATTTTAAATATCAAAAGTCCTGTTTGTTTAACAACATTTCACTCCTCTCTTTCCTTTTCTCATTAAAATATCCTCTGTACTCTGACCTGCTGGCTGTAGTTCTGCTTTTAGACATATTTGCCGTGTTACACCATGTAATACTATACCTGCACAGAGGTATGTCAAATTATTCTTTTTAAAAGACTCTTTTTAGGTTGAAGTTACTGTAATTAGTGTGCTACCTCACTGTTGAGTAGTCTCCTGACAACCTAAAGGCATTCTGATTAAAAATAAAACAACCCAAAAAACCAACAAACACACCAAAACCCACCTGAATGACTGAAAGCTTCAGTTTGTTTGATTTTCCTGCTGCTTCTGTTAGAGGTAGGAATTAGTGCTGGCTATCTTGGGTCCAAGGGAATTTCATCATGCTGTGTTTTGGCATTCCTCACTGAGAGAACAGTAATGACTGAGTTACAGGTGGCAGCAGAACATGGTTGCACGGGAATGATCACTACTTAAACCTCTGTTCAACATCCAGAGCCGTTACGGTTCGATGCAAGAGCTGTTGACAGCGATCTAAAGCTGTATCTGGATCAGGTCCCACTGTTAACTTCATCAACCATCCCAGGTGAATGCCTGGGGGTGTGACTTAGCATTATGATGTAGGTTTGACTTCTCAAGTTTACTTTTAAGTTAAATGTTTTTCTTTTAAAGTTTCTGATGACTCAGGGCTTAATCTGTTCCATAGCTATATTTGTGTGTCCCACTAGTGATTATTCTGCTAGTGGCTTCACAGAGCTAATCCAGAAACAACATCTGGTTCAAGTTTATAGTCTAAATCATGGAAGGCTATTTGACCCTCTAAGTAGGGAAACAGCAGAATTTACCCAGGAAAACAGCACAACAGGCCAAAACACTGTCAGTTTGGCATATACTACTTTGCCAACTCCATATTCTGCATGCACCAGCAACAAAAAAGCCAGGGCTGTGAAAACTTTGTGCTGCTTCTGAAGAGGACAGTGGTCTTCTCTCCCCCCTGAGAGAATTTCTCTTGTCAAACCTTTGCTTCTTCCCTCTCAAAATCTTCCACAGGGCTCCTACAACACAGTCTAGAGAAATTATTTGTTTCAATATCATACTGGAGATGTGACTTTTTGGTGGTTGTACCAGTATTTCCCCAGTATAAATTAATTTGTTTCAAATACATGTTGTTTGTAATTCACAGTGTATAATTCTGGATGTAGACAGAAAATACAGTGTCTTGCAAGTGGCAGTCGATTCCATTTTCTTCCCAAATGGCTGTTTTTGCTGGCTCTTGGTGTGCTGAATTCTGTACAAAGCAAGAGCACTGTGGGCAACAAGGGGAGCTGTGCAGGTGATGTTCATGGAATCCCAGGCTGGTTTGGGTTGGGAGGGACCTTAAAGCTCATCCAGTGCCAACCCCCCTGCCAGCAGCAGGGACACCTTCCACTAGACCAGGTTGCTCAAAGCCTCATCCAACCTGGCCCAGAACACTTCCAGGGAGGAGCAGCCACAGCTTCTCTGGGCAACCTGGGCCAGTGTCTCACCACCCTCACACCAAAGAATTTCTTCCCAATTAACACAATTCCATCTCCTCTCTTCCAGTTTCAAGCCATTGCCCCTCATTCTGTCACTCCCTGCCCTTGGCCAAAGTCCCTCCCCAGCCTTCCTGGAGCCCCTTCAGGTACTGGGAGGCCACTGGAAGGTCTCCCTGGAGCCTTCTCTTCTCCAGGCTGAACAGCCCCAACTCTCTCAGCCTGTCCTCACAGCAGAGCTGCTCCAGCCCTGGCATCACCCTCGTGGCCTCCTCTGGGCTGGCTCCAGTAGCTCCATGTCCTTGTGCTGTTGGTGGCCCCAGCACTGGAGGCAGCACTGCAGGGGGGGTCTCAGGAGAGCGGAGCAGAGGGGCAGAATCCCCTCCCTGGCCCTGCTGCCCACGCTGCTCTGGGTGCAGCCCAGGACACGGGTATTGGCTCTGTGCTGCCAGCGCACGGTGCCGCCTCGTGTTGAGCTTCTCCTCCCCCAGCACCCCAAGTCCTTCTCCTCAGGGCTGCTCTCCACCCATTCTCCACCCAGCCTGTGTTTGTGCTTGGGGTTGCCCTGACCCAGGTGTAGGACCTTGCACTTGACCTCGTTGAACTTCATGTTACAGGAATATTTTGTGGAAGCCTCAGTCGAAATTGTAGCAGTGGGAAACTTGACACGGTTTCTGTGAGATCACCCTCCTTTTGGGGGTGTTTGTCACCTCCCTGCACAGGGTTAAGTGAACTCTGTAGAGAATATTTGTCCTTACAGTTCATAAAAATAGTCTGGAAGATCAAAATATTTTGAAAAATTTCAGTTTAGTATCGGATATCTTTGAGATGATCTGATTAAAGAATATTCCATCTCCCATTCTTAACACACCCACTTTAAATATCACAATTGGAATGTTACAAAATAGTATCATAACAGCAGGTCTGGTTTTCAACATCAAAGTAGAAATATCTCCAGCAAAGTGAACTTAAACGTGTTGTTTGCCAGGTGTCTTTGGTTATTGTGTAAAATAATCTTTTAAACAGAGAAAACAAGTTATTCTGTAGTTCTTGCTTTATTCTTTGCCAAGAAGACACCATCCTGGAAGGTGGGGCTGGTGTCTGGTGAAGTGGAATGTTTTATTCTGCCATCCCCTTTCCAAAGTCCTGCCCAAGCACTGTTGGACTCCCCAGACAGTGGTTTGCCGTGAGGAGGAGTTGCTGTTGCTGTCAGGAGTTTCTGTTCATGTGTTTCCTTCTACTTTTTCCAAATACTGAAAACAGCTGGTTGATGATCTGTGGTAAGTTAGTGAATAGAGCAGAAACTCTTCATTTTACCAGATAAAAACTTCCTAGCAGGCTCCTAAGCTCATGTTCAGTGGCTCTGTGACAGTTGCACTGGGCTGGTCCTTGGCCAGCAGCCAACACAACTGTTCACCCACTTCTCTCCCACCCCCAGGGGATAGGGGAGAGGACTGAGGGCAAGGGTAGGGAGGCTTGGAGGGTGAGATAAGAACAGTTTAATCATAGAAATAAAAGAAAACTTAAAATAATACTGATATTAAAATAGTAGTGATGATGATAACAGTAACAAAATATGCAAATGAGTGACCCCCAGTGCCATTGCTCAGCACCCACTGACCCAGCCTGGCCCGTTCCCAGAGAACGATCCCGGAGGAGCGTTGGGACGGAGGGCAGACCCGGACGCTCACTATGAGTGATCACAAGCTCCATTTATTGATTACATCTGTGCTCCTTATATACAGTGGTTAATTGAGCTCGTGCATATTCTTAAAGACCCATACTGATTGGTTTATTAATTACCCTGGGAACTTTCTCCTTTGTTATAGCAGTTGGCTTTGCTCTATTCACGCCCCAGGACGTCAACAGGATACTCCTTACTTTGTGGTTACCAGCTAAAGCTGCTCCCTTCTTTTTCCCAGCTTAGTTTTGTTAAAGTTGTTTCTCTGAAGTCTCAAGGACAAGTCAGGATCCTGGAGACTTCTGTTAATTTACCCTGACTTATGTCAAGAGCCTAAGCTGGCTACTGCGGCCTGAGCCATTTCATACCCTCGCTGCTTCTGCTGAGCCTCTGATTGTCCAACATCTCCGGTGTCTGCAACAGAGGAGCGACAATCCCGAACCGAAACCGCAATCCCGGGAGAGCGAGAGCCCGAGCGAGAGCCAGAGAGAATCCCCCCCTTCCCGGCCAGCCCCGGATAATGCACTGACCATGCCGGGATGTGAGCTGGAATATCTCACTGGCACATCCCAATGCCAGTGTGGGGTTTGCTGTTCACTGCGCTTCCCCCTCCCAGTCCTGATGCAGCTGTGACCCAGCCAAACACGGTGGCCTTGAGCTCCAGCAGCAACTCATAACATCAGTGCTTGATCAATGTTCTTCTCATAACAAATCCCACACTGCACCTAAACCACAGCTACTCCAGCTACTGAGAAGAAAATTAACTCTGTCCCAGCAAAACCAGGACAAGCTCATTAGTAGATAGCAGCAAATACAGAATATTGTGATCATGGACTATATCTTCATTGTTATGGGGCCAGCACAAGGGGCCTCTGTGCACTTCCTTTTGTTCAGCAGATGAAATGTAGATTTAGGCTTTATTCTCTCATTTGGCTGAGAAGTGCAAGGCCTGGGATAACAGTAGAGGTGTCTTCTGCAATATCTACTCCCTGCAAGGAGGTTGTAGTGAGGCGGGTGTCGGTCTCTTCTCCCAGGTAACCAGTGACAGTACAAGAAGAAATCTGCTCTCTTGTTGTGCCAGGGCAGGTTTAGGTTGATATCAGGAAAAAGTTGCTCACTGAGATTTCTGAGGCATTGGAAGGGGTTGCCCAGGGAAGCAGTGGAGTCCCCATCCCTGGAGGGATTTAACAGCCGTGTAGATGTGGCACTTCAGGGCATGGTATAGTGGGCACGGTAGTGTTTGGTTGATGGTTGGACTTGATGATCTTAAAGGTCTTTTCCAACCTTAATGATTCAATTATTCTACAGTCTGAGGACAGTCTGCATCATCTACTGCCTGCTGAAGGGGTCATGGACCTGGATACTAGCTGGGAATATTCTGACAGGCTGACTGAGCCATAACACGCTCGTACCCCTGTCCATGAGCATGTATGGATGTGCAACATGTCCCAAGGTTGTGTCTTGTGAAGGTCACATCAGCATCTGATCATCAAACAAGTGGCAAGTTAGCAGTGTCACTTCTCACAGTGATTTTCATAGTGAATGAATTACAGCATTAATAGGAATTTTGCTTACAGAGGCTTGTCCAGTCTGGGTAATGGATTTAATTGCCATTTGGAGTTTGGAGAGAACTGTGTGGTCAATTTGTTATATCCTCCAGGATTTTTGGAAAGTGAGATCAGTTTTTCTGCTAGTATAAGGGAGGAAAAAAGCAGTAAAGGAGAAGCAAAGTATTTTTGTGGTCAGAACAGAATGCAGGGTAGTTCTTGCTGATAGTTAACTATAAGGAAAATGTTAAAAGTACTAAAATAACAAACTACATGCTTCATCTTACTTATTATCTCTTCCTAGGGTGTGATCTTGTAACCCTCAAATGTCTGCTACCCCTTCTTTAAACAGAGAGATTTGCAGATGCAAGGCTTGTGGGATGAGGGGAATCCTTCTTGAGGTGGGTGGCCTACCATGGACCATGGTGAGCGATGGCCAAGTCTTTTTGTGATGATTTGGTGGAAGGATATAAAGCCAGGTTTTTCATCCTGGCTATTTTCTATTTCCCATCCCAAGAACTTCTAGCTAGGAAAAGCAATTTCTACTTTATCCTCAGAAGACTTCTGGGACTTTTTTCTGTAATTTTCCAGTGCCCCAAACACCACATTTACTTGTCTCCTTTTGGAAGAAAGCTATGGCTCCATGACCTTCCTCTTAGAGGAATTTGACATATTGCTACTTTTTTCCCCCCTTTGCCCCCCCCCTTTGCCCTCCCCCTTTGCTGCACCCAGAGCAGCGTGGGCAGCAGGGCCAGGGAGGGGATTCTGCCCCTCTGCTCCGCTCTCCTGAGACCCCCCCTGCAGTGCTGCCTCCAGTGCTGGGGCCACCAACAGCACAAGGACATGGAGCTACTGGAGCCAGTGCAGAGGAGGCCACCAGGATGATGCCAGGGCTGGAGCAGCTCTGCTGTGAGGACAGGCTGAGAGAGTTGGGGCTGTTCAGCCTGGAGAAGAGAAGGCTCCGGGGAGACCTTCCAGTGGCCTCCCAGTACCTGAAGGGGCTCCAGGAAGGCTGGGGAGGGACTTTGGCCAAGGGCAGGGAGTGACAGGATGAGGGGTGGTGGATTGAAACTGGAAGAGGGGAGATTGAGACGAGATGTGGGGAAGAAATTCTTTGGTGTGAGGGTGGTGAGACCCTGGCCCAGGTTGGCCAGAGAAGCTGTGGCTGCTCCTCCCTGGAAGTGTTCTCGGCCAGGTTGGATGAGGCTTTGAGCAACCTGGTCTAGTGGAAGGTGTCCTTGCTGCTGGCAGGGGGGTTGGGACTGGATGAGCTTTAAGGTCCCTTCCAACCCAAACCAGTCTGGGATTCTGTGATTTAAACTCTGTGCTAGGCCATGCAGTGAGCTCAAGCTGGGCTTGCTCTTCATACCAAGCCCAATAGAAGTCAGGTCATCTTGGTGCATTCAGATCTAAGTGCTCCCTTAGATGTGGTCAGACACAATGAGTGTTCTCCAGTACTGCAAATGGTTTTGCCCATCAGGTACCAAAAACCTCATGGATGACAGAAAGGCTTTGTCAGTAATTGTTGTATTTACTTGGCTTTCCTGTTCATTGATTTCCCTCTCCCAACCCCTCTGCTGATTAATCCTTTAAAACCAATCCTGTTGTTTGTAATGTGTGTTACTGTAAATAGACACACACACAAAACCCCAACCCCAAACACAACCCCAAAACTGGAAGCCTTAATGTTAGACAAAGAAAAACAAATTTAGCAGGCTTTGTTTAGGGGCAGTGCTGTCTGTCAGCAGAACATGGCCATGGGGGAAAGGAACCTGGAAAGCTGCCGAGGAGCTGTGGTGGGTGCAGTTCAGAAGGGAGTCAAAGGCATGAACGTTCACAGCCAGTGAGCAGAAGTCTCCTCTGTCTGCATTTTTGTTGTATCTGGGAGTCCATCTCCTAAGCAATGCCCTGGGTGCAGCCTCACTTCCATTATGCTCTTGTGGTGGGTCACATCATGTTCAAGTGGCACTGAGGACTCCTGATGTGTGTGTGCCTCTTTGTCACCATCACTGTCATTTCCAGATCCTGAAAAGGAAGAATCTTTAGGTTTTTTGAATCATATCTGTAACTTTTAATGGTGTGTTGTAGCCATTCCTCTGTACAGTATTTCTGGTGTAATTCAGTATAAAAAGGATAAATGAATACTAATATTCTGAGATTATTGCTTGCAGAGTACATTGGATCTGTGATGTTTGGCTTCTCTGCAGAAACAACACTTACAAATTGAAAGCTGATTGAAGCCTGAGGCTCCTGTACTTTTGCTTTTATCCTGGTACGAGGGTTTAACCCAACTTCTGCAAAAACAGCATGGAGAAGAAGTTGTCGTGGTTAATTTGCACCATAAAATGAAGATGGGATCATGGCAAGGTTGGTGTAGCCATGCTCACTTTAATCTGAGTAGCACAGGGAGCGTGCTCAGAAGGTTGGATGGCCATGAGCCAGCACTGTGCCCCTGTGGCCAGGAAGGCCAATGGCATCCTGGGGGGCATGAGAAGGGCTGTGGTCAGTAGGTCCAGAGAGGTTCTCCTCCCCCTCTGCTCTGCCCTGGTGAGGCCACATCTGGAATATTGTGTCCAGTTCTGGGCCCCACAGTTCAAGAAAGACAGGGAACTGCTGGAGAGAGTCCAGCACAGAGCCACCAAGGTGATGAAGGGAGTGGAGCATCTCCCTGATGAGGAAAGGCTGAGGGAGCTGGGGCTCTTTAGCTTGGAGAAGAGGAGGCTGAGGGGGGACCTCATTAATGTTGATCAATATCTGAAGGGTGAGTGTCAGGGGGATGGAGCCAGGCTCTTCTCAGTGGTGTCCAGTGGTAGGACAAGGGGCAATGGGTGTGAGCTGGAACACAGGAGGTTCTGCTTAAACATGGGAAGAAACTTCTTTCCTGTGAGGGTGGCAGAGCCCTGGGCCAGGCTGCCCAGGGAGGGTGTGGAGTCTCCTTCTCTGGAGACATTCAAGACCCACCTGGACACCTTCCTGTGTGATCTCATCCAGGTGCTCCTGCTCTGGCAGGGGGTTGGACTGGATGAGCTTTCAAGGTCCCTTCCAGTCCCTGACACTCTGTGATTGTGTGGGTAGCGCAGGCAGGCAGCAGCGTGGGTGTGAAGGCTGCTGTGCTGTCACACACCGCACAGGAACATCCTTCGCTCTGGAAATGCTACTGCAAGTGGCACCTTGCACTTTCATTTTGCTGGGCCTGTGAACCTCTGAGGTCTCGGCATCTTGAACATCATGAACTGAACGTACAAGAACTGGGTGAAAGTAAAAAGCAAGTGCTCACTTCTCTTGATGGTTTTTACTGGTGTAAAGCTTCCGTGGATGACCCTGCCCAGAGGGGGCTCTGGGCTCTGAACACTCGGCCACATCAGCTCTTGTGGAGTCTCTGCACTTTCCTTCTCTATACTGAATCAGAGGGGCTCTGCCTGCCACAGAGCTGAGCTCTGCTGGATGTACTGGTACGACCCTGTCCTGGTTTTGCTAGGATAGAGTTAATTTTCTTATTGGCCAGAATAGCTGTGGTTTAGTGTCAGTGCAGGATGTGTTGTGAGAAGAATGTTGGTTGGTAAGGTACTGATGTTGTTGGTTGCTGCTGGAGCCCAGGCCAGGTGCTTGGGGAGTTTGCAGTTGAAAAGGACTGGGAGGGCAGAAGTGTAGTAATTAGTAAAACCCAACACTGACATTGGGATGTGCCAGTGAGATAATCCAGATCATACCACATCATGTCCAGCACGTTAACCAGGGGTGACTGGAAATCAGGGGGTATTCTCCTGGGGATTGCTCTGGCTCTTGCTCTCCCAGGGTTTGGGTTTCAGGACTGCATCTGCTCCAGGATCGCTGGCTGGGACAGGCTGGGCATCGCTCATTATCGTTTATTTCAGTTAGTCAATAGTTTTTATCTCAACTTGTGTGTTTCCTTGCCCTTTTCTTTCCAATTCTCTCCCCTACTCCCTGGAGCAGGGTGGGGGAGAGTGAGAGAGCAGGCTGTGTTTGGCTGCAAACCAGAAGGGTGAAACCAACCACAGACCCCAGGTGGGAACAGGCTGAGGTGGGATCAAAGTTCACTGAATTGTCACTGATGAATTGGCATCCAGGAGCCTTGGAAACTGGCTTAGAAAGGATGCAGTGAGAGCAGCCCTGTAGGGAATGTCCTGTCTGCAGCCATTTCTGTGGTGCCTCTGACTGTGGAGGGAGTGTTTTGAATGTGTCTCTATTGTAATTGACCAGATAGCACTGCAATTTTTTTCTCTTACTTTAAAAATCTTGCACAGAAAACAAAAATTGCTGTATTTAAGTAAAGTATTGTCAAGATAAGACATTCCTAATTACTTGTGTTTTGGTATTATTCTGTGATACCATCTGTTATAAATGCTGGATGCTTAAATGAAGAAGAAATAAATAGATATTGTCTATGCTCCAAAGAACTAAAATTCAGCATATCTAAATTATTGCATTATTCACAGAATCCCAGAGTGGTGGGGTTGGAAGGGACCTCAGGAGATCATCCAGTCCAACCCTCCTGCCAAAGCAGGTTCCCTACACCAGGCTGCACAGGAAAGTGTCCAGGTGGGTTTGAACATCTCCAGAGATGGAGACTCCACACCCTCTCTGGGCAGCCTGGCCCAGGGCTCCGACACCCTCACAGGAAAGAAGTTTTTCCTTCAGTTTGTCTGGAACTTCTGGTGTTCCAGTTTGTGCCCATTGCCCCTTGTCCTGTCACTGGGCACCACAGAGAAGAGCCTGGCCCCATCCATTTGGCCCCCACATTTCAGATATTTATAGACATTGATTTATAGATATTGATAAAATCCTCATTCCATTGCATGGCTGCCTGCATCACTAAAATAAAGGAACTAGAGCAATGTAACCAACAGACTTTTAATAAAAGTATTTGCTTGAACAACACCATGTTGGACATAGTCCCCCAGAATAAAAGCATTTGGGGTCTGCAGTGTCTTGTTGTAAATGTTTTTGACAAGAAGCCTGATTGAATCCAACCACCTCTGGATAGCCAGCATGTTAGAGCATTTCCAAGTGAGATCCATCATCCCATCCTGGACTGATAGCTTTGGGTAATCTTCTCATCCAAGTAATTGCTTAAGTGTTGCAGCCTATTCAGTTTTGCACAGTTTAGGATTGCTTGCTGCTGGAGAGCTCAGGAGGAATTTATTTTTTTTAACAAAAAAAAGGGACTGCAGCTGAATAAATTAATAACTCCAGCTGTCTGGGGTCCAGGCTGGATTCACAGAGGTCATAATGCTGTGTTGGTCTGTTAGAGACAGCTCCTCAGCTCTGCTGTTCCTCTGACTTCTGGGATTTTTGCTGAGGCTTCCAAAGAGAAGGTGACTGGAAGAAGACAACTTGGTGTCAGTTTTGCTCTGAAGGACACTGAAGTTTTTCCTTGTCCTTGTGTCTGGTAGGAGTAGCCTTCAGTCATGGACTGCTTGTGCTCTGCATATGCCTGTCTTGTGTTCCCACTGCCATCACTGCCTCCTGCAGTGGGGCCAGGCTGCTTCCCGTGCTCTGTGGACATGCAGTAGCCAAAGAGCAACTGAGAAGCATTTTCCTTTAGCTGTCTGCATGGTAGAAGAGCAAAGTTGTTTTCTTTGCACTCTTGAACTGCCTAAAAAAGGGTAAGTTGAAAGGCCTGCTTGGAGGATGCTGTGGAGTGGAAGATTTGAGCTAAATAAAAGGCTGCCCAGTTATTGCTTGTGAAACAGTGTCACATCAGGACTGTTGGTTTTGCCCTTGTTTTGGGGATGATGGAGAAAGTCAGGCACCAGGGCAGTGTTTCAGAGTCCCAGTTTGCCTCTTGGCCTCACAAGCAAGAATACTAAAAAAAAATTCATTGCTCTCCCTTTCCCCCATCTTTTCCTGGCTCTGCTCTTCATTGTTCTGTAGAATGGAGAGACTCCTTTCCCCCTCTTCTCCAAGAATCACCACCATGTTTTGCTTTGTCTCTTACAGATCAATTTTGTAGCCTGTCAGCTGTTTGCCCTCTTGGCTGCCTTTTGGTTTCGTATTTACTTGGGTCCCAGCCACGCCAGCTCTGCAGTTCGCCATGCCTTTGCCACGCTCTTTGGAGTGTACTTTGCTGTCTTCTGCTTTGGCTGGTGAGTATTTAGTCACTGTGTAGACAGGGCTTGGGTAAAAATATTTTTAATAATCAATATCAGCTTTTCTGGATTAAATCTTTTTAGTCTTAAAACACAGTCTCTGTTATCTAAAAAAAAAAAAAAAATTAAAATTTTCTCACTAACCTATTCCAAAGCCTCCAAGTAAAATGAGCCATGAAAGTGTTTGTAAGTGATGTATTTAGTCTGTGGTGTTTGTTCTGGAAGTTAAAGCCATACCAGTCTGCTGTGAAGATACCTCTTTTAGAAAAGGTGCACCTAGTTTGACTGTGTACTTGGAGCTGGGCTGCTCTTTCTCCTAATTAAGCACATTGCCAATATCTCCTCACTGGGTATTAACCTGTGTTGGAGAATCAGGCCGTGAGGATGTCGCTGTGGTAATCCATGTTTACTGATACCCTCATATGACAACGCATTGATTTCATTTGCTTGGGAAAATACTCCCTCCTTCTGAACTGCCAGCCCCTCCAGGTCATGCAGAAATTGTCTAAACACTCACTTTATTGTCTTCAAGGTATTCCATTCATCTTTTTGTGCTGGTGATGATGAGCTATGGCATTATGAATATGGCGAGTATTCCCAACATCCACAGGTGAGCTGATGTGGCTGCGAGACTGAAGCTGACCCTTTGGCAACTCCTCTCCTTCATGGAGAAGCATGAGGTTTATTTAGGAACACCTTCTTGTCTTTCTTGCCTTTCTTTCCCAGTTGCTTGCAGGAGCTTTGTTTATTCAGTTACAGAAGCAGGTGTAATCTCAATTTGTGGTTTTTGCACTGATATATTGCATTTCCCTATGAAATTGCTGGCCTTGAAAGTCAGGCTTAACAACTTATGCTCAAACATCTGGTTTTCTAAACATAATGAAGTCATATTCTCCTTGGTCTTATGTCTTTGAGGATTGCTTTTGGTAATCCTTTTTTAATGTGTTTTCCCCCTTGCTGTTTGGCCTTTAGGTATTTTCCACTTATTCTTGAGTTAGGTAGTTCAAATAAGGTCACTGTGGCAGCTTGACTTAGTGATCTGTGAAATTCAGTCTTGCATTTGGTACTAGGCTTTGAGCTTGAAAAAGCAGAAAGTACCAGAAATGTCACAGAAGCCTTCTGCATCATCTTGAGAAGTTCTCAACCATGGGATCTTTCTTTTCCCTGTACAAATGTCTCAGAGGAAGGAAGACACCTAACACTCCTGTAAGTGCTTTATCAAACGAGTGCCTTCTTGGCCAGAAGACAAAAAGCACTTTCATATGAAAGTGAAAGCTACATGGTAGTTACATCTGTTTTTCTCACTGAATAAGAGAGAGTTCATGTAGAAGAGCTTCTCTGCTCAGTCACTAAGCCTTCTCTGTGGTACAGGTCAGCTTGTGGGGGTTTTTCATAGAATCACAGAATCCCAGACTGATTTGAGTTGGAAGGGACCTTAAAGCTCATCCAGTCCCAACCCCCCTGCCAGCAGCAGGGACACCTTCCACTAGACCAGGTTGCTCAAAGCCTCATCCCACCTGGCCGAGAACACTTCCAGGGAGGAGCAGCCACAGCTTCTCTGGCCAACCTGGGCCAGGGTCTCACCACCCTCACACCAAAGAATTTCTTCCTAATGCCTCATCTCAAATCTCCTCTATTCCAGTTTAAAGCCACCACCCCTTGTTTTATCTTTAATTGCCCTTATAAAAAGTCCCTTCCCAGCCTTCCTGGAGCCCCTTCAGGTACTGGGAGGCCACTGGAAGGTCTCCCTGGAGCCTTCTCTTCTCCAGGCTGAACAGCCCCAACTCTCTCAGCCTGTCCTCACAGCAGAGCTGCTCCAGCCCTGGCATCATCCTCGTGGCCTCCTCTGCACTGGCTCCAGTAGCTCCATGTTTAGCCAGTTAGTCACAATGGGAAGAACAGCTGTACACTGCAGCACAAATTAAACTGGTTCATACAGTGTCACCCACTGCTGCCAGATAGTAGTGAGTTGATTTGAGTCCATGTGAAACAGCAATCCAACATGCTGAAGAACGTTAGGAGGGATGGGAGGATTGAGTTAGGACTTTTCTGCTGTGTTCCACTAGCCATAGCAGTCTGACTCAAAGTACATCCACATTACTGATTTTGGTGAGATAACAATGTATTCAAGCTGCTTGAGAATAAGATTAAAAAATGCCAGTTTAAGACTGGCACTGGATCCTTCACAGTGGAGCTCCAAGACCTTGGCTTTTTTCCCCCCAAAAGGCAAGTGGAAGTGAACAGATTAAAGAAACGTCACAGTTTAACCTGCATGCTCCTTTCCCTGGTTATTTACTACTAGTTTGCTCTCTGGTGAAGCCACTAGCCTTCCAGGCTTATAAATGGACAAACTAATCCAACATCAGAAGTGCTCCCAGTGGCAGCAGCAGTTCAGTGTATCTCTCCCTGCTCACCCACCTTTCAGTCTTGGTGCTTGACCTTAAAGCTTTATCTGCTTGAACATTGAGGGTCATTTTAGAAGCTTCATCCCTTCTATCACAGTTAGGTGTCTGAGCTGGGTGGCTTGCCTTTGGAGAGGTGTTTGCCATTCTTTGCTGATGGGAGGGAGCCCAAGGACCTTGTTGAGGCTGGACTGCATGCCTGACTGAGATGAGATGAATTCTGCTCTGAATCTCCTGAAGAAGCTGTCCTGTCCCCTCAGTCTGCTGTGGGCTGTGTGACCTGCATGTTGCCTTGCCATCCATCGCTGGCATTCACACTGCAGTTTATTAGTCCTCAGGGAGGAAAAACTCATTTCTTTTAAAGCCAGCCATGACTTGACAAGGGCCTGCCTCATTTTCAGTCATCTGATGACTGTTCTTCTTGTTTGATTTCACCTGTAGATCCCCACCATGATCAATCCTCCCCTGGGTCTCGGGGGATCCCAGTTGGCAGTGTGTGCTCCCAGCTTGCTGAGTGTGCAGTCTCACTCCTCTGTAGGTCTTTGCATCTTCTTCTCCACGTGGCTATCTTTTTCCTGATGCAGGGGACACCAGTAGACCTGGTCCTGGCCTGTCCATGCAATGTAAACCTTTCATTCTGCTGTCTCAGCTCTCTGTTGCACTTTCTAGTGTGCTTCATTTTGTCAATCTTGTTTCCAAATATCCATCTGCTTTTTTAGCTCCACATTATGCTCTTTCTTGCTCTGATAAATGCAGGGAGAAGTTTGTTGTAGGAAAGGCTGCATCTGCCTCACCCAGGTACTGCAGTGCCTCCAGTCCTCAGACCATTCAGCTCTTAAGATAGAAGGAATCATGCTACTGTCCTACCTAACATCATGCTGCAATCATCTTGAAAACAGAGAGTGAGTTTGTCAAGCTCTGCTTAAGGAGTACTTCTGAAGATATTAGGCCATGTGTGATTGTCTGCCTTTATACAAAATCAGAAGAGAGAAAATCTCTTGAACTTGAAATATTTTAGTTTCTTGTAAATCTGAGGGAGAGTTGTACATGTAAATAAAGAGCATGTACAGATAAAAAAGGCACTGGATAACTTGAGTGACACACAGTGTCACCTGGTTTCACATACCTGAGTCAGACACTTCAAAACAGTAGGGGAGGGTGTGAACTCTCAAACTGAAATGGCCAACTTGAAGTGATCCTATTTCTTCTTTTCTTTTTTCACACTCCCAGCGTGAGGAGACACCTCTGTAATGTTTCATCTGGGTAGGCAAAACCATCAGTCCTCTGAAAACTTCTGCCAGATCTTGTCACATAGCTTCACACTTGTTAACAACCTCATTTGCAAGAATCAAACTCCACTCCTAAACAAGCCCAGAAACAATTTGAGTGATTCTAGTTCTGGTTGGTAACTGTGTGTCCTGGATTTTGTGTTTTTTAGGTACTCCTTTGCCGTAGCTATGGGATACCTCACGCTGTGCCACATAAGCCGAATATACATATTTCATTATGGGATTCTCACTACAGATTTTTCCGGGTGAGTGAATCTGCCAGATGGGTCCTGTGTCAATTTAATATTAGTTACATTTAGTACATTTTAAAAATGTTTGTATTATCTGGGGAGCACCTGCAGTTTTGTTTCCCTTAGGCTTTTTCTAAGACTTTTTTTTTTTTCTTTAATTTTTAAGGAAGGAATAAAGACTGTGTGATTTTTGCATTTACTTATTGCTTGTACTGTTGTCTTGCCAGGCACTATCTAATTAGGAAGGTAGAGCTTATTAGCTACACTTGCAGTCTGGGAAGGTGTGACTGCACGATGCTGGAGGAGCACTTACAGCCCTGGCAAGCAGCAGGGCTGGTGTTTTGCTCCCTGGTGGGGAGGGCTGCTCTCCTCCCATTTACTAGGCACAACCATCAACTCTAGAGCATCCTTACCCCTGTTCTGATTATCTTGATGCCCCAAATGAGAAGGTGTTTCCCACCCCAGGCACTCCAGTGGGCAGGGGGTGAGTGGCTGGAGGAGCAGAGGGGTGGGTGGGCAACCTGGGCAGAGGGACATGAGAGCAGCTTTCAGGTTCTCTCATGGGGGCAGGTTGTGGCTGCTGTTTGAACAACACAACTTTTTATATGCTGAGCATTTCTGTGGAACAATTGTTTTCATCTATATATACTGTAGTCTGTGTTTGATTTTGCTGAAGCAGAAATTCTGCAAAAATACAGACAATTAACCCTATTTTGTTTAGGAGAGGAAGATAGGCTTCTTCAGGATTTAAAAGCAATGTTCTAATCCATATTCCACTTGTTTAACTGAATATCTGAATACAAAGTAATTAGTAACATACTATGAAAAATTTCTGCAAAGTAGTACAGTCAGTTGTAGATGTGTCTCCCAAACCTCTGCCTTCTTACAGGCATCGAGTAGGGAACCAAAGGCTTTTCCTCTCTGTGCTTGTGTCTCTGTGTGAGGTGGTAGCTTGAAGCATTTAATTAAAATTTCAAGGGATGGGGAGAAGGCTTCTCTGAGACTGCTGAGGTTTTTTGTTAGAGGAGGCAGCAGAAATGGGAACACATGCATTTAGAGAAATCTAGTTCTATATTTTTTCCTGCAGTTTTTTTAATACACAAGAGCATGACATACCAAGAAACCTGTAAATGGGATTGGAATGTTCTAGCTCTGTGTGTGTATGAGACAGACAGGGAAGTGTGAGAGTGAGTGCTTTTCTGAATAATGTGTTCAGAAGCGCTCTGTGAGGTGTCCTAGCTGTCTCTGAAGACATTTAATAAAGAATTTCTTCATAAGATTGAGATGAGATGTGAGGAAGAAATTCTTTGGTGTGAGGGTGGTGAGACCCTGTCCCAGGTTGGCCAGAGAAGCTGTGGCTGCTCCTCCCTGGAAGTGTTCTCGGCCAGGTTGGATGAGGCTTTGAGCAACCTGGTCTAGTGGAAGGTGTCCCTGCTGCTGGCAGGGGGGCTGGAACTGGATGAGCTTTAAGGTCCCTCCCAACCCAAACCAGTCTGGGATTCTGTGAAAGATCCAGCTGAGCCTGGGAGTGGAAGAAGAGTATTGGTGGTTGTTTATATTATAGACTAGATAGCATTCTGTGCTCTCTTGATGTAAGGGGAGATACTTTTATCTAATTATGAGCTTGAGAATAATAATGGTACTGAAAGAATACTACCTGAACTTACTCTGTTATTTGATTTTGTCCTGATGCTTGAAGATGTAAACCATTTCATGAACATCAGTCAAGCATAACACTGCCAAGTAGTAAACAACTGGAAAATGTAGTATGGTCATAAACTACATCTTCATGGTATATTTTAAAAACTAAGAATAAATAACAGTATTGTAGTGGTGTTAATAAAAACTTGCAGTCCAAAGTGTTGAAACCCAGGTCAGCCTCATAAATCTGCCTTAAAAGCTGTTTTCCTCAGCTGTAAATAATATGTGCTGACTGAGGCTTTATGCACATACCTAAACAGATGTGATGACCCAGAGAGACAAAATATGCTCCCTGACCACATTTTTACAGTATATGAGCAGCAACTGAACCTCCTCTTGCTTGTTCCTCCTGTGTTTGGTGGTAGGGAAGCATCCAAACAGGCTCCTCCTGGCTGGAAGGATGGCCTAAAAGTTCTCCCTCAGGACTTCAGAAACAACAGAGAGAGAACCATCAGTCCTTGGAGTGATGCCCATCTCTCTCCATCCTCCCAGCCTTTGGGAGAACGTGGCTTGGGATGTACATTGAGAAGATACACACTGCAAAGTGTTTCCCAGTGTTGGTGCTGGAAGCTGGCACACCTGGTTTGCTCTCTTGACCTTCTTTGTGCACTGCCAGCTTGCATGCACATAACCCTTTGGATGTGTGTGCCTGCAAAATATACTTCCTTGGTTCTTTAATAATGGTTGTGCTATTTATTTGGAGTCCCCCCATTTTAAAGAGAGCTTGTAAAATGCAGGGAGAGGTGAAGAGAAGAAGGTAACTTTTGAGTCATGTCTTAAGTAAACTGGAAAATGGAAGATCAAACTCTGCCTCATCACTTCAAGGTTAAGAAAGAAACTTGCTCCCTACTGGTGAATTCTTCTGACTCATGCAGAGGTTGGGTTTGGTCACTGACTCCCACAACCAAAGCTGTACTCAATTGCTTGAAGCAATTTCTTGATTTAAGAGTTTTTCATATATTGCCTAGTACTTAGGTGAAAACTTTTTTTTTTTTTTTAAAACTGCATGGCAGATTTTAATGAAAAACAGTTCCAGTTTGCTCCTTTTTAATTACTTCTATGTACATATATTTTATCAAAGTTCTTTAATTTATATTGTTCACAAAAATGTGGTGAAGTAGTTTAGGAATTTTCTCTTGACTTCTTTCTGAAAGAAGACAATTTGTTTTTGAACACTAATTGTAAAATAACTGAGTGCTCTGCTTCCCCCTTAATTCAAATCATACTTTGAGAAAAACTTTTATTTTTTTTGCTTGGCTTGCCATGGCATTTGTACATTGTACCTCAGAAAACTAAATCCTAACTCTTTCTCTGTTTTTCTCTCTCTTATTTCTTCTTTATGCTAAGAGGATTATGCTGGTAAGTTACCTGGTTTCTCTACAACTTTATAAAAATGGTAATATTGTTGTATAGTTTTGGGTTGTTTTTCCTGATATCACAGGTTCAGAGTGAATATAGGAATATTATGGCTTTAGGGAGAAATTGGTTTAAAATAAATCAAGGGATCTTGTTTGGGATTTTTGGAAACTAGTAATAGACATGGTTTCAATTTAGCAAGCTGTGTGAATGAATGCCACATGCATATGGGCATCTGGACAGAATTGGGAGGAGCTCCTCATCCCTATGAGGTTGTGTGTGATTTAATTTGCTTGGTCAAGACCACAGAGCGTTTTGGTTTCCTCTTTGAATTCTTGCAGTGTCTAAGCAAAATTTCCTAGTATGGCAGCTCCTTCAGTGAATGTCAGGGAATGATTGTGCTTATGTGAGTTTCTTGGTGCCATTCCTTACAGAAAATAAAATAGTTTGTGGAAATTGCCCCATGCACTGGCGTTGCTTTCAGTCTTCTGCTGGTCTTGGAGACAACAGAGCTGAATTATCAGGGTGACTCAAGCAGTTTTATCTCCCAGTGGGTGTCAAATCTGTACCTCTGACATGAGGGTTTTGGTGGACATCACTCTCTAGAAGGAATGGACATCTTTGTGTTTGCTCAATCCCAAATGCAGAACAGCAGCAGCAGCATTCTCAACAAACCACTTGGAAAGGGAGGGTCATGGAAAGAACCCTCTTGCAAAGCCACATAAGCAGATAATTTCATTACAAGTGCATCACTTCGGGCATTGAATTTTTGTTGGGTGGTTACTGCTTTGTTGTTGGCTTTTCCCCTCTAAGTGGCTTAGTATCCACCACAAAAGAAAGGCACAAAGGCACAACGGCTGTTTTCACACAGGAAATAGATGTGCTGAGGGAAACAAGCGTAGGTGTGCTCTGTTGGAACACAGTGCAGAGATACAACCTGGTCCTGAGAGCTGGCTGGGTTGGTTTTGGTTTTTGTCTTTTAAATGTATGAAGGGCAGTACGTGGTCTGCAGCCTCTGTTCAGCAGCTCTGGAGAACTTTGGTCTGCTGCAAGTCCCCAGGGGCAGCGCAGCAGCGCGCCGGGTGTGTAAGGAGAAGCCGGTCTCTTTGCCGTGCCCTCTCGCTGCCTGACTGCTCTGCTTGGAACTGCCCAGACATCACCTAGCACTGGTGACACAGGAGCCCTGCAGGAGCCACAGCGTGGGAATGAGCCAGGATTCAAGCAGGCAGTTACAAGAGAGCTCCTCCACGTATCTAGTTCATCCCAGGACACTTCTCCAGGAGTCAATACTCGTTGAAGCAAAATGCTTCTACCATGAAGGTGTAAGAAATGCTCTCTAGGAGCTTTCACAAAAAAACCCCAGCCCACATGAAGCAAATTGGAAGTAGCTTTAGAGGCGTGAGCGTGTTTAGTGAAGTCTTTTTCCTCTGTGTAATAAACGACCAAGCCTTGTAATCAAGGTAGGTTTAGTTTTATTTGTGAGGACAAAGGCAGTAAAGCAAAAGCCCAGCGCTGGGTGCTTGACCCAAGTCAGAGGCACCCCAGGAAAGTCACGTTATCCCTTGATATCCATTTAGGATTGCATCAGTCACATACATATTCATTTTAAGGTTGGGTTATTATAATTAGTTTTAAAAAGGGGCAGGGTTATCCTAATTACTTTGAGGGGTCTTATCAAGACAAAATCTTATCTTTTCGTGCACGTGCACTACTGTCCGGTGGTTGTGGGAAAGGTCCCTGGCAGGAAGACCCACAGTTTTCTTCACAGTGACCCCTTTACCCTTGGTGAGGTGAAGGGGTTATCTGATCTCCAGAGCACCAGTCTGGTTCTCTCCAGATGGTGGATGCAGGGGTGTTTATACCCCACAGTTCCTCAACCTCCCCCCTTTGTTCCCCCAGGATTGGTCATTTCAGGCCTCTCCATCAAATTCCTCATATGTCAGCAAAAAAAAAAAAAAAGAATTATTATGGTGAAAGCCAACAACACTCTCCCCTGTTTTTCACACTCTGTGTGCTTCAGCACTTGTTCATTTTGCTGTCGAAAGCAGAAGCACCGAGCCTGCTGGCAGCTCTGCTCGGCCGTCCCCTCGGCAGCGTGTTTGATGTCATAGCACAGTGTGGCTGCGTGAACTCCTCCTCGTGGCTTCAGGGCTAGAGAGAGAACCCTGAAATAAACATTTGCTGGTTTAGAGTCTTGTCTGCAATGAGCCTTTTGACTCCACCTCCTCTCTTAGTGAAATCAGGTCAGTGGAAACTATTTCTGGCGGGTGTGTGCCAGCTCCTCGCGGGATCCCCCGAGGTCAGGCCGGCTTTGCGGGGTAAACGTCTTTGCTCACGAGCATCGAAGCTTGCTCCGTGCAGAAACCAGCCTGTGGCACGGGGAGGATCCCCCCCAGCAGGCTACAACCGATGCTGCCATGTGCTTCTGGGGCAAGCCTTGCTTAAAATTGACATTAACTGGTATGTTTCCATTTGGTAGGCTTCATTAGAGGGGTTAAAGCCTCCATTGAATATTCTCTGTCAACTCTTGTATCTTTGTCTTGTGCTATTTTTCAAGGCATATAATGGAAAGTAAAGACAGTTTTGTTGTTTGTTTTTGGTTTTTTAATTTATTGAAATTTACTATTTCATACTGACTCCATGGGACAATTCATTGTGTTTAGTTTGGGTTGGGGTTTTTTTTGGGTTTGTGATTTATTTATTTTTTTTAATTAAAGGTTGGCTGCTATGGTTTGTGTGTAGGAGGTACAACCTGAGGTTAAGCTCTTAGCCAGTTTATAAAACATGAGGGGGGAATCACACCACAGGTAAATCTAATTCTGTGGTGGTGGATGTAGAGAATGTAGGTGCAAAGTGATTGGAAAGTGTTCAAATACAACTGAGTTCAAGTCATTTAGGCTTCTCAAATATGTGTTTTATTTCAAATGCCCTGTTTCCAGGGGTAGATCTTGATGCTTCATCTGTAACTGCAAGTCTAATAGGTAGATTTTCTTCTTAAATTCAACTTAATAATTTACCCCACTCCTAATAACCTGTGCATCTCAAAACATGGGAGAAAGGTGTTAGCTTTGTTAACTCATCTTCTTGTTTGTAGCACTCCTGGCTTTTTCTAGTAGAGTCTAAACTTTAAAATACTGTAATGTCAGAAGCAGTTGATTATCTGTGGTATGATGCTGTATTTTGCATATTAACTCGCTCAGAGTTTTACTGCTGTTTAAAATTAAAGGCTGACCAGAAATAACAATTCAGTACTCTGGTATTGCCAGGTTTTAATAATAAAAACTCACATGGCTATTTATGAAATGATGATATGTAATTTTTCCCCTAAATTAAATGTATTTTTCATATCAAATTCTTAATATGGATTCAGGACTTGTGTCCTCTTGCAAATATGGGGGAAAGGACTATTTTTCATTCTGGAAAAAAAAAAACCAAACCCAGAACAGTCTTAGGCTTGCTCTGTGTGTGTGTGTGCATGATGAGGAGAGATTGGGGAGTCCCTAGGGAGGGATGGGACAGGTGTGGGTGTGCAGAAGGTGGGGAGAGCCACACTCCAAAGGGTGCCAGGAAACAACAGAGCTCCAGCACTGCTATTGCTTTGTTGTGCTCTGCCCTTCCCTGCAGTGAGGCTTGGTCCCCCAGTGAGAAGTCATCAGTGGGGGAATGGTAGACAGGTGAGAGAGGAGAAGGGTGTTCACTGGTCACCTGAAACTGTGCTCACCCTTTATGTGAAATGCTTAATGACATTTGCTACTGGTCTTGTGGAAGATGTCGAGGGTGCTGTCCCACTGCCACTCTACAGCAAGTTTCCACCTTCCCCAGCTGGGCATGGAGGAGAGATGTAGGTACATAATACAATGATTCAATACTTCACCTCGAGTGCTGGGGTCAGTGTTGGGCCCCTGAGTCCAAGAAGGCCCTGGAGGTGCTGGAGCGTGTCCAGAGAAGGGAACGGAGCTGGGGAAGGGTCTGGAGCACAAGTGTGCTGAGTTCAGGCTGAGGGAACTGGGGGTGCTGAGCCTGGAGAGAAGGAGGCTGAGGGGAGACGACCTCCCTGTCTCCAGCTGCCTGAAGGGATGTTGTAGCAAGGTGGGTCTTGGTCTCCTCTCCCAAGTAGCAAGTGATAGAACGAGAGAAAATGGCCTGAAATTGTGTGAGGGGAGGTTTAGGTTGGATTTTAGGATAAATTTCTTCACTGAAAGGGTTGTCAAGCATTGGAACAGGCTGCCCAGGTGACTGGTGGAGTCCCCATCCCTGGAGGTGTTTAAAAGGCAGGTAGATGTGATGCTTAGGGACATGGTTTAGTGGTGGACTTGGCAGTGTTGGGTTTTCAGTTGGACTCGATGATCTTAAAGGTCTTTTCCAACCAAAAAAATATCTGTGATTCTTTGATGGCACGAGAAGGGCCCTCAGATATACTTTGTGGATCTCCCTCCCACCCAGGGTGTCAGCAGCATCGCTTTTGTGCTCACTTGTCTGCTCTGGAGTTGGGATTTGAGGGAGGCAAACTGTCCCTCTTTTCTGATTAAAACACACAAGAGACTGACTTGTTCTGCTGGGTTAGAAGATGCCATCAGTGAGGCAATGAATTTGTAATATAAATGAAGAGAACTTCTCTCCTCTTTGTGTTTATGACTTTAGCACAGGCTGGGCTTCTGCCTCCCTCTTCATCAGGATTATTTGCATTTGGTTCTCTCTGGCTTACAGTGGGGAGCTCAGTTTTCTAAGACAAGTATCTAAATTTAGGCACTTAAAGGCACAGGAGTTGGCTCAGAGCTTGAGGGTCAAAGTTACCCACTTCACTATTGGCATCAAGTGCTTGCTGAGAAAAAAAAAACCATATGCAACAAATTAAACTAATTAGAAACGAGTGTTGGTGCTCACCCATAAAGCTAAAAGGTCAAGCACTGGAAAGAGAAAAATGTGTGTTTATTGCAGTAGAACTGCTGGTTCACTGACAGCCTCTCTCTCCCTCAAGGATTAAAGACAAAAATCTGCCTTTTTTATGCTTAAGGAATTGTGGTTTCTGTATCTCTGGAAGCAAAGCTACGTTTATTGTGAATGGGAAAATCTACTTTGAGAAATAGGATGTTGAAAATAATGGTGAAACCAGCTTATAAATAACTGTCCTTGAAAAGATGAATTGGGATAAATACTAGAATTGCTATTTGGCAATATTAGAGGTGTCTGGAATGTGACAAGTGACGTTGAATTCATCCATTCCTTTGCTGCTCTAGGGGAGCCCAGGAGAGCTGCTGTCCAAACTCCTGTGTTATGGTTGTACTTCAGATCTGTGCACATCACAGCTTGTTCCACATGTTAGGTGCAAGCTTTTGTGTGGACATTTCAGGTAGAGCCTGCTGAAACATAGAGTTTCTGATTAAGAAATTGGCTGATATTGCATGTTCTCTCATTTTGGGTAGAAAATGGAAATTACTCTGCCTATATATTGAAAATGATCAGCCATATTTAGTATTTTTTTTAAAAAAAAGGACCACTTACAATGGAAGAATGTCTTTTTCCAGTATTCTTTTGTTTATTATGCTTAGCATATTAATTCTCTTGAAAACCAGTTTGATTTATCATAGTAAGATAATTAGATTGCAAACAGTTTATCTTAGCTATTGGGTTTACATCTGGGTGTAACTAATAGGTCAGTTTTAAGTTGAGGATGATTCAAAATCTCTTGAAAATCTCTGTAGAACACAAATATTTGACTGTTATTTTAGACAGATATAATTGAATGTAACCTTTGCCTTTTTCTCCTGTTACCTTGAGAAATTGGTGGGGAAAATACAGTGCTCAAACTAAAAAAAAAAAGGAAAAAAAAAAAGCCTTCAGCTTTTTTTCTTTCATTGGATTCCAGAAAATATATTGCAGTGTTTAAAAGGAATAGCCACAATATTTGGAGTACTCATCTGTCTCTCTCTAAAATTTCCATATACCAGTCAAACTCTGTAAATAGCACGTACACAAACTGGGATTTAAGTTCCATGTTGAAGACATCATTTGTGTTCAAGCAGGAACCTCTGTATGGTTTAATGTTGGTAATTTATCACCAGATAGAGAAACAATCCATTGTATGAACCTGCAGATCTCTTGTGTGGAGCTGGTTTTACATAGAGTCATCACAATTAAGGCTTTGAAAATAACGATGTGTCCTCATCACCCATTGCAGCCTCCTGGCTATTGTGGTTGTGAAGGTCTGGTAGGTAGCATGAGATCTGGGAACCCTGTGCTAGTGTCCCCAGTGGCAGAGAGATAGGGAGAGGCAGTGTTAGCAGGTGCTGGTCCCTTGTTTTTCCTGCCATGGGTCCTTCCAGGTGACAGATGTTCAGTGCTGGGTGTTGTGTTTAGGGCTCCACAGCCCTTAGAAGCTGTATATGGACCACAGTTAGTCCTGGAGCCTCTGCCTGTGAGGGACTGCTTAGTTGTTCCCATGGCTTTTCTCCTATCTTTCTTCTTATATACCTCTGAATGCTACTGGCTGTGACCTTTACCCTCGTGGAGACCAGCTCCTGATGTCACCAAGCTCAGTTTTGCCTTTTTCTCTATTCCTTAGCTGCAGCAGCTCACATTTGCCTGCAGCTCTGTAGAGCTGGGTATGGGAAGTAGGAGCAGCCCTATTGAACACAGTGGCCACTCCTGCACTGCTTGTGTGGTTGGCACCAAAGCTGCTGGGTGGTTGTAGCCTGTAAGGGTGGCTCAGGTACAGCTGATTCAGCTCCAGAAAGATGTGGACCTGTTGGAGCAGGTCCAGAGAAGGCCACAAGGATGATGCAAGGGATGGAGCACCTCTGTTTGAGGACAGGCTGAGAGAGTTGGGGCTGTTCAGCCTGGAGGAGAGGCTTCAGGGACATGTTACTGTGGCCTTTCAGTACTTGAAGGGGCCTATAAGAAAGATGGGGACAGACTTTTCAGCAGGGCCTGTAGCAATAGGACAAGGGGTGATGGTTTTAAACCAAAAGAGGGGAAATTTAGACTAGATGTAGGGAAGAATTTTTTTACACTGAGGTTGGTGAAACCCTGGCCCAGGTTGCCCAGAGAGGTGGTAGAAGCCCCATCCCTGGAAACTTTCAAGGTCAGGCTGGTGGGGCTCTGAGCAACCTGATCTGGTTGAAGATGTCCCTGTCACTGCAGAGGGGTTGGACTGGATGGCCTTGAAAGGTCCCTCCCACCCAAACCAGTCTGTGATCCTCTATTTTGAGAAGGCTCCAGATCCCACGTGCCCAAACACTCCCAGCTGGGTGGTACATCTTGGACAGGCTGTCCACAAGGCAGTTGCACGGCCAAGAAGCAAGTGGGAAGGTGCTGTGGTGACAGCTCTTGTGGTATTGGCACACAGGCCTGATTCATAGGGCTGTTCACAGGGGGAAATAAGCGTGGGGATGTGCAGAGTGAATGTTTTTAGGGTGCTGAGGAGACAGACAACAGGAGAGTCACGGTGAAAACACCCAGAGCTGGGTGACGGCAGCATTGCTGTGCTCCAGTGTTGCATCGTTTGGAGCTTCCCTTTGACTTTGGCCTGAAAGGAAGCCCAGCAGACTGCAGGAGCTGGTGTTTCCTCGTGGTGTGATTTCTTCTGAATTACAGTTTGCACTGCAGCAGGATGGGGAGGCACAAAATAAGGCTTTGTGTGCACTGAGCAACTAGAAATTCCAGCGCCAGTTACTGCGGGGTTGTTTTGAACCCAGGCGATTGTCTTCTGCCCGGGTTCCTCCTTCAGTTTAATGGCATGTTTTCCACATGTTGCTAATACAGTTCTGCCTTTTAAAGGGATAAAGACATTTGGTAAGAAAGTTGGGAATAATTTGTGTTTACAAGACATGTAACTGTTGTTTCTGTCTTTGTTATAGTCCACTGATGATAATTACACAGAAGATCACAACACTTGCATGCCAGTTACATGATGGTAAGAAAAGGAATCTCTTCCCATGTCCTGAAGACAGCCTTTTTATTCCAGCACATTCTGTGGTTGAGTTATGGGGTGGATGAATGTAGTCCAGCGAGTTGCTCCAAATGAAGAAGAAAAATGCTTTGTGGAGGAAAACGAGAGACTTCAAGTTTTGATCGGTTCTCTAGGATCAAACTGTCTTCGTGGTGACAAGGACAACTGTTTTCCCCTTTGGATGTTCTACTTCCTTGGGGCCTAATTTGGGTTTTAGTATCAGTATCTGCTGTTTAGATACTACAGTGTGTATCTCCATTAAGTTCTCTGAAGCTGTTCTTGATTCTCAAAAATCAAGAGTTGTGTTTGATACATAGCTTCGGTCATCAATGTGAACATAGCTGAAATATGCTATTGGTGCTGATATATATATCATGTATATATATGATACACTCCATATTTCATGCTATATATGATTTACTCCATGAGTTGTGAGAGATGGAATTCAATAGCTTTTTCCCAGTGCAGGGAGAAGCACCCTCACAAGCAAAATAACACTGTCTTCAGTCTCGTGCTTGTGCTGTGACAAAGAGCACTGTTATTTCCCTATAAAATTCACTTTCCCTAGTAAAGTGCAAAGTCTAGAAATGTCAGTTGTCATTGCATTGTGAATTTCTGATGGTCCAAGGACCATTGCATTGTACACTGGGTGACTGAGTCAGTAGCCTGCTATGGAGTTGTTATGATCTAGGATTTAGGTGATGGCCACACCACAGACTGCAGGCAAGCCAAGTTGACACAAGTGGGTCTGTGCCTTGAGCTGGGTGCAGCATGGAGCTGACTAATTGACCTTTTGTTGACATTTATGTTGTTGAGGCATCTCCACTTCTGTTATTTAAGGTAGCCAGCTCGGTTACTGCTGTGTGCCAGAGCGGTGTGCAGCCTAGGTGCATGCCTAGGATATTGAAGCTAAGCTAGCAGACAGAAAGGAACAGATAAGAGCAGAGGCAGGAGCATTTTAAGCAAACCAGAGATCCTACAGATTAATGAGGGTGCAAAAGGCTCATTATGTTGTGAACATCCATATATGGAGCAGTTGGTCAAATGAAGGCAGCTTGCAGGGCAAGCATTAGTGACAAATCTCTGTTTGTAAAAATTTAACACAGCTGCCCATACATGGAAACAGACAAACAAAATACCCAGCCCTTTAAAGTGATTAAGTGCTTCATTGTCTCCCTGGAACTCATACCATCCCAGTATTTACAAACTGAAATAGCAGGAGAGAGGATGGAGATGAGCAGCTCATCAGCAGTGCTTTTAGGAAATGGCTCTTGTGTGTGTGCATCAGTAACTGTGGCCAGTGGGTTTGGAACAGTGGTGGCAGCTGATGCCAAGCCCTGATCTTGTGAAGTACCTGTATGTGTGTGCTCAGCACCCAGTGCTGGGACTGGTCCCATGGTGAAGCTGTTCTGCTGGAGCCAGTGGGGTTCCTCACAGCGTGCACAGCCAGAGCCAGCACAGAGCCACCAAGGTGATGAAGGGAGTGGAGCATCTCCCTGATGAGGAAAGGCTGAGGGAGCTGGGGCTCTTTAGCTTGGAGAAGAGGAGACTGAGGGGGGACCTCATTAATGTTTATAAATATTTGAAGAGTGAGTGTCAGGAGGATGGAGCCAGGCTCTTCTCAGTGGTGTCCAGTGATAGGACAGGGGGCAATGGGTGTGAGCTGGAACACAAGAGGTTCCCCTTAATTTTGAGAAGGAAATTCTATACTGTGAGGATGCCAGAGCCCTGGGCCAGGCTGCCCAGGGAGGGTGTGGAGTCTCCTTCTCTGGGGACATTCAAGACCCACCTGGACACCTTCCTGTGTGATCTCATCCAGGTGTTCCTGCTCTGGCAGGGGGGTTGGACTGGATGAGCTTTCGAGGTCCCTTCCAATCCCTGACACTCTGTGATTCTGTGAAGGGTGTGAGATCATTGCCGTGAGCTGTTTACGTGTTGGCCAGCATACAGGATTTTTTCCATGGTTTTCCTAGGACAGCAAGTCTGTGCTCTACCTCTGGCCCCAAAGGTCTCGTGCACCCAACAGGAGATCACCCTTCCAGCCTGGACCCTGTGCAGTTCCAGATGATCACTGATGTGTGTGTGTTTGGGCTCGTTGCAGCAGCAGGCAGCCGGGCCACTCGTTCACACCAGCAGAGGTTCTTAGAAGCCCATTTCTTTTCCACTGCCCAATCCTCCTGCTGTGAAATGCTCCATTTCTCACCAAGGAGCCAGCAGGAGACTTATGCTTAAATGAGCCAGCAGCTTCTGGGAGCAGAGGTTTTTCCAGCTCAGGACTGTTAGCAGAGGCTGCTGAGGGCCCCTGTCCGTTGGTGGCATCACGAGCTGCATTCTGTGTGTGTGGGAATACTGTGATTGCTCTTCCAGGAGGAGTAGCATGGGTCAGAAAGAGGGAATGAGGGAAGGAGCTGGGTAAAGAGCAAACATGAATGTATTTGACCTCAGAGTTAGGAATTGAGCTGTATTGCAGCTGCCTGTGACAAAGGAATCTTGAAGCTTAGGGCTTTAGGAGGTTGTCTGTGGGATAACTGTCACTGGCTTTTGGAAGGATCTAATGGGACTTTTCTTTCTCTCTAGGGATAGGGCGACAAGCTGAGGAACTCACTGCTGAGCAAAATCGGCTTGCTGTGAAGTAAGAATTTAATTCTCCTAGTGATTTGTGTTTAATTCCATCTAAAGAAGTTCAGGGATTTGGGGATTTTTTTGGTTGGTTGGTTGGTTTTTTTCTTTCTTTGGAATATCAGGATCAACTTAGCAGCACAGCCCAGCCATGAAAATGTTCTCTGCTTCTTCACAGTCCATAATAAGCCAAAAGTCCTACCTGCTTTTTCTATTTACTTGGGCAGTTTTGGTTTTGTAATGCTGCTGTTAGTGCCCTCCTTAGACATGCCTTCAGTGCTATGTTCCTTATTTCTTCAGCTCAGGACTTCTGCCTTTATCCCCCTGTGCTGGTCAGTGAAGCACTGAAGTACTTGGCAACATCTCATTGACTTAAATATATTCTCCATATACAGCAAAACTAGTCTTTGCTGAATCATCTCTTTTATATTCAAGCTGAGGCTTGTACTCTGTGGCCTTTTTGGCTGTTATCTTCATCCTATCTGTGGTATGTTAGTTTTCCAAGCAGAATACTCCTCCTCTGTCAACAAACCACTGCACAGTAAAAATCCATTTTGGTTTGACTCTGACACTTCAAGAACTGCTTTTATTTGCTCTGATTTTAGAACACTGAAATTTTCTTTTTCCTTTCTCCCTCTGTACTGTTAATTGTTCTAGTCCTTCATGTTATGTGACTGGTCTTCTCATTTTTCAGAGGGAAACAGCATGTTGATCATGTTTGAACACCTTTTTTTTTCTGTTTTGTCTCTCAGTACAAATGCAGGTGAATTCTTTTTTAATTTTTTTTAAAGAATTAATGTTGCAGAATTAGTCTTGGAACCATAATGACTTTTCACCCTGAAGTGTTTGTTTAAGACCAAGGAAATTATTTCCTTCATTTCCAAGGCAGAAGTTTCAGCCATCAGCAAAATCTGCCTGTGAGCTTCTGAAAGTAGGAAAGGAGTAATTTATTGATAAGCAAATATCCAGTAGGGAGACTCTTAGGTTTTGGTTTTTTTCTGTGACCTATAGCTTTGTGTCTATCTTTAAAACTCACAGCACACTGTGAAACTGCATTGGGCCATTGTAACCACATGATTAATTCTAGTCAAATTCTCACCAAACAGGCTTTTATTTTTTTTCTTGTACAGTAGATGAGCTCATAATAGAGCAGTCCATGCCAATAACTCAAGTGTTGGTGGCAGGCGAGAGTCATAACTGAAGAGTTTTCAATCCCCTTTGGTAATGCAGCCTTTTGTCTTCCCTCCTGTTCTGAGTCTGGTTTTGTTCCTCACTCATCCTCTGTGCATTCCTTGGTGCATTGCTCATGTCCCTCCACCCACCCACCCGTGTTCAACATCTGAGCTGAAGCTGATGACTTCAGTTCTAAGCTTACCACAGAGCTCAGAAGCGCAAAGCACAGACCTGATTTTGCAGAACAGGAAGATAAGCCTTTACCCCAAACTGATTGCTGCATCTTTCTGGGAAATTACTTCACCAGAGAACTTCTCATTCAGGCACTAACATCTACCATAACCAGCAGAAAATCCTGCCTAAGCCAGCTGTTTATTCAAGCTAATTCCACCTCAGAGTAAAAGCAGGCAGCAGCAAATGTTTAACTGTTGCTTAGCTTTCCTGCTGGAAATTTATGGTTTGGACTGAAAGAGTTTTAAGTGGGTTTTGCTTTGTGCATGTCCATCTGTGTCTTGGACAGGAAAGTCTTGAGGCACTCTGCCCTAGTTTCTGTTCTCATTTGGGGACTCCTCGTGTAGCAGGTTCATGGAGAGCACTGTGCATCTCGGTGCAGGATTTGGACGTTGCTGTTTTCTGCTGTATAAATAAAGCAAGACCAACAGTTCACAAATGACATCAGCAGTGAGAGGCATCTGCATCTTTCTTTTCCATCCTACTGATGGGTAGCAGGGACAGTGGATCTTCTACATTTTTACACCTAACCCCCTGAGGAACTTGTGGGATGTGCCCTTGCAAAATGGAAATAACGAGCCTTTGACTTTCATCCTCAGCTGTCTTTTGGTTTCTGTGTGTTTTTCCCCTCGTTCTTTTTCCTGTGCAAGCAATTACTTCCTTTATTTGCACAGCAGGACAGGGTGCCTCTTCCTCTCTGGCTCACTCACAATTCCCATTTTTCAGAAGGCTGAGCTGAAGAGGGGCTGAGAGCTCCTCTCAGACCCGAGTCTCCTAGTCTGCAATGCTCCCCGCCCCATGGTGGGCATCACAAGGCAAGGTACTGCACTGCGGTGCTTGGTGAGACCAGTGTTACTCAGCTTGTGGTCTGCCAGCTCTTACTGGTCCCTAACACACTGGACAGGTGTCCAAAACCAGTTACCAGCTTCTTGCTCCTGGTACTGCTGGCCTGTTCCAAATCATAGAATCATGATGGGTTGGGTGGGAAGGGACCTTTCAAGACCATCCAGTCCAACCCCTCTGCAGTGAGCAGGGGCATCTTCAACCAGATCAGGTTGCTCAGAGCTCTGTCCAACCTGACCATGAAAATGCACAAGTCAATTTGTTTAAGAGTGGGTATTTAAAGTTATGACTGTTTTTCATAGAATCACAGACTGGTTTGGGTGGGAAGGGACCTTTCAAGGCCATCCAGTCCAACCCCCCTACAGTGACAGGGACATCTTCAACCAGATCAGGTTGCTCAGAGCCCCATCCAACCTGACCTTGAATCTGTTCTCGAACTAAAATGTTTCTAGCAATCAGAGTACAAGTTTTCAAATCAATATCTTTAGTTCACCTGTAGCTTAATCACTTCCATGTTGCCCTTGTTCTGACTGCCATCTGCCAGGCATCACTGGGATATAAGAGAGGCTGTGCTGCACCTTCCCCAAAACACATCTAGGGAGCTCTCAGCAGGGGGGAAGGTGGTGGGAGAGAGCTGGGGACTGAGGCAGGCAGTACAACAAAAAGCATTTGCAAAAGCCTTTTGCTGTGTTTGACCTTGTTTTGCTGTTTTGGTTTGGTTTTGTTGTGTGTGGGTGATATTCACAGGACAAGACCTTCTTTACTGGAGTATTTAAGCTATCTCTTCAATTTTATGAGCATCATAGCTGGGCCGTGCAGCAATTACAAGGATTATATCGCCTTCATTGAAGGGAGGCACGTGCACATGAAGCTGCTGGAAGTGAACTGGAAGCAGAAGGGTTACAACAGGCTTCCTGATCCTTCTCCAACTGTAAGTTTTCAAATGACAGAGATTTATTGCAAAGGGCAGGAGAGTATTGGCTTTGTACATGATTCTCATAATTAAAAACTCAGAAGAAAAGCCATTTTTGGATTATCTTCTTGGTAAATGTTACAGAGGGGTTTTTTTCCTGTGAAGTGGCTGCTGTTTTTGTCACAGGGTCAGGGGTGAAGGGGCTAGTGTCTTCCTCTTGAATTCCCCAAATGCATTGGGCTTGCAGAATGGGTCACTGGTCAGTGAGTGTCCTTTGTGCAGCGATGGGAACGGTCTGCAGGTTCTGACGACGACAGAGTTGCAGTTCAGCTCCAAACAGAAGAGCAAATGGCAGGGAAAATAAAGAAGTCAAATCACACCAGTAGTGCAGGAGAAGTTAGAAGTACATGAGTCACAGCTGATTGAAAGTAGCTTGTCTGGGTGCTCTGCAAGAGAATCTCACACTTTAAGATGACTTGGAAGTAATTTTTCCCATACAAGTCACACTAGTTTGTTGTTTGGGGTTTTTTAGTATTAATTAAGACCTTCTAAAATGACCTTCTTGTAAAGCAGGCCAGCACAGCCTGAGAACCAGATTCCTCTCTCTTTCCTTATGACAACACTGAATGTGTTACGTTGTGTGTGCAGAATGTTTCCTCCAAAACAGAGTACAGGTCCATACCTACTGGATTCCTGTTGCACATGGTTATATTTCATATTTCTACTGACTTCAGTGGTGGTACTTCTGATTTATATTAGTCTGTCTGAGGTCAGAATAAGGCCTGTAGTGTCTAAGATGCAAGTCAGCAGAGAATATTATGTTTTTCATGGTAACCATATAAAGATAATGGCACAATAATTTATTCCTGAAAATGAAGAAGCTATAAAAAGAGTACCTGGGATCAAAAAATGCATTGTTCTTTCAGCAGTATACTGCACTCTATTAGTCTTCTGAGAACAAGAGTCAATTTTTACATGGTACCCAAGTGCCAGATTTACCTTTTTAATCATGACTGTATCAAAGAGAGTTTAATCCTGATGTGTATTGGAAACTGAGCTTCTAAACTGCTGAGATGACTGTAAATAATATTAGAATATAGAAAGCTAGGGAGTGATAATAGAAGACAGTGTGGTGTAGCAGATACTCTGTGTCATGGGAAGGCATCCATGCTGTAGAAGACTTCTTGGACAAGTGATCTTTGTCAAGATCTGTGGATGGTAGCTGGACAGTCTAACCTACTATTGTACTGAACACTGATGCTGTTGGCTTCCAGGAGGAATATAGTCTTTAGATCCAGGAGATGATAGTTCATACAGAGAAGACTTCTTTACATCGTAGGGTTTGGGGTTTTGTGTTTCCTTTCTCGTTTTAGGACCTTTGCTAACTGAGGTAGGAGTCTCTTGTGAAGTTTATTACCAGTTTTGACTTCTAATTGTCCTTTGTCTGTACCTATAGGTAGTTCAGTAAATAGGTAGTTTAGTAAAACAAATTAAACCAGAGCTTTGACTGTGACCTTTTCTTTGTTACCTCTTTTAAATTAATTATCAACTTTGTCACTGCTAACTTAATTTGCTTTTGAAGTGCATTGTTTTTGTGTGTCATGAGTACTGCCTTTTTTATCTCCTTAAGCAAATGTTTCTAATGAATGTTCCATTGTTGTTTGTGCTTTTTAGGGAGCAGTGATGTACAAGCTGTGTATCACACTAGTATCTCTCATTTTATTCTTGACACTTACCAAGAACTTTCCTATGGCATATATTATTGATGATGAATTTCTTGATAAAACACCCTTCTTGTCAAGACTTGGTTACCTGTATGTTGTAACACAGGCAGCAAAACCAAAGTATTACTTTGCATGGACCTTAGGTAAGTCTGGCCACATCACTTCTTTTTGTAGGTAACCAATAAGTTCCTAAATGGGGGAAAGGGGCTGAAACATTGTGGGGAAACAAAAATAAAGTAGTTCCTGTGGGAGAGGCACACAATGCAGCCCTGCTGAAGAGGGGAGATGTCAAAGGTTTTGAAAAACATGCATAACATCTCCCCTGGCTTGTCTGGCATTCCCTGCCTCTGGAACCACATCTGCTTTTCAGCTTCTTCCCAGTCTTTAAACAAATTAAATGTAACAATATTCTCTTTATTTAAAACTTCGTAATTGTACCAAAATAATTTTTACAGGAATTCTTAGGGATGGGGGGGAGGGGAAAGTTTACCTCCTCTAAACCTTGATTTTTATGCTTTATTTGTAATTTGCCACTTAGTGGGGTTAGGAGGTTAAAATTGGTCAGGCTGGCTCAGGCTTTATCAATGTGCTGTAATGCAGACAGACCTCTCTCTTCCTACAGGACATCTTTAGCACACACATCTGTGTCAGAAGGCTGAAGTGCTTGTTGGGGGCTTTGCTTGTAAGACTGTGTGGTCCTGGGCACACAGTAGCTTTGAGGTGTCAAGAGGAAGAGTTGGAGAACCATGGGGAAGGTGGGGAACGAGGGAGGTGATAGGAAGGACCCAAGAATCTCTGCAAGGGAAAGGAGAAGAAAAGGAAGAGGGCTTGTTGTAGAGAGAAGCAAATTTCTTTTATTGGGAGCCAACCAGCTTGGAGGTCCAAATACTCTTTTTGTATTTTCCTTTCTTCCTTTTAAAAGTCACCTTTCCCACCTGTGTGTGAGGAGTCAAATCCTTCTAGGCCAGGCTGAAAATTGAGAGACTGGATTTTTTTTGCTGATATTACAAGAACTTTGTATGTGGGGGAGATCCTGAAAGCCCAGGCAACATTTGAACTGCTGGGAATAAAACTGATCAATCAAGGGAAGACAGGCAGAACTGGCATGTGTGGGATGGGAAAGGCTTTGGGATACAGAACTGCTTACTCAGAAACTTATTTTTGTGGGATCTAATATTAAATTGTTGCCTTTGGTTTTTTTTTTATGGCATTATAGTTGACTAACAGTCCGTTATCAAAGAGATAAACTGAACTGGGGTTTGTGATGTGACTAAGCCCATAGAGGCTGGAATATCTTACAGATGAGGGGTTTGGGGGAAGGCATGTGTTGCATGCTGGAGGGTGAGGCCTCTGTTCACACTGCAGCTCCAGGCAGCAGAGCAGCAGACGTTTCATCCTTGTGCGGTTTAGTGGTGTGGCCCAGGGCGTTACAGAAGTGCCTGCTGCAAGGGCTGATCAGGGCTCCCTGTCCTCAGAAAAGGACAGTCACACCATTGTGCAAGAGCCACGCTGCTGAATTCCTGCAGATCATGGAAAAATGGAAAATTCGGCTTATACTGCTTTAGCAAATAGTCGTGGGAACGTGCCTGCAAAACTGACTCAGGGCTGTTGGTGAGATACCTGAGGGCCAAGAGAGCTGGGGAGGGACTTCTTCCAAAGGCAGTTAGTGATAGAACAAGGGGTGATGGCTTTAAACTGGCAGAGGGGAGGTTTAGATGAGATGTGAGGAAGAAATTCTTTGGTGTGAGGGTGGTGAGACCCTGGCCCAGGTTGCCCAGAGAAGCTGTGGCTGCTCCTCCCTGGAAGTGTTCTCGGCCAGGTTGGATGAGGCTTTGAGCAACCTGGTCTAGTGGAAGGTGTCCCTGCTGATGGCAGGGGGTTGGGACTAGATGAGCTTTGAGGTCCCTTCCCACCCAAACCAGTCTGGGATTCTATAACCCAGTTTGGGACCGAGTGCCTGCACCCAAGGGGCTGTGAAAGCGATAACGTGGGAGCTGTGCAAGTCAGCAGGGAAACCTCGGTGGGGTTCTGGGGAGATTGGGGTTTTGTAGGCAATTTGAGGGTAGACAGTTGCAATTCTGTGCTTCTCACCTTGCTCTCCAGACAGCAGCCAGCTCAGGAATCCCTGGATTTCTGGTTTCTTGCTTTTAGCAAAGAAACACTTAAGTGGTCCCTGCCAGCCTTAGAGCAAGGAAGAGCAAATCCAGGAGTCCCCCTGCTCTGGCGTGGCAGTTAAGTGCAGCTCCAGTCTCTGAGGTTGGGCAGGGTCCTATGGGCCAATTTCAGGCAAGGATTTTTTGGTTGGTTTTATGTTTTTTTTAAACAGAGAATAAAAACTTGGAGACCTTTCTTTCCATCAGTAAAATCTAGCTCATTTAGTAAAGTAGAAAATAAAATGGAAAGTTTCAAATTTGAGAAGGTTGCTTGTTTATTTATTGTCAGTCTTGCTGCTTTTAATTAGGTTCTTCCTCTGGTTTTGTGCTTTGGGGCTTCTCCATGACCTTGTGCCTGTACTCATAGCATTTATGGAACAAAATCAGTTTTCATTCTTGGGAAGGAAATGTTGACCTTTTTAAAGCATAACTTAACCACACTTGTCTTTTGTAAATTATCTAGAAGGAAAAGCCTTACCTATATTTTTACTTTCCTTTTTTTTCTTCCAATAATCCTCAGTGTTAGCTGCACCTAGTGACCCAGAGATAACAAATCCCTTCTGGTTTTTTAATACTCTTGAGAGAGGATTTCTGGCAGGGGCACATTGAAAGCAGAATCTTGAGAGCCAGTGATGAGGTGACTCCCAGGTAAGGCTGGGAGGGGAAGTGTCTACCCAGCACCCTGGGAAAGAGCAGGAGTGCAGCATGTGAAACACCTGCTGTTAGCTGAGCTTTTTGTTTGCATTGGAAGTAGTGAAGTCTGTAGTTGAAGTCACTCAATATTTGATTTATAGAGATGGTGAGGTACTTTAATGAGGCACTGAGCAACAGGATGAACAAAAGGCTTTGTCTGTGGAAGTATGAATGAGAGTCTTAATTAAAACAACCATGTTAGAACTCTTAATGGCAATGGTAGGTATGGCTTTGAGACACTACAGTTCTTCTGAATTCTGGAAAATGCTGTGACATGCAGGTACTCTTGAGGAAAATGCTACTTCATTTTATGGTAACTCCTGTGTATCTTTCTCAGATGAATAATAAAGGAAAAATAATGGGAAAAACTATTCTTCTACATTGCTATTTTATTTTTGTTTTATTATTTTATATCCTCTGCCCAAGGAGTAGCTAGTCTTTCCTCTTGAGGCAGTTTCTCTTGTGTTGCCTTGTAGCATTGCCCCTTTGCCAAGAGGAAGCTTCTCTGTGAAAGAGAGGATGCTAATTGCTGCAAAGCTGGCTTGAATGTGTGTTTGGTGCCACACTGACTTGCAGGAAAACCTGTCACCTCCAGCAGCCTGGTTTGACCCTGTTTTGCTTTGATGTTGCAGCTGATGCAGTCAACAATGCAGCTGGTTATGGATTCAGTGGAGTGGATGAGAGGGGCACTTTCCGCTGGGACCTGTTGTCCAATTTAAATATCTGGAACATTGAGGTGAGTTAATTGGCATAATTATAGAGAAATGGGCATGATAATGGAGAGAAGCTTTGGGGAAAGGAAAATAAGTCCATGCCACTAGGCTGCCCATCTTTAACACAGAGAGGTTTTGTGCAGATAAAGAGCATCTGTCACGCAGCCTTCGTCGTGCTCTGTATTCAAGTTGCATTTCTAAATAGTTTATAGAGGGCTAATAAATGATTAATCAGATGTTTAATAAATGAGCAGTCAATTACTGTAGATGGTGGCTGAGTTCAGTGGGTCAATAAATGGCTTGCAGCTAGGATTCCCCACCATCTGTGGTGTATTCTATTTTATTTACTTCTCATAGCCTTCCACTTCTGTAATGCAGTTTGGGGGGTGGTAGTGAAAGAGGCTGCCAGGAGCAGGCATTGCTCAGACACTGGCAGGGGCTGGGTCCCTGCCTCTTGGTAGGTGGAGAAAAGCAAAGGTTGGAGGGAGAACAGGTACAAACTGAGGACCACACAGAGCTTAGATGGCTGCTGATCTAGAGCTCCATCCACTGTTTCTCACAGCATCCATCACACACATTTCTTGTGCCTGCAGGATACTCTTAACATCCATTACTCTTTTGTAAGCTATTTCTTTTTGTTTCTCTAATGCAAAAGATGGCAGAGGTGATTTGTTTGCCCCAAAGAATATTTTGTGAATGCCAGTGGGATGGGAAAATGTTTGTCTGAGACCCTGCTTTCTAAGGGCTTCCTCACTTTAGAAATAGGAGGAGCTTCCTCCTGTAATTCTGTAGTTATGATTTTAAAAGGAAAAGGGGATGAAAATAAGTTAACTGCTTTATTGCTGAATGATCTGTGAGTAAATAAATGTGCTCTAATAGCTCTTCTCAAAAAATGAAGGAGCCCCTGTAATTCTTCACTGAAAGACTCCAAAACTTGAAAGTATTATTTTATGTTTTCTCAGTCTCAACATCCTTTCTCTGTCTCTTTTTCTTTTCTTTTTTTTAACCTAATTAATCCTCAGTGTACATCTCTCCTTGAGCAGCATACATTACACTGCCCAGAAACACGTTATACTCCTCAGTGGTGGCAGCAGCCTCGATACCACTCTGAGATCTTGAATAAATTATTCAGTTTTGGGAAAGGAGATGATTCCTACCTTGATGGGCTGAGGCAATTCCTGCTTGAAGGAGGAAAGTGGAGTGCAGGAGATGCTCTTTAGTTAAGCCACATTAAGGAATAAAGAGCCTTTGTGCCTCTCTGCCTACTGAAATACAGACCCCTCCAAAACTTTTTTCCTTTACTGGTCACACAGGCCATAGAGATCAGGGTAGAGAAATTATTTCCAGGGACATAAAACAAAGTGCTCTCCATTGATTTGATCCCATGTGCAATGAGAAGAGAGGCTGCAGGGACCATTACTTTGGGTAAACCTTGACCTGTCACTTTAGACACCAACACCAGTTCTGGGAGCTGTAAGTGTGGTTGTACAGTGCATTTTCAGCAAGTATAGCCACCTGCATGTGTAGAATTGCTTCAGAGTTGAGAACCTGAGTGCTAAATGTGGCTAAGAAATGACCTGATCTGTAGTAAAGATAAACACATGGCAGGAGAGTTGTGAGGGCATTAAAATGTGACGGGGGCTAAACACATGAAAGCCTTGGTAGCATGTGTATTTTGACAGCCAGTGACTACTTGCTCTCTTGCTAGTGTAGCAGGGGAACTTAAAGAAGGCCAAAAGAGAGGAGACAATATTAGTTGGAAGAGAAATTATATTTTTCTTGGCTTCTCCTGGTGCAGTAATGCAATTAAAATGTGGCAGTACTGCACTGGGAATTGCTAATCATTTTAACACTTTAAACACAGAGGCTAACATGCCAGCCTTCAGGATTCTGTGTGCAAGTGCAAAATTATCTACATATTCCCCTTGGAAACCTTTGCCTTTAATCCATATTTTCAGTGTGCCCTTCCCTGCAGCTGATATGGGACAATAATGTGGTGACACTGAATCGTGTCCCTGCTTGGTGAGGAGGTCCTCGGAGGTTTCTGTCAGCAGGCGAGGAACAAGGGGGAGCAGGGATAGGGAACCACCAGAGGTAAAGTGGACCAGGATTAGAGGAACTGATGCTGAATGGAGTCCAGCAGTCCCCTAAAGCTGAGGGAACTGATGCTGAATGGAGTCCAGCAGTCCCCTAAAGCTGGGGGAACTGATGCTGAATGGAGTCCAGCAGTCCCCTAAAGCTGGGGGAACTGATGCTGAATGGAGTCCAGCAGTCCCCTAAAGCTGGGGGAACTGATGCTGAATGGAGTCCAGCAGTCCCCTGAAGCTGGGGGAACTGATGCTGAATGGAGTCCAGCAGTCCCCTAAAGCTGGGGGAACTGATGCTGAATGGAGTCCAGCAGTCCCCTAAAGCTGAGGGAACTGATGCTGAATGGAGTCCAGCAGTCCCCTAAAGCTGAGGGAACTGATGCTGAATGGAGTCCAGCAGTCCCCTAAAGCTGGGGGAACTGGTGCCATGAGGAGGTATGGGTGGCTCTCCCAGGACCCTAGAGTCCACTCTGGTTTTTCAAACTGGGCAGTGGGCTGAGAACTGGCTTCTAAATTTAATCCCTTTTTTTTTCCCATATTTTTGAGTCTTCCCCTTTCCTTCTCTAAATAATAATGCATTTCTTTTAGTTTTTGTAACACTTTGTTTTCATAACACTCTAGGGAAGCCCAGACTTACGTAATGGGTGGCAAAATATCTCTTCCAAAAATGAAGCTGTTTGTGAACTGAAGGGGAAGGCCAAGCATTTAGAACAAGAAAGCTTTTCAGATTTCCCATAATTTGCAAAATAACCAGACATCCTATTTAATTTTACCAAACCAAGTGAGATTTTACAGCAAACACCAAGTGTTATCAGTGAGCAATCAGCATACTAGTGTGATGAATTAATATTTTCCATGTGTCTCCTCTCTTAATTTCAAATGCAAGTACTATTTTACACATTTCAGGGCTAATGTTTCATGTGAACTTCTTTCTTAGACTGCAACAAGTTTTAAAATGTACATTGAAAACTGGAACATTCAGACAGCTGCCTGGTTAAAACGGTAAGAGCAATGGAACAGTAACGTGCTTGTGAGACCCAGAAGCTCTCCATGGCCTGCAGGACCACTGCCTGGTGAATCTCATCACTGTATAGCCTCCTGCCTGTCTTTGTTTCCTTTTTCTCTAACAGTTGGGGGAATACAAGGGTGTTTGGTGCTGTAAAGTTTTATTGCTGCAAATGTCAAATGCCCACATGTTATAGATGAGCAGCAAAGCCATAAACGAACCGCTCAGACCTTCCCTCGTAAAAACTAATAGCATGTTGGTGGTGTTCTTAGGCTGCTCTTTGCCTCCAGTATTCTTGCTGTACTGTTTCACTTTGCTGGGTTCTATTTCCCATGCTTACTGCTGCTGGAGGTGAGCCTTGTGTCACTGGGATCCAGTTCAGCTAGAACTGGGGAGAAGTCGAAATCTTCAGAGCCCCAGTGTAGTCCGGTTTGGAGTTACCAGAAGATGCTTGCTAGGGAGTCCCTGTTTAGGATATGGAGAAGAGACTTTTTATAGCCCTGAGAAGATCTGACTTTAACCTGTGATTGTCAAGGCACGTATAAATACTCACACAAGTCCAAGTCTGGTAGATTGAACTGTCTCCTGCTACTTTTTGCACGTCTTTTTGGTGTGATTAAAGCCCACCGTGCAGTCCGTGTGAGGTCTGAAATGCTGGCACAGATTTTTTGTGGTTATCATAACTGGTTTTGTTGTTGAATATATACATCTTAAAAGCCAATGTGTACTATTTTTCATGATTCAAATGATGTTCCTGATAAAGAAGTGCATTATCTCGACTCGTTTCTCTGGAACACAGCATTTCAGTTAAACCTCAGGTAGCCAAAGAGACTGGTTGGTGTGTTCTTGAACTGTTATCATTCACCTGTGTCTTTTGAGTAAGGTGTTGGCCTGATAAAGTTAGGAGGAACCCTCTGCTGTAGAATAGCTTCTGACACTTCCTGTTGTTCCCAGCATCTCCCAGGTAACAGTGCCTAAAAATACCTTTATTACCAGAGAGGAGTGAGGTCACGTCTGTGCCCTTTGACTTGCTCTTGATCTGCCATCAGAGTTGTGAAGGGTAGTGTGTGATTGCAGAGAGAGGTCTAAAGCTGAAAGAGAGTCTTGCCTGCCCTTTATTTCAGTGCTGTGAGCAGGGGAGGGTTTGTTCAGGTGCTCTTTGGGTGTTGGGTGCATAGAAGCACACTTACTCCTCCCATCGACCCCTCCGTGGCAGTGAAGGCCGAGTGCCTCCTGCCCTCATCTGTAACACAGGCAAGAGAAGACCATTAAGAAAACAGAATAAGGCCTTAAAAGCAGAGAAGGCTTTGAGGTGCAGTGTCCATTGGTCAGTTGCATTCAACCTCTCCTTGTTTTGTTTTTGTCTTTGCAGCGTTTGCTATGACAGAGCTCCCTGGTACCCTACGGCTTTAACGTTTGTGCTGTCAGCCCTGTGGCATGGTATCTATCCTGGATATTATTTTACATTTCTCACTGGAATCCTTATCACACTCGCAGCCAGAGCAGTATGTACCTTTCATTGTTCACTTCTAAGGCCCACGCTAGATACTATCCAGCTGCCAGCTGCTGGAGCCCTGGCACACTCAAGCAGCTTGGCCCTGCTGTAAGCCCTATTTCATGCCTTTCTGGGGTTGATGTTCACTGAAACTTTGTGCTGTGTTGGTGGTAATGATGAAGTACCCCCAGCAGTTACAACCAGCACCAGTTCTGCCTGTGCTGCAGTGTTGTCCCTGGCTGTCAGAGGAGATGTTTCTTGTGAGCATACAGTTGGTAGTGCCACCAGCTATGTCCATGCAGTCAAATTAGTTTGAGATTCAAGGTGAAGCTCGAGTCCAGACATTTGTAAGGTCATGTTGGAGTCCAGACTTCTGTAGGTCATGTAATCAACTCTAGGCCCAGTCTTCCACAAGAACCTGTTACAAGTTGAGCATTAGCCCAAACTTGAACTCTTTCATGTGACTGATGCAGTAAACTCTGTGTTAATGGTCTTCATCTTGGGCAAAGCCACCAAAGACAAAACAGGTTTTATGTCTCATTGTTGTCAAATTTATCACTGCTGATCTTTCAGGCTGAACCAGCCAGTTGTGCAGGGCTGGGAAGCACCACCATGTTCTTTCAGAGGTTTACTATGGATAAATAACAAGGGCAATTTGAAAGGTAAATTAAAATAGTGTTCAGTGATAGCCACTAAGGCTAGAGCAGGTTGCTGAGCATGTGGTCTTAAAGTGTGCTTTGCCTCTCATTTATGAGGATTTCATAAATGTGAAGCTAAACCAAGTTCTCTAGGGAACAGCACACACTTGCAGGTATATTTGCTCATTTAAAGTAGAATCACAGAACCATTTAGGTTGGAAAGATCCTTGAGATAATTGACTCCAACTGTAAACCTAACACTGCTGAGTCCACCACTAAACCATGGCCCTGAGCACCACATCTACATGTCTTCTAAATACCTCCAGGGAAGGTGGTGACTCCACCACCTCCCTGGGCAGTCTGTTCCAGTGCTTGATAACCCTTTCAGTGAAGAAATTTTTCCTAATATCCAACGTAAACCTCCCCGGGAGCAACTTGAGGCCATTTCCTGTTGTCCCGTCGCTTGTTGTTGGGAGAAGAGACCCACCTTGCTACAACCTCTTTTCAGGTAGTTGTAGAGAGTGAGAAGGTCTCCCCTCAGCCTCCTTTTCTCCAGGCTCAACACCCCCAGGTCCCTCAGCCGGGAACTCAGCACACTTGTGCTCCAGACCCTTCCCCAGCTCCGTTCCCTTCTCTGGACACGCTCCAGCACCTCCAGGTCCTTCTTGGAGTCAGGGGCCCAACACTGAACCCAGCACTCGAGGAGCAGCCTCACCAGTGCCCAGTGCAGGGAGAGGATCAGTTCCCTACTGCTGCTGGCCACACCATTTTTGATCCAGGCAAGGATGCTGTTGACCTTCTGGGCCACCTGCACACACTGCTGGCTCATATTCAGCTGGCTGGCGACCAAGTAACTTCGTTTCACCACTGAGAACCAGTAATAAATCAAATCCAGGAGGTAGGAAGGTCAAATTATCACAACTTCTGTCTCCAAAAGTACTGTTCCAGACACCCAGCATGAGAGTCTTCTCACATGGTTATGACAGAGGAAGTTGGAAGACACTTTTCTGTTTGCTGCTGGTTAACTGGGGGATTTTGGATATGCCAGTCAATACACTTCCATGTTCCTTCTCTCAGTACTTTCTAACTGGTGTTAGTACTACTACTAACTGGTGTTAGTACTGCTACTAACTGGTGTTAGTACTACTACTAACTGGTGTTAGTACTACTTCCCTGTAGTACTGGTGCTGATACGTGGAGACTCGTAGGCTACAATGCATCTGTGTGACTTTGCCTGAGAAAGGAATTGATGGGATTTTCTGTTGGCTCTTTCCTGACCTGCAGATAAGAAACAATTGCAGATGTTACTTCCTCTCATCTGTGCCTCTCAAGATGGCCTATGATGTTGTTACCTGGATGGTCACCCAGCTGGCTGTGTGCTATACTGTGGCACCATTTGTTATGCTGGCTGTTGAGCCCACCATTCAATTTTACAAGTAAGTTCTCTCCTCTTGATTATTGTTCTCCAGACCAGCACAGGCTTTTGTTAAATAACCCAAACCACACTGGCAGGCAGTTGACCTTTCATCAGATTTGAAAGGAGTTCAAACAGGATGCTTAAAAATGTGTAAGGGGCTTGGACTAGGTGATGTTTAAAGGTCCCTTCCAACCCAAGCCATTCGATGACTCTATGATTTTTGCACTCCCATAACTTAATTACTAATGCTGAGGCAGAGATCTTCTACTTCTCAGTCTTCCTGTGACTGTCACAGAATCACAGAGTGTCAGGGATTGGAAGGGACCTCGAAAGCTCATCCAGTCCAACCCCCTGCCAGAGCAGGAACACCCAGATGAGATCACACAGGAAGGCGTCCAGGCGGGTCTTGAATGTCTCCAGAGAAGGAGACTCCACACCCTCCCTGGGCAGCCTGTCCCAGGGCTCTGCCACCCTCACAGGAAAGAAGTTCCTTCTCAAATTTAAGCAGAACCTCCTGTGTTCCAGCTCACACCCATTGCCCCTTGTCCTATCATTGGACACCACTGAGAAGAGCCTGGCTCCATCCTCCTGACACTCACCCTTCAGATATTGATCAACATTAATGAGGTCCCCCCTCAGCCTCCTCTTCTCCAAGCTAGAGAGCCCCAGCTCCCTCAGCCTTTCCTCATCAGGGAGATGCTCCACTCCCTTCATCACCTTGGTGGCTCTGTGCTGGACTCTCTCCAGCAGCTCCCTGTCCTTCTTGAGCTGGGGGGCCCAGAACTGGACACAATATTCCAGATGTGGCCTCACCAGGGCAGAGTAGAGGGGAAGAAGAACCTCTCTGGACCTACTGACCACAGCCCTTCTAATGCCCCCCAGGATGCCATTGGCCTTCCTGGCCACAAGGGCACAGTGCTGGCTCATGGTCATCCTGCTGTCCCCCAGGACTCCCAGATCCCTTTCCCCTACACTGCTCTCTAGGAGATCATCTCCCAACCTCTACTGGAACCTGGGGTTGTTCCTGCCCAGGTGCAACACCCTACACTTGCCCTTATTATACTGCATCAAGTGTTTCCCTGCCCAGCTCTCCAGCCTGTCCAGGTCTCTCTGATGGCAGCACAGCCCTCTGCTGTGTCAGCCACTCCTCCCAGCTTGGTGTCACCAGCAAACTTGCTGCCAGTGCCCTCTGTGCCCTCATCCAGGTCATTGATGAATATATTGAACAGTACTGGTCCCAGTGCTGACCCTTGAGGGACTCATAGTTCCTAGGTGACTTCTCACCTCTCCAGGTTCCTATTTCAAAACAGTCAAGTCTCAGCCATCAGCAGTGGCTTCAGGCTGAAGGGGTTCAGAACAACGTGAGTTGGCAGTGGGGAGAGACCAGACTTCCAGCTGCTGAGTGCCTGGAACATTGAGGATGTGTGGAACAGGGGATGTGATTGATCAGCAGGAGATGAGGAGGGTGCCTGGCAGAGCTTTCCTTCTTGAAATGAGTGTGCTTTTCCTTTTGAACACTTCCATGGGATGTGAATACTTCTCTAGGTTCCTTAAAAATCAGAAACACTGGTGCTGCAGAGTATGTTGGATATAATCTGATAAAAATCATTTGAAATAGAGAAAATAATTTGAAAAGGGAGACCAGACTGTGTTGCTTCACTGTTCTGTCATTCTCCAGTGAGCTGGCAACATAGAGTAACAGGGTTTGCTGGAGAAGAAAGACAGTTCCCTCCTCCAATGTAAAAGACATAAATCTGGTAGTCAAGACAGCTGCTGTCACTAAGTCTGTTTGAAGGGGGTTAAATTCTGACATTTGCTATTCCAGTTTCTTAAAACATTTGATTGCAACACATAGAACTTATAAAAATTGCTCCCATTCTTAGTTTTGGTAATACCTTTTTAATATCTGATTTTTCTGTCTTTCAAGGCAAAAGTAGCACATAGAATCAGAACAAAAAAAGGAGAGAAAAGACTAAAATATTACACTGGTTTATGAATTTGCCCCATGGGTGAAGCTGATCCCCTTTGTGCTACAAAAGGCTGTTCCATGTAGTAAATATTAACTGTCATTGTGTGAGATGACATTGCTAACATCAGAACTACAGAAACAAATCTGTGTAAATAACTTGTTAGCACTATGCCAGCAGCCATGAAGGCACAAATGTTATTTTTACAAAAGTTCTGAACAAAGAAAATTATTTTACACCCTTGCCTCATGTTGGGTCATCACCTGAGTATTTTTTTGCCCCAGAGACTTTGGACACAGTTAAACTTAAAGAGGGTTAAGCAAGGAAATTGTGGGCCTTTGGGTAAGGGCGTGAGTTTTTGGAGCACTGGACACCTAGCAGTTGTCTTAAGGATATCAAGAACTATGATAAGAAGCATAAATGAGACCACAGAAAGGTGCATCTCTCTGGTGAAGAGCTGGACTGTGCTGCTCCTAAACATCATCCTCACCAAGCTCCCAGAGCCTCAGGTCTTTGGCTTGAGTATTTTTGATTTCTGTTCAATCTTATGTGTACCAAATTATTTGCAATCTTTGATGCTTAATAAGATATCAAATAAAGATTTCTCTGAGTAGTTGCTTTCAAAACCACCACCTTTCTGTACACAGCATTACCTGACCTTCCCCAGTTAAAAACTGAGCAGTTTGGTTCATTTCAAATCTCAGCACTTGGATTTTTTTTTTTTCTGTCACTTTTTAATTTATTTTTTTTTAAAGTTGTACAAAGTTTATGTCCTAAGCATGAAGGGTGTTTCTTCAGAATGTAGCCTTGTATACTCTAACATCAAGAGAGAGATGTTCTGAGTGAGTCTAGAGTTGAACATGGGTCTGTCTGAGCTGTCAGGCTTTGGATTCTGGATTTTACTGATCCCTTGCCTCATTGACATCATGACTATATTTTCATTGATGCCAGCAGGTACCATGTGCACAGGCTGTGGGAAATCCCAGGGTGTATTTTGTGCTTTCTAGGTCAGGTTCATACTTTCTGCATTCATCCCTTAGCACTAAAATTCTGCATGGACTTAACTGAGGTTGCACAATTCATGTTTTTACCACCCAAAATGTAATCTCCTCTCTCTGCTTTTGTTCCCAGGTCGATGTATTTTCACATGCACATTCTGAGCATCCTGGTGTTGCTTGTGTTACCCATCAGACCTCAAGCCCACTCTGTAAGGGAGCCTCAGAATCAGGCTGTGCACAACTCTGTGAAAAGCAAAGACAAGTGATGCCTCCAGAGGGAATTATCAGCTTTGGGAAATCCAACTGTCATCTTGGAAACAAACAAAGGAGAAGAAAAATGGGTGGGATGAGTGTTGAAGTACAAGTGGCATTTCTGTTGATGATCTTAAGGTCTTACTGGACAGGCAGGAAGGAGCCTGAGTGACTGTGTGTCACGTTGTGCCAGTTAGCAGAGATTTTACAGGCAATGTTTACTGGCTTATGGGGCATTTTGATTTATTTTTTTTTTTTAAATAAATATTTTTATGAAATGTTTTTATATATTTAAACTTTTTCACACAGAGAGGCATTTTTGCTCTTTTACAGACATATACAATTACTACTCAGTAATCTTGAGATGAGAGGGACAGGAAGCAGCTAGTGAGGAGTTGGAACAGCTGCCAGATAGCCTGGTGCTGTGGGCAGCTGGCAGGGGAAGAAGCTTTTCATCTCTTGGCTATGGAGAGAGGTGGTGCAAGTAGAAGATGATGAACATGGAGTTGGTCAAGGTGCTGACTTCTGCCCTGGCAAGGAGGAGAAGGAGCAGGACTTTCCCCAGTGATCCCCAGAGGAGGGACCGCAGCCTGAGCTGGGCAGCAAGGGTCTTTCACATCCTTCAACCTGAGACCTGCTGGTAATGAGGGCAAGGCAAGTCCCTTGGGAATAGGTGGAAAGCAAAACCAAAAAGAAACCAAAACCCTTTAGAGGAACAGAAGGGACATCCACCCTGTGATCTGTGGAGTTGTGCTTCTGTCCTGGGGCAGCTGGTGCTCGTTGCTGCATCAGCCTGCCTTTGTGGTTTGGGAGTGATTGCATTTTGCTCTCAAAATCACTGAGGAGCCAGGCAGATGTGGTGTTTTAAAGCTCACAGTTAAGGGTTAAATCTGAAAAAGGTTTGTAATGGATCAGACTGTTCTACTCAAAACCATCCTGTCTTGTGGAGGGGGTTACTTTCCAGCAGGATAATGCAAATATGAAACCCAAACAGTAATTATCATAATTAATCATGCTGTACCAAATAATGTAATGTGATAGGATCATAGAATGATCAATTGTTTTTGTTGGAAAAAACCTTTCAGATTATCAAGTCCAACTGAAAACCATCACCAGAGTCAAGACCAAATCCTTGTGTGCTCTGTCTCGGTGTGTGACAGCCTGGTGATGCAAGTTTCCCTGCTTGTACAAGTCCTTGGCTGGCAGGGATGTTTGGAGGCTTAATTCCTAAGAGCTTGTTGCACATGGAGATCACCTGCTGCAAAATGCTGTGTCAGGTTTTTGGTTTTTAGTTCATTCTTTTAAAATCCACTGACCCCAATAAAACAGTCTGGTATGACACATCAAAACCAAGCAAAACATTTTTATTTTATTTTTATTTTTAATTACTGTTTTCCAGGAATGTTTTTAATCAGGCTTTTATAGAAGCAATTCTCTTGGTAAAGTATTGGTATCACTTTTTGATTATTTAACTGATGTGTGACTGAGCAAAGAATCTGCTGTTTGCTGCATTCTGATTTTGGTGTCAGATTAAAATTTTACAGAATCTCAAACATTTTGGGAGGAAACAGATCAGTGAAACCAAAAGACATTAAAAAAAATGATTTTTTTTTTTTTTCTCTGGTGAGAAGCTTTTGTCCTGTGACCACCTCATGATTTAGAGCGTAGTTGGTGGCAGGGTTTATTTGGTAATTTATTGTGAAGGTGAGATGGGGTTAAAAGGTTGATCTGAATAAACAGATTGCTTTGTGTCACTGCCTGGCATTATTAATGACAAACATCTGAGGTGAAACCGAGTCAGTGGGTGTGAGATCCCTGTCCCTTGGGAGGGGAGATACTCAGGTCTGTTGGGTTTGACAGACCAGCTGGACTTTGCATCCTGCTCCTGCTGCCAGGGAGACCGAATGACCCCTGGTCATGTTCGTGGCAGCTTTGTCCTCAACTTGGCAAGTCCTTATTTATCCTCAGCTGTGTTTGCTCCTTGTGTCTCCACTCTCAGTTGCATCTTGGGCATCTCATGTTTCCCTTGAGGAACAGCTCTGTCCCTCATGGGCTGGGGTGTTCCGTGGGCTGAAGCCAGCCTGTGTTCATCTCCCAGACACTGGAATTGACTGCTCAGACTGCTGGCAGAGCCCACGTAAGGTGCATGGGCTCCAGGCTTCGGCAGCCCTGCAGAAGGCAAATGTTTGCAGCACCTTGGCATCAGCACTTGCTCTGGAAAAGAAATGCACTTGAAGGGGTTTTGTATCTGCTGCTCTGTGCCCTGAGATCTGCCCTGAGATCTGCCCTGGGCTGCCCTTCCCTGTGCCCTGAGATCTGCCCTGGGCTGCTCTTCTCTGTGCCCTTCTCTGTGCCCTGAGATCTGCCCTGGGCTCAGCCCATCCCTGTGCCCTGAGATCTGCCCTGGGCTGCCCTTCCCTGTGCCCTGAGATCTGCCCTGGGCTGCCCTTCCCTGTGCCCTGAGATCTGCCCAAACAGCCCTTCCCTGTGCCCTGAGATCTGCCCTGGGCTGCCCTTCCCTGTGCCCTGAGATCTGCCCTGGGCTGCCCTTCCCTGTGCCCTGAGATCTGCCCAAACAGCCCTTCCCTGTGCCCTGAGATCTGCCCTGGGCTGCCCTTCCCTGTGCCCTGAGATCTGCCCTGGGCTGCCCTTCCCTGTGCCCTGAGATCTGCCCTGGGCTGCCCTTCCCTGTGCCCTGAGATCTGCCCTGGGCTGCCCTTCCCTGTGCCCTGAGATCTGCCCAAACAGCCCTTCCCTGTGCCCTGAGATCTGCCCTGGGCTGCCCTTCTCTGTGCCCTGAGATCTGCCCAGACAGCCCTTCCCTGTGCCCTGAGATCTGCCCTGGGCTGCTCTTCTCTGTGCCCTTCTTTGTGCCCTGAGATCTGCCCAAACAGCCCTTCCCTGTGCCCTGAGATCTGCCCAAACAGCCCTTCCCTGTGCCCTGAGATCTGCCCTTCGCTGCCCTTCCCTGTGCCCTGAGATCTGCCCTGGGCTGCCCTTCCCTGTGCCCTGAGATCTGCCCAGACAGCCCTTCCCTGTGCCCTGAGATCTGCCCTGGGCTGCCCTTCCCTGTGCCCTGAGATCTGCCCTGGGCTGCCCTTCCCTGTGCCCTGAGATCTGCCCAAACAGCCCTTCTCTGTGCTCTGAGATCTGCCCTGGGCTGCCCTTCCCTGTGCCCTGAGATCTGCCCTGGGCTGCCCTTCCCTGTGCCCTGAGATCTGCCCTTCCCTGTGCCCTGAGATCTGCCTTGGGCTGCCCTTCCCTGTGCCCTGAGATCTGCCTTGGGCTGCCCTTCCCTGTGCCCTGAGATCTGCCCTGGGCTGCCCTTCCCTGTGCCCTGAGATCTGCCCTGGGCTGCCCTTCTCTGTGCCCTGAGATCTGCCCTGGGCTGCCCTTCCCTGTGCCCTGAGATCTGCCCAAACAGCCCTTCCCTGTGCCCTGAGATCTGCCCTGGGCTGCCCTTCCCTGTGCCCTGAGATCTGCCCTGGGCTGCCCTTCTCTGTGCGCTTCCCTGTGCCCTGAGATCTGCCCTTCCCTGAGCCCTGAGATCTGCCCTGGGCTCAGCCCCTCCAGAACGGCACCTTCCAGGGAGGGTGGGTGTTACCAGTGGGGTTTCTGTTCTAGTTGTTTTCTCTGAGTGGAAGTTGTTTAACTCCAATGCCACCGGCTTCTGCTGGAGTTTCAGTTTCTGCGGTGTAATGAATTAGAGCTGGTGGGCAAACTCTTCCTCTGCTGTCACGTTGTCTTCTCAGCCTGAAGCTCTCCCTGAAAGCAGGAACCCTGGGCTTCAAGGAGAGCTGTTTGCCTGGATTTAGGGTGATACATTATGTGAATTAAAATTGAAATGGTCTTTTTGAAACGGGGAAACGTGTTGGTTGAATTGGTCTTAAAGCTGGTGGGAAAAAGGAAAATAGTCCAAAATGTGCTGCACAGGGTTACTGTGGACTGTGCAGCTTCCCTGGACAAGCAGGGCTGTCCTGCAGAACTAACACAGAGTGGATCCAAATCACTGTGGAATAAAACTATTGGCTTTTGTACTGCCTTTCTCAATCCTTTCTACTGAGTCTTCCTCTCCTTTTCTTCTTCTGGGCAGGAGAAAATTTGATTTATAGAAAGACTGCAAACAGCAACTGCTGTTTAGAGGAGTCTTGTGCTAGCAACGTGCATCTGCTTTGCACAGGGGTATCAAAGAGCTGAAGCAGAAATTCAGGTTATAAAAGTGTGATGTCAGGAGCTTGAGCACTGGCCTTGCATTGCTTGGTCTCTGCTTGGAATACTGTGATTTGAAGGTGTGCTTCAGTGATTAAAATGCCTGATTGTGATTACCAGCACATCTAACCCCTCAATCCAACACATCTAATCAACAATCTAAACAAGTTTCTAATCCCTCTCAGCTGCAAAAGCTGAGGATTCTGAAGATGAAAAGACAGTCTTGATGGTTTGTAAGAGAGAAATATGGGAGGGACTGTCAGACAGAGATGAAAAAAGCAGATTGTGCTGGGTTGACAAAGGTTCTAAATACAGGAATACCAAAAAGACTTCACTGCCATCACCCCCTTGGATGGAAGGCAAATTCCAGCTGTTATTTTTCAGCACACTTTTGGCTGCATTAAAGCTAACCTAGAAGTTGAGGTGCACTTAGGAGAGGGAACTGAGTGAAGAGTAAAAACTCCTTTCAGCTCAACTCTGGATGTGGTATTTAGACACAACAGCTCAGTGGTTTCCTCAGTGGACTGCAAGCACAAAGTACTTTCTTTTACTGTCTTGTAAGCTGTCCCCGTCCTTGAGTGCTTCCTGCATGTCCCCTTGGAGCACACCAAGCAATGGGGGCAGCACAGAAGTGGGGTACAAGCTAGGCAGATATTTTTCCTCCCTTTTTGGCTGCTCTGTTCTGCGTGCACCACACTGCACAGAGCTGGGAGTTCTGCATCACTTAAAATGAGGCTGTTGGTTAAGGGGGACCTAGATTTTTACCCTATTAGTAGATGTTTGCCTAAACTTGCACTTACCTCTCTGTCCATCTGAAAGGCTCAGCAGAGTAAATCTGAATCCCTTCTTAGAAATTAGAGGTGGAAATCCTGACACCCAGGGAAGTCTAGAGGTAAAATTCCTGTCAGTGATGTCAGTGACTCTGATATTTAAAGCCTTTCTCTTCCTATCCCTGAACTGGGCACTTTAGAAAGATATTCCACCAACTGGAGGGGTAATGGGAGTAACTCAAAACTTGGCTTAAACACTGAAGAACATGTTACAAGGGTTGCCTATGGTCCATGTGTTGTGAACAGAGGGAGAGCGTGTCCCTCCTCATTCTTACCCAAGACAAAGTGACATGCATGGCTGCATATTGAAATATCAAATGTCCTTTGAGGTGCCATTCCCTTTCCTCATGTCACCAAACTGCTGTACCTCAGCAATCAGGGGGATGGAGGCATTCCTCTGTGACACAAAGGGGGGAGCCTTGCCTGACATCTCGGGGTGACTGTGAGTGCACAGTATGGGCGTTAAAAATGTATTCTGTGTGACATCAGCCTGCTGCTCCCTCTCTTCTTCGAGATGACAGCAACAATGTGCATGGAGCCTTTGGATTTGCTCTGGGTGGAAACCACAACCTCCCCAGTGCTGATGGGAGGTGAAGCAGAGGGGGTCACCTTTGCTGGGTTCCATTTCTGAGTAGTGTCCTCTGTGGGTGGCTGGACCTGGGTGAGCCCTCGAGTCAAACTTCAAGGTGAGGGGTTGTGCAGCAGCGTGACCCCACTAACTGCAGGGCAGCTGGGGGGTTTCACACGTGCAGCTACAAATGTGCTTTGGGGTGGGAGAGCGAGAGAAATAGAATTCCTAGGTAAATTGGGAAAAAAATATTATTAGAGGAGGAAATGGTGCCTTGCTGGTAGGAAAGATGGTGTTGATATGGCTTAAGGACATGGGGTGTGCTCCTGTTCAGCTGACTCAAACAGTGGAAGGGAACTACAGGATGGGGGCAAACTGGTTCTGAGCAGTGCCCCAAGGCTGTCCTCAGGACCTGATTTATTGTCCATCCACAGAGCAGGTCTGAAAGTGAGACCTTAGACTTACCTGGAGGCTTTTCTTCTGCAAGAAGATCGCTTTGGGCGGCAGACAGCAGAGACAAGTGCCTGGTGGGGACTGGGGGTGCAGAGAAATCATGATAAGGGACCATGATCAGGGAATTTGTGCAGCAAGCAGGAACAAGAGGGGGGTGTCCAAAGTGCCAGCCTATGGCTTCATGTATCTGCCACTGCAGATGGTGGCAAGGTTTGCCTGATGCTCTTGGAAGAGTCAGGGCTGGACCCAGCACCAGCAGGGACAGACATGGCCACACTGGGAATGACCATCTGTAACCACAGGACGTGCCTGGCACTGACAGAGGGGACTGCAGCCCCATGAAGTGCCCCACTCTGCAGGTATTTTCTAGTCCCAGGCATTTCCACTTCCAAGGTGGACATTCCCATGCTTACCCCGTCCTATTTTTTAGCTGGGACAGAGCTGGGTTTCTTTTTAGCAGCTAGAAAAGCATTAAGTTCTGGTTTCAACTGGGATTTTTTATTGAGAAGAATGCTGATACCACACCGATGTTTTCCATTGTTGCTGGAAGTCGAAGGACTCTGTGTTTTGCTGGTCTGCAGGTGCAAGGTCAGGATGGGGCAAAGCATTAAAATTTGTAAGCAGGATTGGCATGTGGCTGTGCCAGTGGGATGTTCCATGTCATGTTTGGTATATTAATGAGGGGCTCTCTCTTGTGAAGGCTCTCTCTCTGGCCCTGGCTTCGGCTCTTGTTCTTCTGGGGTTGAGGTTTTGGGTTTCAGGATTGTTGCTCCTCTGGGATCGTTATCCCAGAACGGGCCAGGCTTGGTTGGCAGATGGTGAGCAATTGCACTTTGTATCACTTATTTCCATATTATTATTATTATTATTATTATTATTATTATTATTATTATTATTATTATTATTATTATATTAATATCATTATTATTTTAAGTTTTATCTTATTTCAATTGTTCTTATCTCACCCTACAAGTCTCCTTACCCTTACCCTTACCCCTCCAATTCCCTCCCCTATGCCCTGGGAGTGGGGGAGAGCGAGCGAGCGGCTGCGTACGGCTGCCAGCCAAGTGAAACCACCACACCCCTGCCCCAGCGAAGTCAAGAGATGCTCTTAAAACACGAGATGTCATCGAGAACCTTTCTTGTCTCTGTATTGGCCTTTGGAGCCTGCATTCCAGCTGTTTCCAGCTGCAAAGGCCAGAAACACCTTTGGAAGCCACGGCTGCCAGCGAGACCATTTCCGTGCTGCACCGGCCCCCTGATGTGCTTTGCACTGGAGCCACGATGGGCAGGGGAAGTCACCTCGCTCTGTCCTGCCCAGATTTCTGGCTGGCAGAGCAGATGGTGGCAGAAGCTGCCCCAGGGGGTGGGGAGCTGCATTATCAGCGGCTTTCAGAGCCTTGGCTTCTGCGGAAGGGTTTTGTTTGCCGCCAGCCGCGCGGTGCCAGCGCCGTGCCGTTGGCCTGCCTCAATTAGACGTCTTGACTGATGGCCAGTTTAATGAGCCTGTGTGCAGAGGGTCATTCCACATGGCTATTATACCTATAAATCTATTTGCAGCAGGGCTCGAATAACCTTTTGCACACAGTTCTTCCTAAAATGACTGTCTGATTAATTAGCATTAATTTATCCTCTCTATGGAGCCAGATCCGGTTGGTATGAAAGCCTCTGCTCTGATGTGCAGGCGCTGTCTGAACTGGGAGGATTTGGGGATGGCAGTGGCTCTGATGTTGTTTAAAGCCTCTCTTTTAGATTTATTTTTTTTTTCCCCAATCTTTCTTTCTCTCTGGTCCCAGTTGATTAACATTCCAGGGCAGCATCATATAACAGGGGGCAAAATTCAATTAATTGAATATGAAATATTTATAACCCTACTCTATGTGTCTATCAGAGAAGGGTCCTTAATAGATCTTCTCATTAGCATGGACTGGTGACTCACTTCTCTGCTTTCACAGTCATTTGGAATTAAAATCCAATTAATCTAATGTCCCTGTGAATATTATTAAACTATTTGAAAAACTGCATAGAAGAGATATGAGGCAGGGGGTGAGGGGCTAGGAGAAGAAGAGGGAATATGTCTTGAGCTCATGAAGATTCATTTCTTCTCTGTTAAACACATAGTCTGGAAAAACTAGTTCCCTGCTTTCTGGAAAGTGGATAGCTAATTCTTAATATCAAAAGCTTGAGACTGGAAAAATAACTTGCTTCCTACAAGCAGAACTGTGTTGTCTCTGAGCAGGTAAAGGAAATGCCCTCACATCCCCCCACCTTTCAGGTTGCTCCTACTTCTTGGGTGCTGATGTTAGCCTGAAGTGGAGGACAGATTTACACAAGGTGTTTAGGCACCATGACATGATTTGGGGGCTCATTCCTATCAGGGAATTCAGCTGCCCTAAGCTGCGGGGCTGGCTCTGTGGCCAGAGACCCCAGTGACCTGTCCTGGGGACTGGGAGGGCACCACATGGCCCCCTGACCCTTGCAGGGAATTTTGCTTCCCATGGGGAGGGGAGCATAGAATCCTAGAGTTGTTTTGGCTGGAAAAGACCTTTAAGATCATCGAGTCCAACCATGAACCCAGCACTGCCAATCCCACCTCTAACCCATGTCCCTGAGCTCCTCGTCTGCCCGTCTGTTCAATCCCACCAGGGAAGGTGATTCCACCACCTCCCTGGGCAGCCTGTGCCAGTGCTTGACCACCTTTTGGGTGAAGAAGTTTTTCCACAGATCCAATTGAAACCTCCCCTGGGGAGAGTCAGGGTGAGGCTGTACCTTCCCAGAGCAAAACCAGTTAGGGCAGGTGGATCTCCAGCCTGGGGAGCACCCCTGGGCTATTATCTCACACAGACACAGCCTTGAGGACTATTGCATTGTTCAATGTCTCCTTGGTGGATAGGGCACTGACCTGAAACTCAGCCAGGAGGGATCTTAACCAGCAAGCTCACATGTGAAGTTTGAGCAGGAGGCAATGTTTCTAAATTGAATATTCCCCTAATGGGAATGACTTGAGGACAAAAAAATCCTTTAATGACTCAAAGGAATTAAGGGACTGCTGCAAGAGCATGTAAGTCAGGAGACAGGTATTTCTGAGCTGGCAGAATAGTCTCGATATCCAGGTACAAAATACCCCTCTTCTATTGCAAAAACAGTGAATGAAAAGATCTGGCCACAAAGTTTATTCTGGTTCTGCTTGTTTGCTTTTTGGTTTATGTGGAAGCAGCCTTTTGCTTTGAACACCCCCTCCCCTCCTTTCCCCCCCCCCCCCCTTTTTTTTTTCTCTGTTAGAAGCTTAGTCCAAACATTATCACCAAACATAAACAGACATTAAGACACAACTCCTGTACATCCCCATGTCTTATAAAGCCAGACTTTGGAGAGACTGAAGGTGCTTCCCCTGTCACAGAGGCACAACCCATGGGACACAATTAGCTGTGCAGTAACGCTGCTGTATGGGCTGCAGAGCAGAAGCAAGGAGTTCTTGTGAGTATTGGGCAGAGCTGGGCTCTGTCATTCCTGTCCTTCAGCACCTCTGGAGCTTTTGTCACTCCTGTATCTACTGGTTCCTATTTATTTATTGTATCTGATAAAACTGCATCCTGCACCAGCAAATCAATCACAGGTCAGCATATATATTGTTAATTTATTGGAGGAAATCCATGCCTAATGTGCCTCTTTTCCCATTATTGTAACCCTAAAAATCATCCAGATCTTTTTAAGGTTGTTTAATTTACTCATAAGGAAAAATCTCAGAAGCAGTTTGGTTTGGTGCTCATCTGCAGAAACATACTCCCCCTCACAATAAATATGAGCAAGAAGCCTCTTCATTCCAACCACAGCTTTTGAGGGAGAAAAAAGCAAGAATTGAAGTCTTAACCCTCTTCACTCTGAAGATACCACAGTTCCTGAAGGGCAGTGGCCCCTCACAGGACAAACCCAGCACACCCCAAGGGAGCACTGCTGGTCTGCCAAAGCCTGGTGCCACCACAGAGAGCTGCTGCTTGGGCTTGGGACCAGTTTGTATCTGATTTGTCTGTCTGTCTGTCTATCAGTCCTGCTTTATTTATTTGCTGCTGCTGACCTGCTATGATGGATATAGGGAGGTGGCTGAATCTGGACTACAGGCTTAAAAATTTATTATCCAAATAGGGTTTGCTTTTGATATTGGAAGAGATTGATTGTGGCAAGACTCTTGAGTCCAGTCAAACTCAGAGAAGAAACAAGCTTTTCTTTTCTGTAACTCTGTGGGGTTTTTTGCAGCTGGTCACTGGATGTTGTCCTCAGTTTATTCTTATTCCCTCTTCCATCCTAGCCACAGATAAACGTGGCAGCCCTTCCCAGTGGCTTCCCTCTCCCTTTGTCTGGTGTTGATGGGCTGTGTCATAGCTCAGGCTCCAAGCCCCAGTGGTCAGGGACAAATAGTCTTGATTGCCCCTTTCCCTGGAATCTTTGCAGCAGGAAAATAGAGAGAAAAGCAGCACAAAGTGCACTTGTCTCCACTTTGTGCTGCTATGAAATGACTGCGGCTGATGAAGGGCAGTGGAAAATCAAACCTCTGGGCCTTTTTTCCCCCCAATCTCCTCTAGTCCCCTGCACACTTCAGACACTGTATTAATCATTAGGATTTCTTCTGCATTGCCATTCTGTCTGTGAGCTCCTTTGAGCAGTGTTTTCTGGTTTGTGCTCTCCTCCAAACGGCTCCAGCTTTTCAGGCAGCGGCTGCCTGTGCCCTCTGCCAGGACCAGGGTGTGCCAGCCAGCGCAGCAATCCACTTTTGCTTTTCATCATGCCAGCTTCCTGCAAAGTCTTAAAATTCATTTTAATGCCTCCCTCAATTTTAAGACCTATAAAAAGACCTTGGTTCTGCCTGCCTTGGTGAACTGGGACCCGATCAGGAATCCAGAGGATGTTTTTGCCTTGGTGCTGGGGGCAGCTGTTTCCCTCGCCCACATTCAGCAGGTTCCTGGCACTATCAGTCCAAAGCCACCCAGACCCTTCCCCACCACCCTGGGGAGCAGAGGGTGGTGCTAGGCTGCAGATGGACACCCCTGCTCCATGCTGTGCTGGCTCAGGCAATCCCAAGTCCAGCACCTGTGTCCCTGTGCTTGACCAGCTTGGGAGAACTGGGGTTGCGCCACAGAAGCCCAGAGAAAGCCAGTGGGGGGCACTGAGGGTGAAGTGACAAGAGTCCTGTGCAAGGAAACAAACAAAAATGGACAAGAAGCTCCACACGAGCCGGCACCGTGCGCTGGCAGCCCAGAGCCAATAACCGTGTCCTGGGCTGCACCCAGAGCAGCGTGGGCAGCAGGGCCAGGGAGGGGATTCTGCCCCTCTGCTCCGCTCTCCTGAGACCCCCCCTGCAGTGCTGCCTCCAGTGCTGGGGCCACCAACAGCACAAGGACATGGAGCTACTGGAGCCAGTGCAGAGGAGGCCACGAGGATGATGCCAGGGCTGGAGCAGCTCTGCTGTGAGGACAGGCTGAGAGAGTTGGGGCTGTTCAGCCTGGAGAAGAGAAGGCTCCAGGGAGACCTTCCAGTGGCCTCCCAGTACCTGAAGGGGCTCCAGGAAGGCTGGGGAGAGACTTTGGCCAAGGGCAGGGAGTGACAGAACAAGGGGTGATGGCTTGAAAGTGGAAGAGGGGAGATGGAGCTGAGATGTGAGGAAGAAATTCTTTGGTGTGAGGGTGGTGAGACCCTGGCCCAGGTTGGCCAGAGAAGCTGTGGCTGCTCCTCCCTGGAAGTGTTCTCAGCCAGGTTGGATGAGGCTTTGAGCAACCTGGTCTAGTGGAAGGTGTCCCTGCTGCTGGCAGGGGGTTGGCACTGGATGAGCTTTAAGGTCCCTCC
>OU015525.1:98270498-98360498 GCA_907165065.1 Caprimulgus europaeus | reverse complement strand
TGATTAGTAGCTTGCCAGGTTGAAACTGTGACGTGGTGGGCAGAGGTGATGGGATCCCACCATGCCCCTCAGCCTTCCTGGCTTGTTTGCTTTGAAAGAAACCATCTTATAAACCAGCAGGACAATGCTGAGAAATCTTCCCTGTGGTGGGGAACAGCTTCGACTGGATTTCAAAAGCTACATTGAGTCTTTGAACTTTCTCGTGTGGCTGCTCACCTTTCTCTGTAATTCAGTTAGGAGAAGCAATGAACAGAGAATTCTATTTACCTGGAAAATATATTTCCAAAAAATATACTTTAAAAAATATATTAAAAATAGATATATTTCACAGAATGGATCCCAGACTGGTGGGGTTGGAAGGGACCTCAGGAGATCATCCAGTCCAACCCCCCTGCCAGAGCAGGTTCCCTACACCAGGTTGCACAGGAAAGTGTCCAGGTGGGTTTGAACATCTCCAGAGGTGGAGACTCCACACCCTCTCTGGGCAGCCTGTCCCAGGGCTCTGGCACCCTCACAGGAAAGAAGTTTTTCCTTCAGTTTGTCTGGAACTCCCAGTGTCCCAGTTTGTGCCCATTGCCCCTTGTCCTGTCACTGGGCACCACCAAGAAGAGCCCGGCCCCATCCATTTGGCCCCACATTTCAGCTATTGACAGACATTGATCAGATCCCCTCTCAGGCTGCTCTTCTCCAGGCTGAACAGCCCCAGCTCTCTCAGCCTCTCCTCACACAGGAGATGCTCCAGGCCCCTCAGCATCTCTGTGGCCTCCACTGGACTCTCTCCAGCAGTATTCCCTGTCCCTCTGGAACTGGGGAGCCCAGAAGTGGACACAAGAAGTCTCCTCGTTAAGAAGTTAATTGCAAGGCAGAGCAAAGCAGTGGGTGTCAGTTGGCTTTACCGGTGGCTTTGTGTCACCGCAGCTTTGTGGTGCCTTTACTTGGGAGAGGAGATCTGACAGGAGAGATGAGGTGTGGAGAGTTGCACCATCACCCAGCAGTGCTGACCTGCACGTGGCTGTCCTCCAGAGCTGTGCAGTGGTTTGGTAGCTTCAGGTTGTGTTTCTGCAGGACCAGTTTCTATTGAACACGAGAACCCCAGTAAAGCGCCCGCGCTGGGCAGTCGTGAGGAGAGGCCAGAGGCTGAGGAGATGATGGAAACTGAATTTCTTTCTCATCTAGCTCTCAACACTGAGTGAAAAATAGAGCAGGCCCCGAGCTGGGAAAAAGTTGCATCAAATTTTGAACTTTCAAAGTTATTTTCATTGTGCAGGGACCAGAATGGACATTTTATTTCTTGTGAACTAGGCCACAGCATCCTTTAATGAAATTTGTTAGCAGGAGAACTCTTGAGAGGTTTAATTTACTGAAAAGAATTAATTTTTCAGAGAGCAAAACCACTCAGTAGTAACTTTGGTGCTAACTTTGCTAAAAATGACGACAAATTTTGGCAAAAAGGGGGGAAAATCCTGAAAAGTGTCATTTTCTTTTTTTTCTGACTGAAATGCATTTAATGCAAAAATTCTTTATTGTTCCTAGGTGAAAAATGTGTCCCAGCCATTTCTGAGTGATCATTCAAAACCAGGCTTGGGTTTTCTAAACTGTATTTTTTTTTTGCATGTAATAATTAGTAGCAACACTGGAAATCAGATCTTGAGCCAATGTTCATCTGAGCTCCTGGCAGTTTCCTTTTTTGGTGCATTTTTCCAGATTTTGAAGTGCTGCACCTTTCATTTTTTGTAATTTTTAATTTTTTGGTGTATTACAGCAGCACCAGCAGAGCAGGGCGAGGGTTGGGAGGATCCTGTGGTGAGCAGTGCTGCACAAGCACAAGAGCCAGTTGCTGAGCCAAAGAGTTTTCTAATCCATGTGATGAAGGTAGGTGACATTTGTGAGTGGAAGGAGGCAAATGGAGACAGAAGAACTTGTCCAAGGTTAAGGCTGCCATGAAATCCAGATTTCCAACATCCTTGTCCAGCCTCTGACTCACGACTGGCTCAGGTTTTCCCACCCTGACCCCTTTTTCAGCATTTTGCAGCTGGGTGGACTTTTCCTCTGGCCTTCCCTCCCATTTCACATCGCCTTTTGGGGAGCCACCTCCTTTGCAGTCAGACCTGAGAGGAGATGTTTGAGAGGAGAGGTCAAACATCAGAGGAGATGACTTAGCAGCCAGCTCACTGAGCTATGAGCCCCATCACCAGCAGTTGCCAGATCACAGAATCACAGCCTCTTTTGGGTTGGGAGGGACCTTAGAGATCATCCAGTGCCAACCCCCCTGCCAGCAGCAGGGACACCTTCCACTAGACCAGGTTGCTCAAAGCCTCATCCAACCTGGCCTTGAATGTTTCCAGGGATGGGGCTTCTCCCACCTCTCTGGCCAACCTGGGCCAGGGTTTCACCAACCTCAGTGTAAAAAATTTCCTCCTTACATCTAGTCTACATCTCCCCTCTTTGAGTTTAAAACCATCACTTCTTGTCCTGTCACTACAGGCCCTGCTAAGAAGTCTGTCCAGACCTCCTTCAGGTATTGAAAGGCCACAATGGAGTGTAGCCTCTGGTGTCCCTGGAGCCTTCTCTTCTCCAGGCTGAACAACCCAAACTCTCCCAGCTTTTCCTCATAGGAGAGGTGCTCCAGCCCTCTGTTGATTTTTGTGGCCTGCCCCAACAGCTCCATGTCTTTCTTGTACTTCATCCCAGATTTTAAAAGAAAATAAAACTGTGTTCATAGAGTACCCTGTTTGGAGAAGTGAGGACTGTCTTTGGGAGGTCCAGATCCCTGTTCCTGTGGATTCTTTTGTCTGGGCACCAGAGGAACTAAAAAATCCTCAGCAGTGAAATTCAGTATCAAGAAACACACCTCCAGCTGGGATAAGTCAGGTCACTTCCCAGACAGTGGAAGGGACTTCAGGGAACCTGCCAGACAAGTCTCATTTTGGGGATGGCTTGTGAAGTAGAGGGAGCCCCTCAGGGCAGAGCTCTGGGGAGACCACAGCCATCCTCCTGCCTGCTCCTGGCACTGCTGTCAGCCAGGATGAAACCAGTGTCTGGTGGGAGAGGTGGCTCACTCAGATCCTCCCCAGACCAGGAGAAGGAGATATCTTTCCAAAGCTGATGTTTTGAATGACTTTGACACCACTTATCCTGGAACTCGCAGGGCTTTTCCCTGAAGTCTGTGACCTGCTACAGAGAGTGATGGTGAACCTGATCTGTGCAAGCACCCACAACAGATTTCTTGTGAAATGTGCTCCACAAGGCTTAGCATTCATGCTGAGGTTGAAAGAAGCCACCACTGCTTTTGAAAAGGAGGAGGTACCACTGCACCTGCAAGACCTGTGGACCTAATGCCAGGTGTTTGGCTCCCTTTGGAATATCCACCTCCACCATGATATTGTGGATGGCTTTTTCCCAAAGCAGGACAATGAAAAAGGTTTTTCAGGGCAAGATTAGTTTGTTTGACATGGTAGCTTGAGTTGGATTTCACTGTGCTTGTCTAAACGTTGTCCACCTGTCTGTGAAGCAATCAAGGAAACCACATCACAGCTACACAAATTTGTAAATTAAAAAAAAACCCCAACCCCCACCACCCCAATTCAACTCTCTCTAGCCTGGCCCTACTGAGAAAAAATGAAGATAACCAAAACCTCGTGTGAACTCTGGCCTAACCCTTGTGCCCAGCTCTGGCTGAGGCTGAAGATGAGTCCTTTATTGTGGCATGGTGGTGAAAATGAACCTCTGGATTGAGTTCCCAGCATGCAGAAGGCCAGGCTCTGCACGCTGCCGTCCTGCCTGCTGAACTGGGATGAAACATAGATTATTTCTTTTTAACAAGTGGATTGCTAGAGCTCTTCTCTATCTTCCTTCACCCTTTTCTCTCCCCAACAGCCCCACAGACCACGCTGGGAGAGGTGAAGCAGAGGACCTCCTGCCCCGGTGTGCACCAGCCTGCGTGCTCAGACACAAGCTCTCACCTCAGGTGGCTGAAACGGGCTCTGCAGTTCACTGGGTGTGTGACTTCTACCCTGTCTGAGCCAGAATTCTGTTCAATATTTTTATATTTAAAATGTTTTCTCTGAAATTTCACTTTTGGAGATTTGCCTTGTAGCATTTCTCAACCAGTTCAGGGGGAGATTGGTGTAATTTGGGAGCTAATTATTACCATTTTATGGTGTTTCTTGATGTCAGTTGTCAGAACTATCCTGATGCAGTTGGTAAGTAACACAAATAGTTCAAAACCTGAAATGAGCCACCTAGAACCAATTTGACATTAGATTCTCAAATCTCATTTCAAAAACTCCAAAATCTGACCTCAAAATGTCAACATGTTCGGGGATGAAAACGCTTAACTCATTTTTATTCCATTTCAGTATCTTTTTAATGAGACTTTTATTGAGATCATTACTAAAAAGATTGAATTGAGTAAAGCCTTCAGTTTTTCACGAGAAATTCACTGTTGCCACGCCCCTGCCCCTGCAGCAGAGCCACTGGGGTGAGGTACACATCTCCATTGGGTTTGGACAAGTGGCTTTTGCCAGGGTCTTAGAGAAATGTTCAAGGCAACATCCAGTTAAGAGTTTGATTTAACGCCCTAGTTAATGCATCTTATTGTATCTTTGTTTTCTCAGACCTATCTGGGCTCCAGCTCTTCTCATTAGGGGTCAATACTCAGGAACTCTGCCCTTGAGAAACTGTAAGGTGCTGCCTGCTCACCTATCACACCCGCCTGTGCCAAGCCAAGAGGGATTTATTATGTCAATATTAAACTTGATATGAAATATTAACATGTGGATATGGTGATGGAGAGGACCAAGAGAGGGTTCCTGCTCTATTACCATGTCTCTTTCATCACTCCTTCTGAGAAGAGCATGGAAAGAGCTGAAAGGGGTCAGAAGAAGACAAGGTTAGGAGATAGCCTCTAGGTTTAATGTTGAATATGGCAAATCTTGAGGTCATTTTAATTTCTGGTGGTGGCCAGTTCCACACCAGGGCTGTGGGAGAGCAGCTGGGCACTGCTGTCAGGAGTTGATGGATGGATGGTGGGGAGAGGTGGCCTCCCAGTCTGCATCCTGCTGTGGGATGGGGGTGGAGGCTTGTTCCTGGGGACCTGCTTTGCTGAGCAGCTGTGCTGCTCTGCTTCATACCAGCACATCACTTTGGATTGGTTTTTTTTATTAACTGCAGGAAGCATGAAAACCCTGTGCACCTCACCCCCCTGGGGGTAAGCAACAAGCCATCATGGGCAGGTGAGAAGGGCTTTGCTCTCTACCTGCTGTTTCTTATCTCCCACTGCTCACCCCAGTCTCCAGGGTGGCAAGGGCTGACCCCAACAGCCTGAGCAGGCACTGCCAGGGAGAAGAAGGTGGCTGAGGCTGAAGAAGCCTCCCTGGGATGTGGCTGATGTCCTGGCAGGATGCACATGGAAACACCAAGCCATGCACACCCCATCCCTCTGGAGACCCACCACTCCTCCTGTCAGCCTGGCATCCAGAAACCCATCTCCTGAGAGCTGGGGTAAACCCTGGGGTGGCTGAGACTGGCAGATGGCTTGCAGAGGGCCCTTGGCACGAGTGTCCCTGTCAGGGGACAGCATCAGGGTGGTGGGGCTGTACTTCACACTGTCACCCCCCTGGTCGTCCCCTCCTATCTCTGCACTCCTTGCCCTGTGCCGAGCAGAATAGCAGAGTGAAGTTAATGATCCTCATTTATATCAGTGAAGGTCTCAGCCCACCCTGGAATTTACTTCATTAGGACTGTGGGCTGCATTTATTTTCATCTCTCCTACCCTGGTGCCTCTCTGCAGTGGCACTGAAGCATCTCTTTTTGCTGTACTGAAGTACCAGAGTTGTCTCTTCTCATTTCTTTTAACCTTCCTCAGCTTTCTCTTCCTCCTCTTTCCACTTCTCCTTCTCCTTCTTTTTGTCAGTTATTTGCCCACTATCACCCAGCCTCTGATGGGCACCAGCCATGCAATGAAAAGGCCACAGGCAGGGAAGGGACACCTGCACTCGTTACCTGGCCTCTGGGTCAAACCCCAATGTCCCTGCAGGGGACAGGTGCCTCTCCCTCTCCCTCCAGCTGTAGCAGATGCACTTAAGCCTGCATGGGATCAGAGGTGCTTTTGGCTGAGGGAGGGCAGAAAGCTCCTGCTGCCTCTAGGGCCAGGAATGAAAAAGCAGGAGGGCCAGGAGTCAACATCTTAAGAGGAGGAGTGCCTCTGAGAAAGCTGGGGAAGAGCTGTCCACAAGGGCATGGAGCAATAGGACAAGGGGTCATGGTTTTAAACTAGAAAAGGGCAGATTTAGGTTGGATATTAGGAAAAAGTTCTTCAATATGGGGGTGGTGGATCATTGGAACAGGTTGCTCAGAGAGGTAGTGGAGGCTCCATCCCTGGAGATACTCAAGGTCAGGCTTGATGGGGCTCTGAGCAACCTGCTCTAGTGAAGATGTCCCTGCAGGGGGGTTGGGCTAAATGACCTTTGAAGGTTCCTTCCAACCCAAACCAGTCTGTGATTCTATGAAGCAGGTGGAGACACTGGGAACGGAGATCATGGCCCATTGGCTTTTGGCTGAGAGGTGTATCTGTGCGTGGGGCTGTGCAGCTCTGCATCCCCTGCCTCCAGACAGTCCCAAGCCATACTGCATGTCCAGCCCTGTCCCTGCTCCAGCCAGGGGCTGGGACAGGACTGCCCTGTGAGGAAGTGTCCTGCCTGCAAGGAGGGGTCTGCCCCTTCCCCCTCACTCCTCTTTGTGCCTTTGAAGGAACGAAAGGGAGCAAAAGGAAACTTTTTATTTCCCTTTCATTCTCTTCCAAGAGAAGGCCAGTGGTCTCCTGGGGTGAATTCAGAAGAGCTGAGGGAAGTTCTCCTCCCTCTTTACTGTGCCCTAGTGAGGCCACATCTGGAATGCTGAGTCCAGTTCTGGGCTCCCCAGTTCAAGAAAGACCAGGAACTGCAGGAGAGAGTCCAGCAGAGGCCACAGAGATGCTGAGGGGCCTGGAGCATCTCCTGTGTGAGGAGAGGCTGAGAGAGCTGGGACTGTTCAGCCTGGAGCAGAGCAGCCTGAGAGGGGATCTGGTCAATGTCCATCAATATCTGAAATGTGGGTGTCAAGAGGATGGGGCCAGACTCTTTTTGGTGGTGCCCAGTGATAGGACAAGGGGCAATGGGCACAAACTGGGACACCAGAAGTTCCAGACAAACTGAAGGAAAAACTTCTTTCCTGTGAGGGTGCCGGAGCCCTGGGCCAGGCTGCCCAGAGAGGGTGTGGAGTCTCCATCTCTGGAGATGTTCAAACCCACCTGGACACTTTCCTGTGCAACCTGGTGTAGGGAACCTGCTTTGGCAGGGGGGTTGGACTGGATGATCTCCTGAGGTCCCTTCCAACCCCACCATTCTGTGATGCTGTGTGATTTTTAAGAGGCCTTTTTATGGGTTGCTGTCTCTCAGAGCTTTGGTGTCTCCAAGCAAGGGGTATGGAGGTTGTGGGGATGTGGTTTTTGTGGCAGTGAAGCCCCATGATGTAAGCAAGAGCTGCAAGGAGAGCAGCAACCCCAGAGGAACCTACCCCATGCAGGCAGCCCGTTGCCAGTGGTGTGACTGTCATGGCCATGATGCCACCAGTGCCTGCAGTCCCTGCCATCTCTCTTCTCCTCCCATGCCTGGGAGGCCACTGCTCCCACCCCCCAGGGGATGGGTCAGCTCAGTACCTCTCTGGTTGCACTGCAGAGTCTCCCCACACCTCTGACAGCACCAAGGTGGGTGCCAGGGCTGTGGGACCTGTTTTTAGGGAAGAGAACACTTTGGTGAGGTTATTGCTGGGCTTATCAGGTTTTTGCCATGAGGTTGGTACCTCCTCCCCTTCAGTTTCATCCAAGCCCTGGTGCTCCCTCTGCTGGGAAAAGTTCTGAGGTGAAAACCAATATAAAACAGGCAGAAATGGCCTGAAAAGTGCTAACACGATACTGCACTTTCCACTCTGTCACACACCTGTGTAGTACCTGCAGCAAGGTCATGGCCACTGCCTGCCTGTGGACATACCCAGCCAGGGTTGGGTTTGCTTTGCAGAGGATGCCCTGTGAGTCCATGCTTTAAAAGAGATGTAGGACCTTCTTTCCTGACAGCCCAGCTTTAATGCAGCTCGTCCAGCCCCTCTGTTTGCCCATAACATGGGACTTCTGGCAAAGCCTGACCCTAAGCCCAGCACCTCCATCACTCCTTACTCTTATACCTGGTGTAAGAACTTCAGAACCTCCTTAGAGGCAGAGGATTCCTTCCCTGGGGCACAGATTGCCCTTTTCATGTAGCATCTGATTATAACACCAGAAATGCCTGCTTGGAATAAGGGAAATGACAAGGTTTAAATGTTTTTGTGTGGTGCATGAGCCTGCATCTCCATGTGTGCTATCACTGGATGGGGAGAGAGTGTCCACCAAGCTCTTCATCCATTTTGGAGGTGGTGGCAACACATCTGCTTCTATAGAGAGCTTTATAGACTTGTTTTCCCTCAATGGGCAGGCCTGACTGCATTCATTCTTCCCACTGAAACAAATGAGGCTGTGGCTGGATCTGGCTGCACGGCTTTCAAGGGAATTAATTCTGTACCTTTCATGTTAGTGGTATCTGTGAAAAACAGGAAACTGTTTTCCCATCTCATTCACATAACAGATAAGATGAGAAATTAGCTGCTGGATGAACATCCTGGGGGCTGTTCATTTTGTCACAATAAATAAGGCTCTGCTGCTGCCTCCTGTGTGCAGGCACCACACACGCACACGTGCACACACGTGTGTGTGCACACTCACACCATCTTGGGATCAGACTTGAGAGCAGCTCTGCCTCATTTCTCCAAACTCCCTGATTTGAAAAGGTTTTCCTCCCTCAACTTCTTTTCTCTCTTGCTTCCTTCCACAGCTGCTGCCTGTGGACTCCCCACAGCTGGCTGTGTGTACCCTCAAGGAAGGAAAATTTGGGTGGGGAGTGGATTTTTGCCAGCATGGGGTATCATGTGGTGTCATGGGGTATCATGTGGTGTCATGGGATATCATGTGGTGTCATGTGTTATCATGTGAACCCCTCCTGCTTGCTGCTCTTCCCCATTCCATGTGCAGGGACCAGCTGGGAGCCCCGATACGGTGAGCTGGGAGTGCACCCCAGCCTGTGACCCCCTCCAATGCCTCCATGGCTTCACAACAATGATTTGGCTTCAACCTGATGAGGACCTTTCTTCATCCTTCTGCACTGCTCCATCGTGCTTGGTGACCAATGCCATGGCCAGATACTGCTGTCACCTGCAGGTGATGGGCAGCACCCACTTCCTTTTGAAATTTGCTTTTCCACCACCTCATGTTTTGCCCACTTCCAGACAGTAAAATAAAGCCAACATCAGGCAGAATGAATCACGTTCAAGAGGTGCAGTTAGTGTTTAGGATGAAACAAAAGTATTCCCAGGAGGGTGCTGGAGAAGCAGAGGGTGCTTTTGCCCTCTGAGTTATCTTCCTGCAGCCCTGGCATGGGGGGAAGCTCATGGCCCTGGAGCAAATTTGAGAAAAGGAAAGTATAGTCACAGCAGAGGTGGGTTGGTTTTGTTTTGTTGTTTTTTGGGGTTTTTTTTAATGTTTAGAAAACTAGAGAAAAGGAAATCAATTATGAGACTTACCTGAATTTTATTTCCTCACCAAAAACCAAATTACTCAGCAAACTTATCACTTGCTATTGCAGGCCTTGGTATTAAAGAAAACAATCAGGCCAGCAGGATTAATCTCTGACAGCTGCCTTATCTTTAACTTGCACCTTTGTTATTTTCTGATGAGCTTCTCTTTTTTTGCTGCCACGTTGTACCATACCTCACTGGTTCCTTTCATTTTATCATCAGGCAGGAGCAGAGGACCTTTCAGTTTATTAAAAAACCTTTATTTGTGAAGAACAAAGAAGGGGGAAAAAAGGCAAACAATGAGGTCAGACAATCTCCTTCTTGCCAGGAGTCACTCACCTGTTTTTGAGAGTGTTATCAGTTAAAGGAGACTTGCACCATTGAAAATCACTCCCCGACAGCGTTCTCTGTTAATGCACACACACACATATGTGCATGCACACAAAAGCCCCTTACAATTGACTCATACCAACCTCCAGACAAGGTCCTCTCCTGCCAAGGCTCGACTGTTTTCACCAGGGGAAGTCCATTTTTATTCTGGCTTGGGTGTGTGGTGCAGGAACACGACTTCCACCCAGCTTTCACAAGTCCGGCTGCACGAGGCTGCTCACACCACAAGCAGCATCCTCTGCCCTCCCAAGAAAGCCTCCTGTCCCAACCTAGCTTGTGCTCTTCTGGCAGCTAGTGACACTCAACATGACTTTGAGATTTGCTCTTCTTTTCTGCTGGGGTTGTTCATGTGCCTCTCCAATTATGCTTTGTTAATGAGGTTGACTTGGGTAGCACCCAAAATGACTTTCTCAGGTAGGAACATGTCATCTGCCAACTCCAGTCCTCAGGGATGTGCAGATGCTGATCCCCTCTGTGCAGGAAATAACCTCCTTCCTTTGTCCTGCTGGTGGGTTTTGCTGTGGAAGGCTTCACAGGAGCTTGTAGGGGCAAGATGAGCTCATTGCAAAATGTAGAGCTGGTTCCCAGTGGTTTTTACCTCCTCTCCTCCCATTGAGTTCTGGATTTGTGGGGTGTGAGCTCATGAATGAGTGAATTTGAGTTAGTGGCATCACAGTGGTCCCACAGGGGTGAGAGATGCACCTATAAAAACAGAGCTATGAAACCAGACTTGTCTTCCTGGAGTCTGAAGAAGAAGCCAACTTTGAAGCTGTCTTTTTTGAAGACATTGAGATTATTGGTGACTGCTTTGTGACAGTGGCAGTGTAAGTTCATTGTACTCATAGCTCATCTTGATGTGTGCATTACACACATATGTCAGCCCCATTTATATGATGTAGGGGAGCTGGGAGGTGCTGGCAAAGTATGTGTATCTCATGGGCTTATGATTATGGTGGGGAAAGTCTCTCAGGAAGGAAGGAAAAGATCTAGTCTGGGATGGGGTCTCAGTTACAAATGTGCCACAAGACAGTTTTAAACAAGACTGAGAGCCAGACAGGTGATTTTTAAAGCCCCTTTAAGCCGTCTCTGTGCAGTTGAAGGCCAGCCAAAGATTATGTGCATGTTGCAAGAGCTGTGGAGTTAATGCCACTGGGAAAATTTTCAGTCTCTAAAATGAACTAAAAAGAGAATCAAGGGAAAAAACCCAACCAACCCATAAATAATCATAGTAAAATGGTGTTACTCAACCCTTACAAAAATTAAAAAGACCTAGAATATGAACATGTGAACCTCTAGACACCTTAGTGCATCTGTGTGATCACAGACACAGCCATGTCCATGATGACAGAAGAGATGATGGTCTAGCAGTAGAAATGCTTTTCTGGCAGGAGTTTGAATTGCCCTGCTGCAAATCACGCTGCCAAGAGTGGTGCATGGCATTCTTGTCCTTTGCCTCTCCTCTGAACCACAGGGGGAAGCAGATGGGATAAAACTGTTTCTTCCAGCACTATGCCAATCCCAATCCTAGGGTAAAAAAACCCCTCTGCTGCCTGTTTGAGGAAGCTTTCCATCCCCTTTACATCACTGGAGAGCAAAACTCCCTCAACAAAGATTTTCTACAGGTAAAGAGAGCACAGTCCTAAAGGGCTGACATCTCCTGCCCCTTCCTGTTTAGAACATAGAATTATAGAATGATAGAGTTGTTTTGGTTGGAAAAGACCTTTAAGATCATCAAGTCCAACTATGAACCTAACATTGCTGAGTCCACCACTAAACCATGTCCCTAGGCACCACATCTTCACATCTTTTAGATACCTCCAGGGATGGTGACTCCACCCCTTCTCTAAGCAGCCTGTTCCAATGCTTGACAACCCTTTCAGTGAATAAACTTTTCCTAATATCCAATATAAATCTCCTTTTCTCCTTTCCTGGGTCTTGGAGCAAGTTCTACAATGTGTTTTATCCGTTGTTTTGTCCTGTGAGCTCTAGGAAAGAAGTCTTCTCTGCCACAGTTGTCTCCAGAAAGTGAAGGTCTATAATTGTCATTGCATATCCAAAAGTGGCCACTAATTTTCATTGCTTTATTAAATAGAAGTCTACACAGATGTCTAGCTAGAAGGGATGTAGTTGTCTAGAAAAGGAGTAGATGTGTTTCCAGTTTGTGGGCATGCACAAAGCATGCTTTTTGCCATCAAGGTCTGTTTATCTATGTGGGTGTGTGTCTAGGTGTGCTTTTAGAAACAATCCTCTGCATCATCTGAGACCTTCTGTTATTTTCAGCATCTGCCTCTCTTCTTTCTAGGTGTTCTCCTTTCTTCTCTGGAAGCTTTATTCAGTTTGATGGCTCCCTTCAAACCTGCAGAGTACGAATCCAGCTGAAAAGAGCCTGAGGAAATGAGCAGAGAGCCACACAAAGGGAGCGTGGGGGGGATAACCTCTGAAGGAACAGAAAGGTAGGACAATTCTTTGGCAAAGGGGTCTTTGGGATCTAAGGATGTTGTGGTTTGTGCTCCATGCTGTGGTGGTTGGTTTGAGGTTCTTTTTTTTTGATAGTGTGTCTTGGTCAGTATCTCTGTCCTTTCCTCTCTAGACCAACAGCAGTCACATACTGCAGTGGACTCTCCCTATGACCTTGAGAGACACTTCAGCTCTGAAGAAGTCTCTTGTGAGGGAACTAATCAACAGCATCCCATAGTATGAGCTAAGAGAGGTAACCTGGCTTGCTCCCTTTCGTTTGGCCATACCTTCTTAATTCTTTCTAGTTCAGCAATAGTCTCCTCTTCTCTTTCCCTCCCTGGCTCTCGAGTAAACAGCACTGGCCTGAAGCAATTGTAATTATTTATTTGATTTCATTTATGCTGTGCACAACCTTTGATTGCATTAGCTACAGTTGAAAACAAATCAAAACTCAGATCCCCTACTGAGCTCTACTTCCATAACAACCACGAAAGTAAAAGTGTCCTCAGCAAAAACCTCCCTCCTTATCCCACCCCAATATATTAAACTAAAGCTTAACAAAAAGGACGAGCTCCACAACGTGCCCTGAAGGTTCACCTCACAAGGAAGCGAATTCCAGGGCTGTGGGCTTCCTTCTGCTGAGAAAAAAAAGCCATTTCCAAATGCTCTGCTCCAGGGACTGTCAGTTCAAATGCCTCGGCTCATCTCAAGGGTGGACCTAACGCTGGCAGGCAGAGGAAGTCTCTGGGGGAAGGGGCAGGTTCAAACCACAAGGAGATTTAGCAACCAAGGCCTGAATTGCACCTGGAAACGAACGGAAAGTTGGCGCAGCCTGTGTGCCATCTGCGCTCCGTGGCTCGTGTCTGACACGTGGGTCTGTGAGCAGGCAGCTGCGTGCTGCAATTAGCTGAAGTTTCTGAGTGGTCCTCAGACGTTGTGGTAAGCAGACCACATGGCAGCCATCCAGTCTGGAGATGAGAGAAGCACAGACAACGGCGACACAGTCCAACAGGACACGAGGTTGAAATCTCCGCACCAAGCAGATAGGAGAAGGGGGAAATAAACACTCACAGCTCCCGCTGCCACTGGAAGGCTCAAAGGCGTCTGGAAATCCAGGAGGACTTCAGCAGGGCAGCAAAGGGCAAGGCTTCCCTCCATCCAGACTGCAAGCAACACTCCTGCCGTCTCCCCTGGTTTTTTCCTGCCACCAATATTGTTGTGATTTCACGCACAGGCAGCTCTTATCTTCCAAAACCTGGATTTGGATTGAGCCTGAGAAAGCCAAATGTCTGCAAAACCTGAAGTCCCATGAAACAGGAGTCACAGAGCTGAACATCATGAGCATTTTGATGGTGATGTTTGCCAGCACTGTGATGGTTCCTTTGTGAGTATCACAAGCCATCTGTGGAAAAAGCAATGAAAAACCCCACTAATAACCCCAAATACATACAGGTTTTCATTCCTGTGTCAGAACCTCTGGGCCATAAACTAGCTGGGTGCAGAATAGGAGTACTCTGAGGCATAAGCCCTGTCATGGAAGACTCTAAAGTTTGCCTCAAAGGTGGTGGTCTCCTTGCTGCAGTGAACAAAACCTATTTGAGGCCTGCTAGGGTTATCACACCCGGGATTCAGAAATGTGGTGCATTTTAGCCCTGGTTACAGAAGCAAGAAAGACTGCAGAGACTTTTCCTAGGGAATTTTGGGGAAGAAAATGGTGGTGCAAAGTGGGAAGCTGAACTTGGAGCTTTACTGCTGGCCAAGAGTCACAGCAGTCTGAGAACCCAAGTGTACCATAGCGTGAGTGCCTGGTGAATCACAGGGAAGCCAGACAGACTGATTAAGGTACAAGATGACAACTGCATTATGACCAACCCAGTGGGTCTGACCTTGTCCTGATCCATTATTGGGATCATTCAAATGTCCCGATCCAGTGTTGGGGAAGGTTTCGATACAATCCCAAGAGCGAGATTAAGACACAAACGAGGTCAAATGCTGCAGAAAAAGTAATGAAGAGGGTAACAATAGGGCAGGATGGAGCAAAAGATGGAAATCTAGCAAGGAGTCGGAATAGGGCAACAAGAATGGTCACCACCACGGGTCCTGTGGCCAGGTGACCCCGAGGGGGGGTCAAGGAGGTCTCAGTTGCTTGTTCCATCAGTGGTGCAGTGTGGTCAGGCAGTCATCCTCTCTGTCTCCCTCCTTCTCTCCCTCCTACCCGTGCCTGTGCAGGTCCTCCTTCAATACCCCTTTGAGGGCTGTGGTTTCTATAGCAATGGCACATCTCTTTGTGTCCCCCAGCCCTTGGGGCAGGGACATGTCCTGGCAGAACACCCCTGTGGGGAGGGCGCCTTCACAAGTCGGGGTTTCCAGAACTTGTGACTGTCCTTGCAAGCAATCTTTGAGACAAGTCTGTAGTGCAGCTCCTCACAGACCTGCCCCTGCCTTGCTCAGGTTTTAGGCTGGTGTCACTCTTCTGAAATGACTTCTTTGTGCTGAGGCATCCTGGAGCAATGCACTACCCTGGAGCTGTGTGATGGGGCAGCCAGTGTCATTTCTTGAGGGACAGAGAGCTTCTGAGGGTGAGTTAGTAAAATCACAACACCTCAGAGTTTAGGCAGTAACCCAGTGGCAGACACTTGTTAGCTAAAAGGAGTTTTTTTCAATAAAACAGTGAACACTTGGAAACTCAGACAAATTCCCACGGGGAGCAGATCCCGGTTTGTCGGGAGTGACTGTGTGTCAGGAGGGGTAAAGCAGAAAACCACCTCATTACATCACCCAGGTGTGAAAGGTTTGGTTTGAAGTTATATTTGCTCACTATGCTAACTGAAATGGAGAGCATCCTTCCTTTTCCATGGCAAGTGCTGGAGAACCAACCCAGTGAGGGCTGCCCTGCTTGGTTTTGTTCTGATGCACCCAGCACCCTGAGGACTGGCAGCTAATTTCAAACTGGATGGCTTTGGCTGTTAGTGGTGTGTAAGACAGAATGGCAGCACAGGCTGAGGCTGTTGCTGACAGTTAAAATAATGATCTTTTTACCAGTGAGCTGTGCATGTTTGATCTTGAGTCACTGAGAGCAAGCAGCATGGAGAGAGCTCCAGGAGACAGCTTGCACAGTGCCCTCTCTAGTACATTGGCAGGGGAGACTCACACTTCAGATTTCTGCTTCATTTTTGTCCAGCTTTGATTTTGTTCCTTTGTTCTAAAGTGCACCTTGGTTCAGATCTGCTGGTTCCTGTTTAAGCCTATGTAGTGGGTCTGGCTGGGATGGAGTCTAGGAGAAGACTGATGCAACAGAGCCAGTGTCATTGTTTGTATAGTGAATTCTGTAGTCTTGATTTCCAAGTTCTGCTTTGGAGCTGTGTGACCTTCTGCAGCTTTGGGGTCATGCTGTGCACCAGGTCACCTACCTACCTAGCCATCCCAACACTTCAAACCACTTGACCATCACAATCTGAATTTTCTATGGCTTGTTGTGCTGACCATGCTAGTGTGTCTTGAGGGATTCCCTCCACTTGCATTTCCTCCCATGCTGCATTGAACATCAATTCCATATCTTCATTTTCAAGGCCTGATGCACCAGCTAGCACATCACTGGGTCATCACCATCCCTTACATCCTCATGAAATGTCTACTTCCACCTCCAGTTAAGACAATTTTCTGGTCTCTATTCCTTGCTTGTTAAATTTTCAAACAAGAGCCTCTGTGTTTTCTTCCCCCACTGCCTTGTTAAAGTTTCAAACAAGTGTCTCTCTGTTTTCTTTCCTGCTGCCTTTTGTGCTCAAGATGCATCCCCTGCAGCCAAAGCCAAACTTGGCTTATTATCACTGTCCAACCCGCCTTGAAACCATCTTTTATACTGGTATCTATAAAAGGCTGGACAACTGCTTGTGCTGGAGTGACTGCCTGCCCAGCTGACTGCTACTTTCTTGTTGTTTCCTTGTATTTCCTTCCTGTCTGCATTTGCCTGGGGTCTTTTTTCTCCCACTAAGGCTCATTTCTTTGTAGTTTAGACCATTTTCTTGTGCTGTACTTATACAGCACACGCCACAGTACAAGTCTTGCCTGTGGCTAAGGCTGTTGGACACAGTGGGGGTTTATATCAGGTGGAGATGTACTGCTGGGAGAGAGGAGGATCCCTGTGTTGCCTGTTGCTAGCCCTGGTTACTGTTGGACACACGTTCCTCAATCCCCTGGAACTCTCCATGGAGTCCTGGCCTATGAATTTGAGATGTAATCTGCAAAATTTGGAGGGGTTTGATGGTGAGAAAACTCCATGCTGCAGCACAAAAAGGTACAGGGTCAAGCCTTTCCCTGGTTTAAAAGGACAAGATGCCATGCCAGCTAACAGAGGCACAGCCATGGTGGGTCAGCAGGAAACAAACCCCTCTGGAGGTGGGTGAATGTTTGGGGGTGTCTCTGCCTCTGGTTTGAACCAGCCACCATGGGCTCATGGCTGTCATGAGCAGCTCATACCACATCAGCAATGGGAAGAGGAAGCAGAAGAAGAAGAAGATGAGGAAGAGGAGAGGAGGGGAGAGGAGAGGAGAGGAGAGGAGAGGAGAGGAGAGGAGAAGAGAAGAGAAGAGAAGAGAAGAGAAGAGAAGAGAAGAGAAGAGAAGAGAAGAGAAGAGAAGAGAAGAGAAGAGAAGAGAAGAGAAGAGAAGAGAAGAGAAGAGAAGAGAAGGCATTGTTTTGAGCTATTGGCCAAAAATGATTTTAAAATACAGCTGCATTTTTTTACCTCAGTGGAGTATGGAAACTCTGTAAAAGTATTTTAAAACAAGTCCTAGTTACGTAGCCTCCAAATAATCATATTTTTCTGAGCTTTATATTTCTCTTAAGTTAAATAAATCCATTAGTAGATTAGGTTTTGCCAGCTCTACTCATGGATATTTGATCCTTGAATCCTTTAAAGACAATGCATGTGTGGCTTTACAGCTAATTAGCATAGCATTAATGAACTGTACAATGGAATACCAAAACTCTGTACTTCATCTGACAAAGTCCACGGGGAAGGTGAATAAGTACTTTGGGGGTACAGGCCAGGGGTGGGGGCTGTGGCACCCTAAGCAGTGCCAAGGGACTCAGGGGAGTGGTGGGGAAAGGGTGGGAAGAAATGGCCTCCCCCTCCTTATTTTCCTCACCCCCTCCCTCTTTCTTCTGCAAATCAAAGCCACCATCTGCTGTGACAAGTGTTCCCATTCACCTTTTCCCTCTTATCTGCTCCCTGGCAGGGCCACGATCCAGGCTGACAGCCTCATCGCCGTGCTGACGCTGCACTTCTGTAGCCATCACCCCCAAGGCCCCCCCTCAGTGATGGGGAAAAGGGGGCTCCAGGGTGCTGGGGGCAGCTGGGGCTGCTGGTGTGCAGGGTGAGGAGGGCAAGTGGAGATGCTTCATACCCCTGGGGTACCCCGCTGTTCCCCAGCATCTCTCAGCATCCATCTCCGGGGGGTTGCTCCCTGCTGTATCACCCCCATTTATGAGGCAGAGGCTGGTGTGAAAATCTTGCTTGGTTTCTCCTTCACCCTCTTTCCCACAAACTCACGACTCTTTCTCATTTGTTGAGGGAAAATCATTTGGATAACTGAGAAGCTTAAGCTAAAATATGCACAGACCCCAATAGATGACAGCAGCAGTGGTGCTGCAGCAGATCGTGGAAAAGCCAAGGGTAGATGTTTTACTGACACATCTGTGGTTGCAGAGGTGTCAACAGAGAGATAATTATTTACCTGCATGAAAGAAACCTGAGAAGGAAAAGAAAGTGGACAAAGGGATAAGAAGCTCCTGTGAGTGCTTTTTTCCTGCTGTAAGGGGAAAAAAAAATCCCTTTGTTTTGTTCTCTTGTCTGGATGTGACATTTTACACCATTTCTGTTCTTTCTTATCCAGTTTTAGAGGCTATGGCTGTCTCACAGAAGTATTTCTGTGGCAGGTCAGCACGGGCAGGCAGCAGCAGCTTGGTCCTCAGGGCTTCACCCTTGTTGTCCCACAGCTCTCTCGGGAGGGTGTCCAGTGGTTTCTTGGGAGTTAATGCTGATTGCTTGAGAGTTAACGATGCTTTAGTCATAGAATCACAGACCGGTTTGGGTTGGAAGGGACCTTAAAGCTCATCCAGTCCCAACCCCCTGCCAGCAGCAGGGACACCTTCCACTAGACCAGGTTGCTCAAAGCCTCATCCAACCTGGCCGAGAACACTTCCAGGGAGGAGCAGCCACAGCTTCTCTGGCCAACCTGGGACAGGGTCTCACCACCCTCACACCAAACAATTTCTTCCTCACATCTCAGCTCCATCTCCCCTCTGCCACTTTCAAGCCATCACCCCTTGTTCTGTCACTCCCTGCCCTTGGCCAAAGTCCCTCCCCAGCCTTCCTGGAGCCCCTTCAGGTACTGGGAGGCTGCTGGAAGGTCTCCCTGGAGCCTTCTCTTCTCCAGGCTGAACAGCCCCAACTCTCTCAGCCTGTCCTCACAGCAGAGCTGCTCCAGCCCTGGCATCATCCTCGTGGCCTCCTCTGCACTGGCTCCAGTAGCTCCATGTCCTTGTGCTGTTGGTGGCCCCAGCACTGGAGGCAGCACTGCAGGGGGGGTCTCAGGAGAGCGGAGCAGAGGGGCAGAATCCCCTCCCTGGCCCTGCTGCCCACGCTGCTCTGGGTGCAGCCCAGGACACGGTTATTGGCTCTGTGCTGCCAGCGCACGGTGCCGCCTCATGTGGAGCTTCTCCTCCCCCAGCACCCCAAGTCCTTCTCCTCACAACTGCTCACGATACATTCTCCACCCAGCCTGTGTTTGTGCTTGGGGTTGACTCAGCCCAGGTGCAGGACCTTGCACTTGGCCTTGTTGAACTTCATGAGAAGTAGAGTAAATTCCATGCTCAGCTTTTAGCAGCCCTTGGTCCAAACCCCACCATCCTGGTGTCTCCCTGCACAGCAGTGAAATAAGGCCTTTCCATTAGTCTGAACCATTGAAGGGTGAAAGAACTTGGCAAGTTCAGTAAAAATGAACATCAAAATAACTTTAATTAGTGGTAAAATTATTAGTTACCAGTAACTGATAGAACAACATCACTTAGAGGAGTTGACAGGAGCTGTAGATACTGGAAGAAAGTGGAAAGTGGGTGGTGAGTCTGCCTTTGCCACCACTAAACTTGGCTGGAGACTGATGATAGGTTTTGCTGCCTTTTGACTCTCATAGGTGCTTCATCCATGGGATTTTGTTGCTTAATGCTTTTTTCTTGAGAGCTGATACATAATGTCTCCATTAATCACCTACAATGTTTGAGGTGATGCAAAAATACTTATGTTAGTCAAAGCTCCTGAAGACTGTGAGGAACTTCAGATTAATTTAATAAATTCAGGGGGGTAGATCACTCAAAAACAAATGCAAATAGTGAAAAAAGATGAAGGGCATCAAAATAGTTTGAATAAATCGCAGGTGCAAATGGAGTCTCCACAAACCAAACCAAACCAACCCAACCCAAACCAAACCAAACCAAACCAAACCAAACCAAACCAAACCAAACCAAACCAAAACAAAACAAACTAGTGTGTTAGAGTCCATGGGATTAAAAAAATCAAGACCCCTCATGTAATTATGTTGTCTTCAGCCAGAAAGGGAAGGTTAGTCTATCTTGCAAAACTTTTCAGTTCATCTAATTACAGAAAAGAAAAAAAGAAAAAGAAAAAGAAAAAGAAAAAGAAAAAGAAAAAGAAAAAGAAAAAGAAAAAGAAAAAGAAAAAGAAAAAGAAAAAGAAAAAGAAAAAGAAAAAGAAAAAGAAAAAGAAAAAGAAAAAGAAAAAGAAAAAGAAAAAGGAAAAGAAAAAGGAAAAGAAAAAGATGAAAGGATCTGCAATATGAAGTTGACTGTGGAAGTTGTTAGAGATATGGAAAGACAACCTTGAAAAGAATGAGGCAAATGTGTGAAATCTGAAGGAAACCAGAGACTTGTAAGGTACTCACAGAGGGGCTGACCCAGAGGATGCTGGAAGGGGAGGGAGAGCTGTGCTCTGCATGGTGTTAGAGATGATTTCATCTATCAGTGGTATAAACCCCAATGCTCCATGGCATAACTCAGAGACCTGCTGTCTAGCTTCAGAAGACATTTTTCAAGTGGGTAAGTTATTTCATAACTATGTGCTATAAATTGCTTTGCCTTGTCATTGGGACTGCCCATACCGATCACTTGTGGAAGCCCCATACTTGCCTTCACCGCTAATCTGTTATGGGATATAATTGCATGTCTCTGTGCCAGACCTCTAAGGGTTCTCAGTTAATAAATGCCTTAAAAAAGGCTCCTAATATCCTGTCATGTCAATGATGTCCTTGGAAATTCTCCCAAGGACTCCTGCCCACATACTTGGTGCTTTCTCCCAGTGCAGTGTCCTCACATGGGCTCAGTCAATGTGTCCCTGCTTGAACGAGCCAGGAAGTCTGTGTTGTAGGATCTGGATCCAATGTGTACCTTTAAATAGAAGAAACTTACCCCAGGAAAAGAACATGTGTGTGGCTAGGACAGTGTCAAAGTGCTGAGCAGTACATTTTCTGAGCATGAAACATCTTGACAAAAATTCCCTGTCTGGCTGGATGGGATGATGATAAAGTGCTGTGGCTTCATCACTGTTACTGCCATGCCGGGTTTTTGCTCACTGGTTTGTTTAGCTTAACATTTATAATGTTGTTAAAAAGCAATTCTCTGCTTGCTCCTGATTCAGCTGTTCTGGTGTGTGCCAGACTATGCACGAGTAAAAGGACGTGGGGTGGGGATATGGTGAGGTCTGGCTGGGATGGAGGACAAAGCATGGGACTGAAGCATCTCTGCTGTTGCGTTGTGAAGTGTGTGTGTGTATCTTACAGTGCTTTGGGGGCACTGCCAACCATACAGAGCTTTGTCTTTCAGTTCTTTCCATGTGACAGACACAGACTGCTTTTCAGCTGGGCTTGCTCTTGTACCCACAGCAGTGAAGACTCAGTCATGGCTTGGGTGCTCTTGCACATCAGTGATGATGGAGATGATGCAGGAAGGTCTGACCCAGCCCTATGGCTAGAGCAGAGGGAGCTGCTAGATGTCTGCAAGCATGAAAGACATTTCTGTTGTCTTTCAGGAAACTTCTCTACCTTGAACTGACTGGCAAAGGTTGGACTGGACTTTCTGTGCTGATTAATAAAGCCTCTGTGGGCAGGGTCCAAGCCAAACCTGTGAACAGTTTCTATCTCTGAATTTCAGTTTGTTACCACATTTACTTTAACTTGTAGATAATGTCCTCATAAAGCATTCATCTAATACTCTGAATTATGAAGCAGCTGCAGTTAAATTAATGTCTTTTTACAATGGAGTCTTATTTTGCTACACCTTACGTTCACACAAAAAAATCTCCTTTCTCCTTAGAATTTGCATATCTGTTTGTTAACAAATCTGGTAGAAATGTTTGATGAAAGGTATGAGGTAGATTAGCAAAGGTATTTCACGGGCTTAGGTGGGTAAAATGAGCTGCAGCACATGTTTTGCAATAGATTGCTTCATTTTCAAGCCATGTCTCAAAGTTGTTGTGTTTGGGAAGCATGAGCTGTAAGTAAGATGCAGATTGCAGAAGGTGCATCCTGTTGTCTTTGCATTTAAATAAGTTAGACATGTAGTAGCTCATCTTGTGAGTTTGGGAAGAAGTCACTGCAAGGCTGGAGGATAAATTTGCACATATTTGCAAAGGTGAAACTGTAGGACCCATCAGCCAAGCATCTTATTAGAAAGCCAAGTCTGGGATGTCCTCTGCTGGGACATCCCAGACTAAGGTGGCACTGGTGTCAGGAGCCTGTAGAGTCTTGATGCTGAATGTGTTGGGGTTCACTTCTGATTTTTGGTGGCAGGAAGGCAGGCCAGGACCTTCGTGCTTCTCTGCTGAACCTTATTGCAGTCACTTTTCCCATGTGCAGAAAATAAATATCTGGTGGTTATGTACTAGAATGAACCACATCTCAAATACAGGTTAAAATGTTTCCTGATGTGCAGTAGACTCTGTCCACACTTCTAGGTAACCCAGATGAGACAGCACATCAGGATCATTTGTGACTGGCCCAGGTTTCAGAGGGGCCAAGTAGAGCTTTGTACATAGAAGAAATCTACAATAAGAAGTGACTTGAGATGCCTGATGAGGTATTTGCTTATTATATAAGCATATACCTCCATATTCTATATTCTATATTCTATATTCTATATTAGATTCTATATTCTATATTCTATATTCTATATTCTATATTCTATATTCTATATTCTATAATCTATATTCTAAATTATATATTATATATCATATATCATATATTATATATCATATATCATATATTATATATCATATATCATATATCATATATCATATATCATATATCATATATCATATATCATATATTATAAGCATATTCCAAAAAAACCCAACAACCCAACCTTTTCATGACAGGAAAACAAAAAGGACATGGATTTTCTTTTCTTTTCTTTTCTTTTCTTTTCTTTTCTTTTCTTTTCTTTTCTTTTCTTTTCTTTTCTTTTCTTTTCTTTTCTTTTCTTTTCTTTTCTTTTCTTTTCTTTTCTTTTCTTTTCTTTTCTTTTCTTTTCTTTTCTTATTGCACCAAGGGGTTGCTGTGCTAATGAACTGGGAGAGCAAAGCTTGAACTTCACATTATTTCTCAAGAAATTGGTTTTCCAGCCTCTTTTGGTTATCAACTACTTATTTGATGTGGATTGTCAGTAAGGTGAAGTTATGAGACAGCAAGTGGGATATGATTGTGATTTTTTTTCAGTGATTTTTTTTTCAATTAGTCCCTTAAAATCTTCAGGTTGACTACCTCAGAATACTCCAGGAATTTTCAACAAAGTTGTTGGTTATGATGTTTCCATAATAAACATTTTTTTCTCCTCCTTTGGCAGGAGGAGAAAAAAAAATGCATCTTGGAAAGTTAGTTTTGTGGTGATACATATTCTTAATACCCAGATAAACTCCTAATCCTATTGTTTTATTGGGGGTTTTTTTGCTTCAGTCATATCTCTTGACAGTTAGCTCCAGAAGTTACTTGCATGTTGTATACCAATAAATAAATCCTTTTATCAGTTTTCAATTGAATGCTTTTCAATTATTTTTTAGCTATCTCTTGTTCTTGCATTATGAGAAACAGTAGATAACACAAAAGTAGATTTTTTTGGTGTCACATAGGCTAGTGAGTCCCTTTTTTCCTTACTTCTAGAAGTCCTGTTCTTTTTAATCTCTCTCACTATGGAACCTTTCCTCATCTCTCTAATAATATAGCACTGAATTACACAAAGATGAACTGAAACAGGACCTTGACTTTTCACAGAATCACAGAATCACAGAGTGTCAGGGATTGGAAGGGACCTCGAGAGCTCATCCAGTCCAACCCCCCTGCCAGAGCAGGAACACCTGGATGAGATCACACAGGAAGGTGTCCAGGTGGATTTGAATCTCTCCAGAGAAGGAGACTCCACACCCTCCCTGGGCAGCCTGGCCCAGGGCTCTGGCACCCTCACAGGAAAGAAGTTCCTTCTCAAATTTAAGCAGAACCTCCTGTGTTCCAGCTTACACCCATTGCCCCTTGTCCTATCATTGGACACCACTGAGAAGAGCCTGGCTCCATCCTCCTGACACTCACCCTTCAGATATTGATAAACATTAATGAGGTCCCCCCTCAGCCTCCTCTTCTCCAAGCTAAAGAGCCCCAGCTCCCTCAGCCTCTCCTCATCAGGGAGATGCTCCACTCCCTTCATCACCTTGGTGGCTCTGTGCTGGACTCTCTCCAGCAGTTCCCTGTCCTTCTTGAACTGTGGGGCCCAGAACTGGACACAATATTCCAGATGTGGCCTCACCAGGGCAGAGTAGAGGGGGAGGAGAACCTTTCTGGACCTACTGACCACAGCCCTTCTAATAATTGCACTTTTGTGCTATTAGCTTTGATGTGTGGCTCTGCCAATACTGTTGACTATCAATTGTCAGTTTCTATTAAGTACTTGGGGTTCAGGGTTCATGGAAGGAGCAGATTAACACTCTTCCTGGTGGGAAAAGGCCAGGAGGGATTTGCTTATCTAATTTTGGAGCGTATAGTAAGCAGCATTGTTGAAAGGGGCGAGGTGCCAACTTCCTTCAAAGAAGTAATTGTTGGACACTCTCTCAATAAATCATCTCTTGTTTCTGATAAACTCACCAGTGTTTGCCCTGCCTCTTCTTTTCCAGGCAGGAGGAGCAGGCTAAGCAACACTAGCATCACTGGGGTCTTCTGCCTTTTGTAGCCCTGGGGAGGTTGGTGTGTGGTGTGGGAACCCCGTGCACGTGGTGCTGGCCAGGCTGTCTGATAGCACTGCAAAGGGTCACGTTGGTCATGCTGACTCCCACGGGGTCTGGGCCAACTGGCCACACCAGGTTCATCCATTGTGGAAGCACACACACTTCCCAGGAGAACACAAAGCCTTAGCTTTGTGTAGACTGTGGCGTCAGCATGAGCTCCACGCTGGGCTGTAGCTGTCCCAAGACTTTCCCCCAGATCACTTACATCTTTAGTGGGCTTCACTTCTGTTCTCACTCCTATCATCTTCAGAATCACAGCATTTCTGGACCCCCTTGGTCTCAAGTTGGCTCCTACCTGAGGTACTCTCAGGTATTTCCTTCAGTGCCTACCTCTACCTTTCCTCCTCAGGCTGTGCCAGTGGCTCAGGGCCCCTCTGACCCCTGTCCCTTGCCCAAGTCCCATCCTCATGGCAATTTCTCTTCCCCATTGCTCATGACTCCCTGTGGTATCTTGCTTCTCCACTGAATCTCACCACAATGCTTTATTTACCTTGTAATGGAAGCACTCAGGTGCGCAGAACCAGTGCAGAGAAAATGCTCTGGTAGGTCCTTCTCAAGAGTGTTTAGATGTTGTCTGGGCATTTTGTAAGACCAATAACCATGGTCGTTGCTCTGCCTGCCAAAAATCTGCCCTTGTGCAATTCTGTGTCCAAATTATGAATACCTGCTTGCCCCAAAAATCTTCCTTCTCATAAGGAAAGTGAGGAGACTGCTCCTGTTGACTGCTCACTACTTACAGAAACGTTAGAAGTAGTCTTGACTAAAATGTGGGCATTGGCAGAAACAGTTCTGTGGTGGACTTGAATGAATGAAACAAGATTTTGTCTGGTTTAACCTCCAAACACCATGGTTTTCATGCAGAACCTCAGATAGGGGTAGTTTAGGCTGTGTTTCATTTGTGGGTACCAAGATACTTGGGACATGGGAAGTTTGCTTTGTGGTAAACTAATTTCAGGCTTAATATGGTTGTTGATTTGTAGAATAATAACAACAATAAACTCCCATTTTCCAGATACTGTTTCTCAAACATTTGATCTGACATGAATAAAATAGTGATACTGAATTAATTCATTTAAAGTTGTGGCTTCTGGTTCCCATATTGTATGTGTGAAAAAATGTCCATAGTAGATTTTTTTCCTATGGACATAAACGAATTTGTGATTTCTAGGTTTCACCCTGAGTATATTGCCTTAAATACTGCACACAGAAAAGCTTAAAGACCAGGAAAAAACCCCACAAAAAATGTCACTATCAACCCCTGTATGACCCTGGCAGAAGTAGCTGCAGGAGTGGCCCTTCAGTGCATCATCTCAGGCTGCCTAGCTTTTAGAGTATATTCTTCTAATGCTCACTGGAGAGAGTTATTGTATAGAAAATAAGAGTGTGTGAATGAGGAAGAAGCAGGCAGGCAGGGAAAGTTTTTAAAAAATAGCATTTTAAGTCTCCTGTAATTTGCAGCAAATCAAAACACATTATCATATGAATAATATATAAAGAGATAATAATATAAATGCATGCTACATTTCCCTATCTGCACACCCAAATAAAATCTGATTCACTCCCATAGTTCTTCTCATCTGATTGCTGTAAAAATCTCTCTTCTCTCACATCTGTCCTTATAGTATCTGAAATATGACTATGCATGCAGCCAGCAGTATCTAGGTAGACTGCAGAGAGGTTTCTGCTTTTACCTGTCCTGTGGCAAAAATGGGTTCTTTGACAAAATAGGGAAAAAAAAAATCAGCTTTTGTTTCCCAATTTTCCAATTTTTGTTTTACTGGGACATGCTTTGTTAGTTTGTTTTCTGTTGTTATTGATTCTTCTTTCACCTCAACTTTTTTTGCTGGGGTTTTTTTGGGGGGGGGTTTTGTGGTTTTTTTTTTCTTTGTTTGTTTGTTTGTTTGGTTTCTTTGTTTGTTTGTTTGTTTGTTTTTCCCCAGTAAAGAATAAAGAAGAGCTGTGGGGAAAAGGAAAAGAAGGAGTGGAAGGAAACAGGCTTTACTCACTGCTAATTTTGACATAAATCTTCAGAGAAAACAGTGAATGAATGAAAAAGTTTGTCTTAGAGCTGTCAAAAAAAGACATTCCTGGGAGTTGTTGCAGTTTTTGAGGAACTGGAGTCGTCACTGCTTGCAAGGGAGCCATCACCTGCGTTCAGCAACCCAGGGACCTGAGGTTTCTTTCTCCTGGCTGTCCATGTTGAAATACTGGCAGTGTGCAACTGCTTTCTGAAATACTCCATTCCTAGGGCACAACATTTTGTGGGATCCTAAACGTAGCAATGATTTCTGTAGCTTGGATTTATTTTGAATGCCCTGGTGAGGCTCATCACTTCGGTAGAGAGGTCTCAGCTGATCCCTGCTTTTAACACGCACGTTCCTCAGCTGAGAAACACCTTGTTCTGCCTTAAACCAGCGAGGATACAGAATCACAGAATCACAGAATCACAGAGTGTCAGGGATTGGAAGGGACCTCGAAAGCTCATCCAGTCCAACCCCCTGCCGGAGCAGGAGCACCTGGATGAGATCACACAGGAAGGTGTCCAGGGGGTCTTGAATGTCTCCAGAGAAGGAGACTCCACACCCTCCCTGGGCAGCCTGGCCCAGGGCTCTGCCACCCTCACAGGAAAGAAGTTTCTTCTCAAGTTTAAGCAGAACCTCCTGTGTTCCAGCTCACACCCATTGCCCCTTGTCCTACCACTGGACACCACTGAGAAGAGCCTGGCTCCATCCTCCTGACACTCACCCTTCAGATATTTATAAACATTAATGAGGTCCCCCCTCAGCCTCCTCTTCTCCAAGCTAAAGAGCCCCAGCTCCCTCAGCCTTTCCTCATCAGGGAGATGCTCCACTCCCTTCATCATCTTGGTGGCTCTGTGCTGGACTCTCTCCAGCAGTTCCCTGTCCTTCTTGAACTGGGGGGCCCAGAACTGGACACAATATTCCAGATGTGGCCTCACCAGGGCAGAGTAAAGGGGAAGAAGAACCTCTCTGGACCTACTGACCACAGCCCTTCTAATGCCCCCCAGGATGCCACATTAAACCACCCCCAAACAAAGCATGCAATGGGGAGTAGCCTTCAAAACCTGCATACATGTGTTTGTGCTGGGGGAAGGGCTCTGCATTTTGTGCAATCCCAAATCATCTCTCTTTTTGAAGGGGTGAGAATCATTGCTTCTGAAAACAGAGTGCAGGGGGGATGACCACACTGCACTTTTCCTTTTGCATCACTGCTGGCATTGCTGCTGCCTGAGATCTTTGCAAAGTGCATGACCCAGGGGTTTCAGTGTTCTCAGCGTCACCAGTGCGTGGGTGACAGACAGATGTGTGCCCATGCACGTGGATTTATAACCCGTGGTTGTATGTGTTTAGGTGCACATGATTTTATAGATAGCATGCCTTTGTGCTTGAGAAATGAAAACTCTTAGAGTGCAAAGTGTCCTTTGCAGGACATGACAAGGAATATTAAACAGAAGACTAAAAACTATTATTATCAAGTACGATTACTGCTTAATGAGCAATGGCAGAAGATAAACTTTTCTTATATTTGCCCTTGTCCTGTGATGTTTAAGGTGTCCTCTTTATAGCCATCCTCACCTTGCCTAATTCTGGGGTCGTATTTGACATCAAACACTTCCATCCTGAGGTGAATCCTTGCCAGTCTTTAATGTGACAAAGTGATTTGGGCAGTCTTTAATGTGACAAAATAATTTGGGCTTCCTGTCAGCCAGTTTAAATGGCTTTTCTCCCCACACATGACAAAAGCTCCATTGCAATCCTTGATGGCCATGAGCAAAACATGGCTGGTCCTGGTCTAACCCTGCACAGCACCATCATCATTGGATGTGATATATTTTCACTCTGCTTTACTAAAGTTTTGTTTGTGATTGAGTAAATGTGCCACTCACAGTTGAAAATAAGTAAGCCCAGAGCAACAGCAGCATGAGTATTTATTAATAGTGTGTGTGCTTTATATATATATATATATATATATATATATATATATACACCTACATATATGCATACATATAAATAAAATAAGCTGTTTGAACAGGTCAAGTGCCTAGCTAAGATTAGAGAAAAATCCCCTTCACTGCTAAATGCTGTCCTGAACTCCATTTTCTCCATGTGTGTTGTACATTCTCCCCCCCTGCTAGAGAGTGAAAACATAAAAGCCAGACTGCAGACAGCAGCGTGGGGGAGGGCTTTCTTCCTCACACTTTCTACTTCTGTCAAGCCACCTGAGAAGCTGATATGAGGAGGGTGTTTTAGAATAAAGACATTGCTCTGACAGCAAATACAAATGAAATAAAATTGGCCTCAGGCTTTGATGGCAGAACCTGAATGGAGAGCTGAGACTTGGCAATGCACTAGTTTAATACACCGGAGAAATAGAACTGGAATAATTTGCAGTGCAGGATGATGAAAGACGAAAATATAACAAACCCAGAGATTAAAATAGAATTTCCAGACTGTGTATATTCGCATTTTGTGCCCAAGCTGACCCATAAACATACCAAGAGAAGTAAATGTGCTCTTTTCGCTTGTTTTGGAGCGAAGTCATTGGACCTGGGGGGATGTCACATCAGGAGCTTGGCCCTGAGACTCCAGAGGGAAGGAACTGAGGCTCTTGCAATTTGTGGGTGAAGTCTTCTTCGTGGGCACCTCCTAACTCTGGAAGTAGCCACCACCAGCCATGTTAAGCCACTGCTCTGGATACTGAACCAACAGGCTTTGTGGTGGAAGAGAAGGACGACTTGAGAGATAGGAGGCACTGGTAGGACACCTTGTGCATGCCACGGATGGTTTTTTTCCTGTACATGGGCACACACATCCTCAGCTTCCTCCCAATCCAATGACTTTCCTTAGTGTGAAAATTTTTGAGTATAAAGATTATTGGAGTTTCCACGTTTGTGCAGCATTTATAACCAGAAGTGATCCTATGTGCTGGCACAATGCAAAGAGAAAAAATAATAGCCAGTGGGTTAAAGACTGAATTGGTTCACACAAACATGTGGGTCTGTTTATTCTCATATCCTCCAGAAGACATCATTTATTGGTCTCTAATGTTTTTCAGGTTTGTATGACCCAAATATGAATTGTTTGACTTTTTTTTGCAATAGGCATTTTGGCAAGTGCTGAATTCATTTTATGGTAGCAAGTCAGCTGTAGAGAAGAATATATAAATTGTTGAAGTATCAGAGCCAATTATGGGCACTGGTTCATGTGTTGGATTCTGCATTTCTCCTTTAGATATTTAAATGATTCCAGTGCACAGGCCCAGTCATTCCAAATCTTTGGATATATTTAAAGCAATTGAAAATCCCTTTTCAAAGCAGAAGTCAAACACTGCTACAGTCCCTTTAATAAATATTAATGGTTACCTTAAGATTGTGGTAGGATGTAAGTTTCAGTATAAAATTCTACTTGCTGGTAAAGGACTGTTTAAGCTACACAGGAAAAGTGCAATTCAAATAAACCAGTCATTAGTTTGCATCTAACTCCTAAGCCTGAATCCTCCGAGTCATTCATTTGGGGTGGGAAAGGCAAGAGTACAGCTATTGTCTGATTCTATCAGTATAGTAAGAAAAAACCAGAGGTGCTATCTAATTAATCAGGAATTTATGTACATTAGAAAAGCAATAACTTTGTCACAAAAATGCAAACTATCACAAGTAAACAGCTTCTTCCAGCTTGATGGCAATGCTGCAGCAGCAGTGCTTTTATTTATTATCATATCTGATTTAACCTATTTTTACATTGACTAATTCTCTACTTTTCACCCAGATACAACAATCCTAGGTTGGGGTGTAAAGGAAGATGAAGCTTGTAAGCAAGAGTTAGCCAGCTGGTGGTGGAGGTTATTAACTGAGGACAAAGCAGACATTTACAACAGTGGGGCAGAAAAGGGAGAATAAAAGAGAGATCTTCAGTTATATTTTTCTCCTTCAGAAATATCACTTTGTTTGTGGCAGTTCAAACACTTGGGGGAAAAAAAAAAAAGTAATAATATGAATGTTTAGACTTCCCCTAGTCATTTTCCATGCTCTAGATATCCCCAGAATGCAACAGAGCATCCTAACTCACCACTGAATAACGTCTCAAATATGCTTTTCCCCCTCTCTGGCTGGAGGGACTAATTTATGAAGAGAGATGAAAAGAATTAAATATAGATAGCTTTGCTAAGTGAAGACTGCAGTGGGACAGAAGAAGAGCCTACCAATACACAGAGGGGGTAAACTCCTGTGGGAGGTGAATTATTTAGGACAATAGGAGTGGGTTTAACTAAGAGTAATGGACTGAAATTAAGAATAGGAAAAATCAGGCTGAATATATAAAGGAAATCCTTTTGACAGCAAGATCTATTTGGCCATGGACAACTGTCCCTTAGGAAGTGATGGAAGACCCATGGGTTGGTACGTTTAGAGGCAGGCTGTGAGCAAACACCCGTTAACGTGCTGTGGGAAACCACTTGCAGGGAAATATGTGGAAGGAGTTGATGGGTGTTGTTGGGCTGCTCAGCCTGGCTGCAATGTGTCTCATCATCAAACCAACCCCACAGCTCAGTGCCCTGACTCTGCCGTCGTCACGGGCAGGAATTGGCAGAATTTGGAGAGCTTTAAACTGGATGGGAAGGGGGAAGGGGTCACAGCTGGGCTTGTGCCAGGGAGGCAGCACTCTGGAATTGATGAAGGCCAGGAGGCTCCCACCCCCCTGGGCTGACACTGGTGCACTCGGCTCGCTCCCTGCAATGCCTGCACACCAATGCACGCAGGTGACACTGGGGGTGACACTGGGGGTGACACTGGGTGTGACACTGCACACCAATGCACGCAGCGTGGGGAACAAGCAGGAGGAGTTAGAAACCCGTGTGGGGTCACGGGGTGATGATCTGGTGGCAGTGACAGAGACATGGTGGGACAGCTCACATGGCTGGAATGTGGCCATGGGTGGCTCTGTCCTTCCCAGGAAAGACAGGCCAGCAAGGCGAGGTGGTGGAGTTGCTCTTTACATGAGAGAGCAGCTGCAGCGTATTGAGATCTGTCCAGGGGCGGATGAGGAGCGAGTTGAGAGCCTGTGGGTGAGGACTAAGGGGCAGGCTGGTAGGGTTGATACCGTTGTGGGTGTCTATTACAGGCCACCAGATCAGGGTGAGGAAGTTGACGAGGCCTTCTACAGGCAGCTGAGAGCAGCCTCGCAATCCCAGGCCCTGGTTGTTGTGGGGGATTTTAACTCCCCTGATGTTTGCTGGAGGGACCACTCAGCCACCCACAGTCCAGGAGGTTCCTCCAGTGCATCCATGAGAACTTCCTGATGCAAATGGTGGATGAACCAACCAGGAGGGAAGCGATGCTGGATCTCATCCTCACTAACAAGGAGGGTCTGGTTGAGGCTGTAAAGGTTGAGGACTGCCTGGGCTGTGGTGACCATGAGATGGTGAAGTTCAGGATCTCATGAGGCAGGAACAGAATTACAAGTAAAATTGCAACCCTGGACTTCAGGAGGGCCAACTTTGGCCTCTTCAAGCAATTGTTAGGGGAAATCCCATGGGAAAGGGGACTTGAAGGCAAAGGGGCCCAAGATAGCTGGTGAGCATTCAGGGACTGCTTCTTCCAAGCTCAAGATCAGAGCATCCTGACACATAGGAAGTCAAGGAAAGGAGCCAGGAGACCTGCTTGGTTAAACAGGGAACTGCTGGGCAAACTCAAGTGGAAGAGGAGAGTTTACAGATCATGGAAGGAGGGGTTGGCCACTTGGGAAGAATATAAGGCTGTTGCCAGAGGATGTAGGGAGGCAACTAGGAAAGCCAAGGCCTCCTTAGAATTAGATCTTGCCAGAGGGGTCAAGGACAACAGGAAGAGCTTCTTCAAATCCATGGCAGATAAAGCCAACACCAGAGGCAATGTAGGCCCACTGATGAATGAGGTGGGTGCCCTGGTGACAGAAGATCCAGAGAAGGCAGAGTTACTGAATGCCTTCTTTGTCTCTGTCTACTCTGCCAGAAGCTGTCCTGAGGAGCCCTGGACCCCTGAGACCCCAGAGGGAGTCAGGACAATGGAGGAGTTTGCCTCAGTTGATGAGGATTGGGTCAAGGACCATTTAAGCAATCTGGACATCCATAAATCTCTGGGTCCAGATGGGATGCACCCACGGGTGCTGAGGGAGCTGCTGAAGTCATGGCTAGACCGCTCTCCATCATCTTTGCTAAGTCATGGGGAACGGGAGAGGTGCCTGAGGACTGGAGGAAGGCAAATGTCACTGCAGGCTTCAACAAGGGCAAGAAGGAGGACCCGGGTAACTACAGACCGGTCAGCCTCACCTCCATCCCTGGGAAGGTGATGGAACAACTCATCTTTGGTGCCATCTCAAGGCATATCAAGGATAAGAGGGTCATTAGGGGCAGTCAGCACGGCTTCACCAAGGGGAAGTCGTGCTTGACCAACCTTCTAGACTTTTATGAAGACACAGCCAGGTGGCTGGATGATGGCAGAGCAGTGGATGTGGTCTATCTTGATTTCAGCAAGGCATTTGACAGGGTCTCCCACAGCATCCTCGCTGCCAAATTGAGGAAGTGTGGGTTAGATGATCAGGTGGTGAGATGGACGTGAACTGGCTGGTGGGAAGAAGCCAGAGAGTGGTGGTCAATGGGGCAGAGTCCAGTTGGAGACCTGTGTCTAGTGGAGTCCCTCAAGGGTCAGCACTGGGACCAGTACTATTCAATATATTCATCAGTGACCTGGATGAGGGCACAGAGGGCACTGGCAGCAAGTTTGCTGGTGACACCAAGCTGGGAGGAGTGGCTGACACAGCAGAAGGCTGTGCTGCCATCAGAGAGACCTGGACAGGCTGGAGAGCTGGACAGGGAAAATTTAATGCAATATGATAAGGGCAAGTGTAGGGTGTTGCACCTAGGCAGGAACAACCCCAGGCTCCAGTATAGGTTGGGAGATGATCTACTGGAGAGCAGTGTAGGGGAAAGGGATCTGGGGGTCCTGGGGGACAGCAGGGTGGCCATGAGCCAGCACTGTGCCCTTGTGGCCAGGAAGGCCAATGGCATCCTGGGGGGCATTAGAAGGGCTGTGGTCAGTAGGTCCAGAGAGGTTCTTCTTCCCCTCTGCTCTGCCCTGGTGAGGCCACATCTGGAATATTGTGTCCAGTTCTGGGCCCCCCAGTTCAAGAAGGACAGGGAACTGCTGGAGAGAGTCCAGCACAGAGCCACCAAGGTGATGAAGGGAGTGGAGCATCTCCCTGATGAGGAAAGGCTGAGGGAGCTGGGGCTCTTGAGCTTGGAGAAGAGGAGGCTGAGGGGGGACCTCATTAATGTTTATAAATATTTGAAGGGTGAGTGTCAGGAGGATGGAGCCAGGCTCTTCTCAGTGATGTCCAATGGTAGGACAGAGGGCAATGGGTGTGAGCTGGAACACAGGAGGTTCTGCTTAAACTTGAGAAGGAACTTCTTTCCTGTGAGGGTGCCAGAGCCCTGGGCCAGGCTGCCCAGGGAGGGTGTGGAGTCTCCTTCTCTGGAGACATTCAAGACCCACCTGGACACCTTCCTGTGGGTTGGACTGGATGATCTTTCGAGGTCCCTTCCAACCCCTGACACTCTGTGATTCTGTGATTGTGTGATTCTGTCACACTCAGACCACATGGGTTCAGAGATTGCTGCCCAGGCAGAGGCGGGTGAATCTGGCAGGCTCTTCTCTTGGCATGGGTTTGTTTGGCAGGTCAGGGTGCAAAACATGGCTACCTCCATCATATGGCTCCTTCTACACTCTCAGGTGCTGAATTATCCTTTCCATCCCACTTCTCTTACACCATTTCTTGGAGGTGTTGCAATAATTTCTTCATCTTTGAACCCCTCCAGCACGGCTTCATGTTGAGAGCTCCCTGAGCCTGCAAATGCTTGCAAGATCTCCTTCTCTTTCAAATATGTGTTGGAAAGGCAGCAGTTCTTGCCACTGCCAGTGGCAGCAGTAAGCACTGCAGCTTCAGAATTACATTACATTTGAGTTTTGCTGTTTGGTATAAAAAGGTGGGGATAGCTTCATCTTCTTCTTAGGAGCAGAAGAGACATGGTTTCTGCTACAGAGTCCTCAGCCCTGTCACATGATTGTGCCTAAGAAGGAGGTGCAGGACAATACAGTTTGTACACACATGCATTATGATTAAAACCACATTAAATAAAGAGACATGAAGTCCATCCCTTTTAAAGTAGCACACAGAACTATACCCAGCATGGTTTGACCAGTCATTCAAGCCCTCAAAATAGGAATAAGGTGCTGTCACGGAAAGGTGTGACTTTCTAGACATGTCTAATTCCCATTGTATTGAAGAGCTCCATTTGGACACTTTAAAATCATTAAGGCTTCCTAGTTGAGACGTGGAATGTTTCTATATTACACCCTGCAAATCTCTCTTACCCAAAGTCTTGATGTGACTCCATCGATTCCCGAGGACGGTGCCACCACCCTGAGAGACGAACGCTCCACGGGAAGGGGGCTTTGGGGAGGACCAGCCTTGCACAAAATGAATTCAGCAACTCCAGTTTGTCATTTTGCCCTTTTTTTTGCAGGGAAAAAATACCCACCACCACCACCACCACCACCAACAACAAAAAATAGGCTAGTGATTTCTTTTTACTTAAACTGGGCATTCAAAAAGCTGTTTTTATTAATGAATCATATTAAGCCATCAGTGAAAGGCTCCCTGACTCTGTTTAAATAACAGGCTATGATTCCTCCCTCCCGCACCCCCCTTCCCTTTGGCTCCACTGCTATTAATTGAGGAGTTTCTTTGTTTCTTTTCTAATGAAGCTAACAGAACACATCTGTCAGGTGCTTGTATTCTTCACCCGTCTATAGTATGTAATAGCCCAGCTGGAGGCTATAATGCTACACAATACCCCTGGCCGCTACAGCAACTATTTATTCCTGGGCTTTTCCTCAGATAGGGATTTGAAAAAAAAAGTCTGAAATTTGGGCCTAATTGCTATTTACACAGCGATAGACACCTGTTCTAGCTGAGACACTGGCTCATGAATCCCACACCTGAGACCTTAGGGAAAGCAAAGGGGAAAATTTCCAGCAGCTGCTTCTCTGTGCGCTGTGTATGTACAGTACATAAATCCCTGCCTGCCCATTGCCATAGCTACTGTGCCACGGCCAAACCTTCCTTTAAAGGCTTAACATACGCTGCTTGTGTGGACACATGCACACAACCGGGAGGGGAGAGTTTTCTGCCTTCACTTCTACGTTTTTATTGGACTCCCCTAAATTTGGTGTGCCAGGATTTATTCATATTTTTTTTTTCTCCGAAGACCGGTGGCCGTGGGTTGCTGCCAGCCGCTGAACTTCCACTCTCGCCTCACGTCAGGCAGCACAATCGCTCCATTTTCCCCTTGTTTATGCAAAGGATCCTGCTCTTCCTCTTTGTTTTGGTCCAGGGGAGTTTTTCTCTCCCACATGCTCCTCGGGTGCAATAGTCCCTGGTGATGGCAGTGGCAGGGGCTTTGTTATGGCAAAGCTGCAAACAGTGGGGACACCGTGTAAAACCATCCATGAATCTAACAGAACTTAGCAGCCTCTCCAGTGCAGTTAGGAGCTCAAATTGATTAAAATGCAATTAGCTCATAAAACCCCCTGTTTATTACCTCAACTGTTTGTCAAAAACACAGAGCTGAAGAAAAGGTTTCTTTCCCTTTCTCTTCTCTCTTGGTCATCGTCATTCTTCCTCCTTATTTGTTTCTCTTGGGTGCCAAACAGCCCCATTAGTTAGGTGCAGAACAGGAATAAAATGTGATTGCCCTGCTGGGTTGTCAGATGACAACATCCTCTGCCACTGCTGGGAGGGAGCGTGGGCATCTGCTTTGTACAAAACTTTTCCCTGCAGTCAGTCTGAGCTTGTGGGTCAGGACCTGTCTTTTGTGGGGAGAGCTTTAATTCCGTCTGTTTCATTAATCCAGCAATGCTCTGTCATCCCAAGCCCACACCCACTCATCTTTGGGCGGGGGGGGGAGAGGGGAGAGGCAGGAGAAGAGGTTGAATAATTAACTGGAAAAATTGGTTCTCGTAGATGTCGTGCAAAAGACATCTGAGAGCTGCTGAACATCAAATGGGAGAAGGGAAGGTGAGGAATAGGAAGGTTAATAGATAGCTTTTAAAAAAAAAAAGTGAGAAAAGCTCCCACCAGGGATGAAATAAGACTACAGAGCCAAGCAGAATATTCTAGAGGCTTTTAAAAACACAGATATCAGAAAGAGAAAGATGAGTCACGGTGCCAGCAAAGCCTTTACGGTGGGGTGGGGCACCCAGATTGGTGAGAGACGAAGGGGACACTGCAAATATTAATTATTTGCCGCGGGGCTCACAGGAGCAGTTCAGTAGCTGAGGACAGAAACAGAAATTCATTTCCCAGAGGAGGAAGAAAGAAGTAGTGAGTGATCTCAGGGTCACTCTAGGACAGGTGATAATGAAATTAGTGTTAATGAAGATTAGGAAGACACCAGGCCCAGATGAGCCTCCATCCCAAGATTATGAAGATGATGCTGGTAATAAATGCTCCCTGCACATGAAGAGGAAGCTTAAAGGTAGAGGGAAACCATGGCTGCATCTGATTTTACAGGAGCTCTGGGATAATAGCAGACCTTAGCCTTTTTCTTCTAAGGACTGGTGTTTTATTAGCCACTGAGTACCTAGGATCACAGACCCACCCTGGTAATGCTGGTAATGCATCTTCTCCATCTCTGGAATAGCCTCCAGATGAAAGGAAAGAGCTAATACAGGACAGATGAGATATAATTTCCTTGCTTTTTGGCCCTGTATGGCACTGGGTCAACTTTCTTTCTGGTGAAACCAAATCCTCAATCACTAATAGAAACCAAACTATATATGCAGGTACATATGTACTTATGTTCTTTACAGCAGGAGCTGTACATGCTTGTGAATATAAACCACAGAAAACAAGGTGAAAGGAAGCAAAACTGGACAGGTAACCCCCCTTGCAGAGAAAATAAAGTGACCAAGCCACAACCCTGACCCATCGCTGGCTCATGCCAGGGTGATGTAGGAGGGCACTACCAGCTGTAGCCTAGCCGGTGGTTAGGGACGTGGTGACTGTGTCTCCACGGTAGTGGCACTGATTTTGGTCACCTGGTATAATTTTATATTCAACAAGGGTGCTGCCTAGGGCACCTCTGGGGATGTGCTCTCTGTCCTGGGCAATAAAGCTGGTGAAGGGTCTGGAGCATAGGTCTTCTCAGGAGCAGCTGAAGGAACTGGGGTTGTTTGGTCTAGAGAAGAGGAGGCTGAGGGGAGACCTTCTTGCTCTCTACAACTACCTGAAAGGAGGGTGTAATGAGGTGGCTGTTGGTCTCTTCTCTCAAGTAGCTAGTGATAGGATGAGAAGAAATGGCCTCAAGTTGCCTCAGGGGAGCTTTAGGTTAGATATTAGGAAAAATTTCTTTACTGGAAGAGTTATCAAGCATTAGAACAGGCTGCCCAGAGAAGTGGTGGAGCCACCATCCCTGGAGATGTTAAAAAGTTGTGTAGTCATGGCACTTCAGGCCATGATTTAGTGGACGTTGTGGTGTTGGGTTGACATTTAGACTTGATGACCTTAGAGGTTTTTTCCAACCAGAATGATTCTGTGATTCTGTTCTGCCTCCTGTGTGCTTCTCTGGGGACAGGTGTGTGGTTACTGAACGCTCACAAAGGGAAGATGTTGGGACTGTGGTCCCTGCTGAGCAAACCTCCTGCTGATTCAGACCCCATGTCTAGCAGAATACACAGTTTTCCATTGTTCTAAAGTGCCATGACAGGATGTCAGTGTCCTCCCCACCTCCCCCGTGTGTCACCAGTGTGATGCTTTTATGAATCTCTTCTGGACTCAGTTTTGTCCTCAGTGTCAGACTCATCCACTGCTTCTTTCTATTAATGCCTATATATTCCTTACTTCACCTGGTTTCCTATATGAAATGTTGCTTAATTTGGATTCTCAGCACCCCTTGCACACCTTGCAGATCCAATCATCTTCCACCCCATTTCTGTTATCCCAGATGCCTTCACCTGATCTGCAATAAAGTGGTCATCAGGGCAACCTCTTGAAATGTCTTTCTACTGGGAAAGTTTTGCAGGAGAGGGCTTTGATTTTATTATTATTATTATTATTATTATTATTATTATTATTATTATTATTATTATTATTATTATTTATTATTATTATTATTATTATTATTATTATTATTATTATTATTATTATTATTATTATTATTATTATTATTATTATTATTATTATTTTTGTAATCAAGTAAATTAGTTCTCAATTGGGAATGAAAACATTATGCTTTTAAGTAAATTCTAGTAATCCTCTCATATAAATCAGCTTTTTGTATGATGCTGCCTCCAAAGCTTTATTGCTGGCTAGGTAAATAATGCTCAGCTTCCTCCCATCGATTCTGGGTGTTACTTCTGTGATGATTTCTCTCAGCTTTGTTGGCCATAATGTCTCTTAATCAAGATACACCTACACCTTTGGTTGGACTAAGCCACACTGACTATTGCATTGCTCCAGCAATGTGTGGCTGGTGTCTTGCCTGTTACAAAAATCACATTTACATCTGTGAAGTGGGTTTTTTTTTTAATATTTAGTTCTGCATCTGAATTAAGCAGTTTTTCAGGTTCACCTCACTTGCCTTTGTTATTTCTCTAACTGAAATAACTCTGTCAGGAAACTGTAGTTGTCAGGACACTATTCCTGGCTCCATTGTCTTTATCACAGGGCAAGCCCTTCTGTGTTACCTATGCCAAGTGTGGGGTGAGTAGCACTGGCCTCAGACCACATAAAGAATTTTTTAGGCAAGGAAAGCAAGTTCAGGGTGAGCAGACAGTCTGTGTGATAGCATCACCATTTTGGTTTGGCTCATTATGAACAGGGGAAGCTCCAGATAAAAGTAAAAGCAGCAATCAATACAATACATAAGTTAGCTTTATGAGGAGGATCCTAATTTCTGCTTGTCAGTGGACAGAATAATCAGCAACAGTGGTTTATTTCCAGCTCTCTCTGGTTCTCAGATTGCTCTCTAAACTTGGCTAAATGTGAATCCCAGGTTGCTTCCAGCCTTTCCACCCTATTCTTTTTAATGACAAGGTGTAAAAAAAGTCATTTGGTCCTTCAGAAGTTTTTAAGTGCAGCCCAACCCTTTGCAAGGCTCAATGGTGGTTTAAAACCCAGCCAATTCTGATGATTAGTGCAATATTTTCTTGACACCTTTGTTCATGTTGACAAACACTGAGCCTTTGAGAAGTCCTGCTTATTTTCAACAGCACTACACCCAAGATAAAGAGTAGTTAGTTTTGGAGAGAGAGAATTTAATACTGTGTGCTCTGATCTTCTTCCTCTGGGAAGTATTCTCTGGATCAACATATTGATGCCTGTGTATAATCTGAAATACAGAATATACACACACCCCAAAATGTATGCACATGTGTGCCTAAAAAAAAAAGGCATATAAATCTAAAACATAAGTCTCCTGAAATTGGTGAGACTGTTCATGAATAAAGGCATTACACAATGTATCAAAAGAATTAATTCAAAGTAGGTGGGAAAAGGGTGATGAGGACTTCTCAGGCTGTGAACTCTTTGGAGCCAGGGCCTGGCACCACTGGGTGTTTGTCCCCTGCCTTCAGCAACACAATGTCATTTTTTTTTGTGTCTGACTCTTAGGCACAGAAGTAGTGAAAATGATTAACAGTGACAATGTGTTTTAGTGAGACTCACGGGGTTGGTCCTTCCCATGTGTGAACGTCTGGCAGCACAGACCATCTCCTTCTTACCAGCAACTACAAAACATCCCTGCAGCCAACATGGTAATTGCTTACAGAGGAAATTAATGTTGGGAGATTATTTAATGTATTTTAAGCTGCCTTTTAATGCTATTTAGCAGGTGGAAACAAGGAAGAGATTTAGCAGCGTGTGAACAGCCAGTTCTCGGTGGACCACCAAAAGGCTGGAGCAGCTGAGTTGGGCTATCAGAGGCACTTCCAGATGTTGTCCAACAGCATCTATTTGACCAATTATATGGAATAATAGTGGAGTCCAGATGTGATCGAGCTACATCTGAGTTGTCAGGGAAAGAAACATGCCAACACATGATATAGATGTTATACGGTTGCTTGGCATACTCCAGGAGTTTATTTTACACCCAACATTTAACCTCTTTCCCTCCAAGGTACTGATGTCAATATTGGATTTTCTCTAGTTGGATGAGTGTGTCACAGGGCTGGCAGTGATAAAGGACTTTCATTTGCCAAACCTCAATTTCTCACAAATGGATCAGAACAGTCTGAGGTACAGAAGAGAAGCAAGACAGGAAATCTTGCCAAATTTATTCCTGATGGTTCATTAAACTGATCTTAAGACCTCAGTGTATGTCCTTTATCTAGGAGCTCCTGCTTTCAGCTGGTGGGAAGTATAGGCTTGAGTGTGCCAGCGTGTCTGGGTGTGCAAGTACTCACATGCTTGGGGACGAGGTGGCAGGATGGCAGCTGATGAGACAGATGAAGCTAACACTTATCACAGCAGAGCTCCTTAAAAGCCCACTACTCTCTTCAATTATTCCCATTGTCACAGTGGAGGCTGAATTTTCCTGCTCACTCTTGGGGTAATGTTGCTGTTCCACCGTTCATTGGTGCGCTTCGTGGTGTGCGAGGCACATGGTCTGCAGGAGGAGCTGGTCCCTGTGGGAGAGCCCTGGCTGTCCCACCACTCCTGGAGGTCTGAGGGCTGTAAAAAATAAGACTCCTTCCCCCACCCCATAAACCCAAATGGCATCTATTATTCCCACCTGAGGAATCCCTCCCTTCATTTCCATCGTGGCACAGGTTGTTTCGGTTTGCTCAGCTCATGTCTGATTTAGCTCTTGCTGGAACACCGACCTGCCCTTGTTATTTATTATGCTTTCAATTTTTGTGATCTCTGCAAAACTCCATGGCTATAACTTTATATGTTCTTCTGGTTCACTGCTTCTTTTTTTTCCCCCTTTTTATCATTTCAGAAGCCTTTATCAGTTTTCCAGTTCCACGATTTTTAAGTTTTACATGTTTATTGCCTTGTTAATTATCATGAAAAGGGGAGGGGAGGAGAGAAAGGGAAGAAAAAAAATAGGATACACACACATCTGTTCTTAATATATAATGGATAGAGCAATGTTGTCCCAATTGTTCACCAGCAAATGTTAGCATTCACAGCAGTGACTCACAAGTCAATGTGTTATTGAAGTGTGGTGAGTGCAAGACTCAAAACACCCAGATCTGCTTTCTGTTTCCTTTGACTTTACACGACTCTGTTTGCTGGGAGATAATTGCAAACACAGGCATCCAGTAGGCAGTGGAAAAGGGTATCCCAGAGAGCTGGGTGTCTGATTTTTCTGGGTTGTTAAGGTACACATGTAAGGTCAGAAGTGGTATTGCTGGGTGTCAAAAAGCATCAAAAATGATCGAATATTTCAAAATTAGCAGTTTTCTATAACTTAAACTGAAGAGCTTTTAAAGAGCTGGCTGAGCCTTTCTTGTCTTTGAAAAGTGGGCGATGGTCAGCGTTAGAAGACTCCTCACTTCATCCAGATGATTTAAATAAATTACTTTTAGCTTGAAGAAGATTCTGGGCCAATAACACCAGGGTTGTTACTGGTAGCAATTCAGGGTAAAATAAGTATCAGTTAAAACTATGTAATGGTTAATTATTTAAAAAATAATAAAAAAAAAGATAATAGATTCATAGAATGGTTTGGGTTGATCTTGATGATACCTTTCAGTGGTGAGACTTCAAGACTGACTAAAAGTACCCCTAGTGTCCTGGTAGGCATCTGTGAAGTGCCTGACTTGATGCTTGGTCCGTTTTGAACAGCACCAGTTCTTGCTGCAACCAGAGCATGTCTTGGATGAAATTGTCCTGTCAGAACTGACAAACATGCACTGTTCTCAATTCAGTATGGCACAAGTAAAATGGATTAAAATGTTCTGGTTTAAATAACTTAAAAGCAGCTCTGTTCTCACTCCAGGTCAGGTAGTGGTTGGTATGAATTATTGGTATTAATAATAGACTGCAAAGATATTTTTATTACAGTACTAATAACAGAAGAGAGCCAAACAGCCTGACAGATCCAACAAGTTCATGGGCAATCAGTACATAGTTGATCCTAAAAGGATCTAGTGAGGACATCCTGCTGCTGAAGGGTCAGAAGGGAGTTAACAATGACAGTCTCTGATCTGTTTTGGTTGGAAAGGACCTTTAAGATCATCCAGTCCAACCAATCCTGGTGATCTGAAGCTGGGTCTAAAGCTGCGAGCAGCCCAGTGCCCTTCCTCTGGGTATTGAAATGTTGGAGCAATGCCCTTTCCATTGAGGTTGGGGGTCTTTTTTTTTTCTTTTTTTCTATTCTGTTTCCATATTGAGTTCCCTGTCTATGTCAGTCTGACAGCAAGCAGACAACTGTGGTCCTAATAGATTGTTTGGGTAGCATCTGTTCCTCAGGGTCAGTGATTTACAAAGTTTTACCAAAGTCCTGAAAGTAGAATAAACACCAAATACCACCCTGAGAGGTAGAAGCAGTATATTTATTAGGGAATGCAAATGAAAATGTAAATATAAAGGAGAGGGAGAGACAGCTGATAATTAGGAGCTGCTCCAGGAGAGAGGGTGGGTGAAGGCAGGGCAGGCATCTCATGCAAAGCAAGAGGAAACTCGGAGCATGAAACTCTCATAAACCAAGAAGTCCAGCCCTGGGAGAGCAATCAAGCTGGTTGCCTCCTTCAGATGTGTCCAGTCCGAGTGGCTGGTGCACACTGCAGGATGTGGAAGGTTCCAGGTTCCCATGTCTTGGGCAAGGACTTGAGCAAAGGGTTCTGTAGGTCTGTGCAGATCCACGTACGTGGTTTCCTCCCCATAGGGGTGTGGGTGGTGTTGGGGAGAGGACCAGTCATGGAGGTTCTTACTCCAGCATGAAATGAGATTCAGCTCTCTCTGATGTTGCCTAAATTAGCTGAAGTTTGATCTTGAGATCATATTAACACATTTTGTTCTTGTGGAGATGCTTGCAGGTTTGCAATTGAATGTTTGACCCCGACCGAACGATGCATGAGGGAGCTTTTCTCCCTCCAGCTTTTTTCCATCACGTTGCTTTGCAATAAACATGTCTGGAGAGGTCTGTTGCTGAGAACTGAGGTATCCTTCTGGGGGAGGATGGGTGTAAAAGGCAGCCTTAGCACCTCTTACCCAGCACAAGCCGTGTGGGTCTCAAAAGCAGGGATGTGCTCTCTGCCAGCCTGCCCCACATGCCAAAATAACATCAGGGAGCCACTCCTTGCAGATGTGAGGTAACACCTCTTCAGCAACACCTTGGTTTTAGGGTTAGATTATGACTTGGAGAATATCTTGGGCTTGCTGGCACAGGCCAGGCTTGCAGGAGCAGAGAGGAAGGTCTGGCTGTGGAAGCAGAGGCAGGTGGGATGGTCAGAAAAAGGCAAGAAGTTCTGGCCTGGCCACACGGTGACTGAGCCCATGCTCAGCATGAGCAGGGGGAAACTGTCACTGGCCTCTGCTGTATGGAGGATGCTGACAGCACCAGGCAGGTTTTCCTTGCAGACAGGTCACCACACTGCTGTAACCACGAGGTGACCGAGCAGCAGCTCGCCCAGACACCTCTCCTCGCAGGGAGTGCTGAGGCCCTGGGTTGTTTTTACTCAAAGTGACCCCAAGACCTGCAGTGCAGGATACACACCCTCATTGTCAGTCTCTGCAAGAGATGATAAAGTGCAGACAGTGAACACCTTAGGAGGTTGGTTACAACCTGAATGTGGAGCCTTTCCCCTCTCATTTCCAGTCTCATCTGCTTCTTGCAAGCTGTATCTGACCTGTGTGGCTCCTCCGTGATGCCTGCATGGAGGGTTCAGTCCAGGTCCTACAAGCAAACAAGCCCCAAGCACCATTCCTCCAGGGAGCTGCAGTGGTCTGGGTGTGTGCAGAGGTTTGCTGTGCCTGGTCTGCAGGGAGAGCCCTGCCCTCTCAGTGCCATCAGCTCTGCTTTTCCATCAGCACTCAACTGCCATGCCAAAAATTTATATTGATAACTTAAAAAGGCAACATCAATGATCAGAGTCAGAGCAATAAAAGTGAAGTGCATGGCTGTTGCCAGGCTTCTTTCTCACTCCTTGGTGTTCTGGCTCCAGCATTCAAGCAATAGATTTAAATATAAAACAGATCATTAACGGCTGGCTCAACATCTGCTAATATTATTTTCCTTGCATTGTGTGTGCCTCTTTGTTTATCTCAGTGTGCTACATTGGTTTTCCCCCTTTTATAATAAGGATCATTCCTTTATTTTAAAGCACTGCATCAATTTTCAATTGCTTGGGCTCTTGGAGCCTCCCACGCTTTGCCCACACGCTTGCACCGCACGAAGAGGTGGAGAAACAAAGCAAACGCGAAGCGTGGGATGATTGTTGCTTCAAAAAAACAGTAATTAAGAATCTGTTAGAGAAATAACAACTGAGTTTAATAAGAGCTTAACTTAGCTGCGTGAGCTGGACAGAGAGAGTCTCCTGGGCTGTTTCATAGAAACCAAGCAGCTTGACTCTTCAGGAGACTTTCAAGTGACATTGAAGTGGATTCATGAAACTCCAGTAAAAGACATTGTTCTTGTTTCTGCTGGAGAGATGACTTGCCTTTTTCTTTATTCTTTTTCTTTTTTTTTAAGAAATTATAATAATCAGCACTGTAATGAAAATTCAAATGCGAAAAGTGAAAACTTCAGCATAAAATCTACCTTTATACTAAGATAGCTGATTTATATCACCAAAATCCTGGGCTATTCTCAGGTAAGCCCCAAAGCCTGTTGTTATTATACATCTCTTTCTACCTCCATACCGTGGTGCAGATGATACAATATGCAAAATCACCAGCTGTTCAGGTATTCATAGAGTACTTAAGCTAAGTGAATTGAGGATGGAGTGTACTTTTTTACCTTGAAATTCATCTGTATTTCTTTTGTCCCCTATTCTCCCAACTTCATACCTCTCAAAGGTCATATTTATCCTGATGAAAAAGAACTAAAGAGAGAAATTAGATCTGTAAATACCTACTGAACATAACTTTATGTGAAGCAGATGGATTTATAATATAGTGTTGTATGACTGGAGCTGTCTTCTGCTTAGGGTTGATCAAGAAGATCTCACTCATTACTTGCCAGAGACAAGTAGAGTGCCTTTCCAGTTGTCTTTCTCACAAGCAGAAGCAAAAAACCCCTTTCCTCTTCCTAGACCTCAAGACATCTCCCCATGACCTCAAGAGGTTTGCCACCATACAAGAGGGTTTCTGGTTGTCCAGAGTTCTTATTCCTAAAAAAAATAGTGAATCTCCACCACTTTTAAGATACTTTTATTTCAGGAAATCCAGGTTCAGTACTTTATTGCTGGTACCAGGCTGGAAAGCACTGCAGCTCCCTTTGTGCCCCTTCTCTGGACACAGGGCAGCAGTCTTGCAGTGCTAGCATGCTTACTCCCCTCACTTGGAGATAAATGCCAGAAGATGATTGTAAATCATGGCCAAATTTCCTTGTTGTACCCTCTGTTTCTTCAAAGGTCTCTCTCTCTCTTGCCTGTTCTCATCATCAGTGCTTGCTGGGATTGTGCTGGAACTGGTAGCAATTACTGTTCATCGACTCTAGAAGAAGGATCCCACCAGTGTAACACAGACATGGACTGCTCAGTGTCACCCTGAGAGATCTGAAAACCACTTCTCTATGGTAAAGTGTTGCTAGTTGCTTTCATTCTTAGGGGCTTTAAATTTACAATACAAATGAGAGGTGATAGGTGATTAGTGGTGACTCCACCAGTGAAACTGCTCTGCCTTGGCATAACTGTTCCTTTTCTGCTACCTCGTACTATGGTTTTGCTTGGGAATAGCACATTTCCAAAAGGTTTAAGCAATAAAATGTTGCCCTAAGTTTGGTGACAGCTGGTAACCAGTGTATGCCAGAGAGAGGTGCAAGTTATATTATCCAGAGTTGCAGGATGGTTGGGTTCGAGAACAAACAGACCACTTTCAAAACCCATCCCTGGAGTGACAGAAGTTGAAACTGTCTCTGGTGCTCACCCACCCTTTGGCTTAAGAAGGCACTGCAAGACCCTCTTTGGTGGTAATTTCAATTACTTCACTACAGTGAAATGTTAAGACAGATAGTAGTTGCAGTAGCTCGGTAATGATAACTCAGTAGTCTGAAAATCTCAAAGCTGAGGCACGTCATTCGCAGTGTGAAGCCCTGGCTTGAAATACTGCAGATCCAGATGCTGGCTTCCTGCTGAATTCATTGTAAATCACATGCATTTCTACTGTCTAAGTCTGGGCAAAGAGCTCTCACCCGAGGAAACAAGTTGTGCTCAAGTCTGCATAAACAAACCCACACACCAAGCTTATTTCACCAAGCAAAAGTCCACTCCTCAACTCAGGTGGGGAGATCTCACTCTTAACTTCCCTACACAGAGACCAGAAAAAGGGGTGTATGTTTCACCACTGTGGAAAGCCAGGATGTCTTCAAGCATCACCTTTCTGCTTGGTGTCGTCGATGTTTCATGATCTGTGTTCACACAGAAAATGTTTTTGGGTCAGGGTCGCTACTTTTCCACAAGCCACTTACAAAAGTGGATGTGGAAACATAGATGCATGTGGACAACTCATGGAAGTGGAGGATGAGGTTCATCCCTCCTTGAAGTGTGCCTTGGAAAGGACCATTGAAGATCAGGTAGATCTCAAGGTGAGCAGACCCCATGAGATAGCACCAGAAGCTGAGGTTTCCCATCTGCTCCAGGGCTGGCAACTGCTTCAACGTGTGACAAAACCAAGTACATGACACCATTTTGCTTCTGCCCTTCTTCAGTGTTTCTCTCATGGTTTAAATAAACATCTGACTTCTGGCCAAATGCAGTGAACTGGAAGGAAAGGGAAAACTTGAACTGCCTTGCAAACACATGGAAATAAGTGATAAATAAATGCAGTCTGCCTGATATTCTATGGTAACTGAGCTTGTAGAAATCACAGCTTTTCAGTCTTTTATTAAATGAATGAGATTGAGTTTTGGAATATGCTTTTTTAAAGGAAGGCTAATAGTAATTTAGCTATGGTGAAGATCAGCTCATCCACACCAAATTTGTTCTGGCTCATCCCAGCTTCTTGTGTGTCAGCTGTTGATAATTTTTCACCAACCAACCTGGAATACTGCCTGAACTTCTGAAAAAATAACCTGCTTCAGCAACATGTGGAAGACTTCAGCATTCAAATAATTGAGAGCTACTAGACAGTGAGTTTCAAAGGAGCTAATTCTTTCCACTGTTTTGAACTGAGGTTGTATGCCCCAGGCTGCTATGATCCATAGGTCTTCCTGAATGAGCTCTCCTGAAGCATATGTCTGTCTGTCAAGTTCTCCTGGCTTTTCATAAAAGCATCTTTTGTTGTTGTAGCAAAGGATTTTAGAGAAAGTTATTGATGTATGAAAAGAAACTTCATTAGTTATTGATGGGTGAAAAGAAACTTCATTACTTCTGCCACTAGCCAGGTAGATGGAGAAGTTCAAGTCTAAAACCCCATGGAGGTTCCCTGAAAATTTGAGCCTGGTATAGCTAGAGATATCTTTGCATGGAGACACACTTGCTCAGAGCTCTGACTGTTCTCATCCACACTTCTTCTCATCTAAACTGATTCTCTGGGGTTTGACACCACACTGGTGTGGCCACATGGTTTCTGACTGGCTTGAAGTGTGGTCAGATCGAGCTTGAGTCTGCCTGCAAAATGCTGTGTAGATATAGCCTTTGATGTGTTCCTGAGCCAGATGTAGCACTTTCCAGCGTGAGGAATGTGAAATAACAAGTTTTATAACATCTGGTTGTGCAAGTGTAGCCACAGATTGAACATTGGTTCCTATCCAACATCTCTCTTTGCGGGTGGTGCTTATTTAGGGTCTGTATCTTCAATGCTCAAGTGTTTTCCTCACAGCTTGCCTATGGAAAATAGATGATGCCTTGCATGTATATGCATGCAAACATTTGATTTGCAGGTGGAAATGAGCTATTCTGAATAGCTGGAAATAATGAGAAAAATGAAGAATCACAGAAGAGCTGATATTCTTGTCTTAAAGGTCTTAGAAATAAAACAAAGGCAAGGAGTGGCAGTATATGTACTAAGGCTGTTTATTGTCCCCAAGTTAAGGAATGCTTTCTTGACTGAGGAATGCCTCTGCCAAATTACTCATAAAGAGCTTTGTTGTGGCACAAGCTGAAGTCAAGGAAAATGGGCATTGTTATGGGCAGTTTGATCTGTCATGGACTGCTTCCGCGGGGCGACGGGGCTTAGCGCTCTGCAGCGCAGTCCATGTGTCAACGCTTGCATGCTAATGCAGGCTGGGGAAAAAGCAAGATAATAACAGCTGTGAAAACTTTGGGGAAAGAAGCTGAGCAGGGGGAGTCTGTACGTGATGGCTCTGGCTTTTGTGGGTGATCAGCAGCTCCAAGAAACCAGACCACCGATGGTGGTATTTGTGTATTGGCTTAGCTGCAGGCACAAATCCATGGAAGTTTTGGGGAGATCTGGCAGTCTGTGCTTGTTTGTCCTCTTGCAAACGTAGCAGGAGACATCTAAGCACTTGCTCACCACACTGTAAGGCTGGTCAAAGGGAAAAGCTGAAGCATGCAAAGGTTGCTGATACCTCCAGTGTAACTTTTCTGGTCTCAGACAGTTGTGCCTCGGCAGGATGTGGTGTAGGGCACTGTGGAGCTGACATGAAGCCAGCCAGGAAGTCTCAGCATCTTGGGTATGCCTGGGAAGCCATGATCATCCTGACACAGGAATGTCACTGAAGACACTGTTGTGATGAGTACCCAGGAAAATCCTGGGAACAGATTAGATGTAGCATCTTGTCCTTAAAGTGCTGTGTCATGTGAACGCCGATACCTCTGATCTTGCTGATTAAGTGTGCAAGCACAAAGGGTACCCCACTGCCCCTCCCAAACTCAACAGCTGCTGCTTGGAAGAGGTTTGGGGTTTTTTTCCCCTCCATAATTGGTATTAGATGATGATGATGCCACAGGCTTTGAAATATTGGAAGCTAGCGCTGATCACGCTTACAGATAGCTGAACAATGCAGTGCGATGTAAACTAGGCAAACAAATCCATCTGGGTTGCCAGAGAAGGCAGAGAAAAGCTCTAATCTTCTAGAAGCAGCTGTTGGCCAAGCTGACATTGAAAGGCATTATTTTTAAAATGAAAGCTTCTGTGCTGGTGATGAAAGCTCCTGGATTTCTTCCTTTGGACTGGAAGCACTTGTCAGTAGCTGAGACAGAGATCAAAATCACTGAGTGCTACAGAGCAAGAGTGACAAGCAGGACCCTCTTCAGTGGGTAATGGATTCCTATTGGCGCTGGGACGCAGTGGGTTTTGCCATGAATAGCTGCTTACTGACAGGAGCAGCAACTTTCACACCCAGGTGAGCAACCTCTGGCAGCTTTGACATTCAGAAGCACTCAGTGACCCTCAGCTCTCCTTTCATTGATGCGACTCTTGGTATGGAAAGTGAGGCAGGAGCTGGTGAATCCAATGACAGCAGGGAGGTGGTGACTGGGTGGTGCAGGAGGCGGTGGGAGACACGCTGGGGCAGGGTGGGAGCAGTGCTGAGCCAGGGCAGGACAGCTGATGGTGCACCTGAGCTGGCCAAGAGCCAGGCTGTGGTGTGCACCCTGCCCTGGGTGGGCACTGACCTCACTGTGTAAGGAAAGAGGCAGGTATCCTGGGCTGATTCCTCCTGGAGAAGCCCTGAAGCATGGGGAAGCTTATAGCCAAGCATTACCCCACGCTGAGTCCTAGGGTGGACCTTGTCAGGATGGTTAGGTGAGCAAAACCTTCCTCAGGTAGGCATAGCCTGGGGCTGCAGCTGATGTTGTAGAGGGAGCCTGGATTTGCTTCTCATCTAAACCAGGCTGTATCAGTCAAAGAGGGTTTATTCCAGGACAGCTGGGTCAAACACAGGGCTTTTGCCAATGCAATATTATAAAGTTACAGGACAAAGCCCCCAAACCCTAAAATGACATAATCTTATTGGCAGGTGTCTTTAGGGGCCTAATCTTAACATCTGAAATCTTCAGTTTGGAAAAACAAACAAAAAAATTTCATTTATGAGAAATTGTTAGCATCAATAAGCATGTGGGTTTTCATCTAGGGTGAGGTGATACGAACCTGATCTCCTCCTGTGACAAGGTGACCTGCTTAGTGGACAAGGGAAAGGCTGTGGATGTGGTGTGCCTGGGCTTCAGTAAAGCCTTTGACACCGTTTCCCACAGTGTTCTGCTTGAGAAACTGGCCTGGACAGGCAAGCTCTCTGCTGGGTTAGAAACTGGCTGATGGCCAGGCCCAAAGAGTGATGGGGAATGGAGTTAAATCCAGCTAGAGGCTGGTCACCAGTGGTGTTCCCTACTCAGTGTTGGGGCCAGACCTGTTTAACATCTTTATCGATGATCTGGATGAAGAGATCGAGTGCACCCTCAGTAAATTCGTGGATGACACCAAGGTGGGTGGAGGTGTTGATTTGCTTGAGGGTAGGAAAGCTCTACAGAGGGACCTGGACAGGTTGGATCAACGGGTGACAACGAACTGTATGAGGTTCAACAAGGCCAAGTGCTGGGTCCTGCACTTGGGTCACAAGAACCCCAGGCTAAGTGACAGGCTTGGGGAGGAGTGGCTGGAGAGCTGTCTGGCAAGAAAAGGACCTGGGGGTGTTTGTTGACAGCGGCTGAACATGAGCCAGCAGTGAGCCCAGGTGGCCAAGAAGGCCAACAGCATCCTGGCCTGGATCAGAACCAGTGTGGCCAGCAGGACCATGGAAGTCATCCTTCCCCTCTGTACTCAGCTTTGGTGAGGCTGCACTTTGAGTTCTGTGCCCAGTGTTGGGCCCCTCACTCCAAGAAGGACCTGGAGGTGCTGGAGCGTGTCCAGAGAAGGGAACGGAGCTGGGGAAGGGTCTGGAGCACAAGTGTGCTGAGTTCCCTGCTGAGGGAACTGGGGGTGTTGAGTCTGGAGAAGAGGAGGCTGAGGGGAGACCTAATTGCTGTCTACAGCTACCTGAAAAGAGGTTGTAGCGAGGCAGGTGTGTGTCTCTTTGCCCAGGTAACCAGTGACAGAACAAGAGGAAATGGCCTTAAGTTGTGCCAGGGGAGGTTCAGATTGGATGTCAGGAAATACTTCTTCACTGAAAGGGTTCTCAGGCACTGGAATGGACTGCCCAGGGAGGTGGTGGAGTCCCCATCCCTGGAGGTGTTTAAAAGACAGGTAGATGGGGTGCTCAGGTAGTGGACAGGTATGGTTGGACTCGATGATCTCAGAGGTCTTTTCCAACCAGGTGATTCTATGATTCTGTGATACAGTTTGAATGTGGTGGAGCAAAGGTGATGAGATCTCCCATGTGTATGGTGCTCTCAGGAGCTTGGTCATAGGTTCCCTATGGCAGTAGCAGCAGGTAAAACAGTTGCAGTTTGTCTTGGTTTTGACAGTCTGTGACACCTAAGGGATGCTACAAAGATCTGCACTTGCCTTTTGTGCACTGTGACTGGCAGAAAAATAAAAGCCATCCCTACCAGGAGAAGTAGCATTAATACCCCTGCTGCAGGCAGGAACACTGGGCCACAGAGGGGTTTGCTCAGGGCTGTGCATTTTGCTTGGTGGGAGTCACAACAGGGCTGTTAGACATTAGCAGAGGCAGGATCAGGACCCAGACCTCCTTCCCAGAGAAGAAACATGATGCTGGAAGACTCTGCATTGAGGTCTGTTGTGGGCAGTTAGCAAGTTCCTCTAGTCCATGGCAACTGATGAAGTAGTAAACTTGATTTAAGGCTTCTAGGCTTGGAGGCTGGAAGGAGAAGAATAATATTCAGGACTGGTGCAAAGCTCTGCCTCTGAAAGCAAGTTGTCCTCTGGGCATTGGTGCTGGTGGCTTGTGTGGCACAGCAAACATGAGAGTAGAGTGGCAAGCAAAAGGTTTCATTATCCTCATTGCCAGAGAGTTGAAAGAATGTGACAGGAGAACGTGTTTAGCTGCAAAGCCATATAGACAAAAATGGTCTAAAAGCATTTTGTTTTCCTGTTAAACCCCATTTATAAGAGTGACAAGAAAACTAATAAAATCTACGAAGAGCAACAATGGTAATTTAGCACTGGAAGAGGGAGAGGAGCTGTGTCTGAGGACTGCATATGCTTCTCTAACTGCTTCAAGCCATGCCTGAAGTACAGATATTTCTTCTGATGAGCTATAAGCCTGCACAGAAGGGTTTTTCCCATCATTTTTTCCTTCTGGACAACATCTGAGGCAGTGCTTTCATACAGAGCTGTTGCCAGACAGCTTTAAGGAGAGAAGTCAAGAGGGTCAGTAGGTAACATCGTGGTTTGTGAGATGAAAAATGAACCACCCCAGACTCAGTCACAGATTACTTCATAGAAGAGGTCTCTCCTCAGTGTGCAGTGGATGGTGATGACTTCCATCACAACCTTGTCAATCAAATAGGAGATGTCATGTTTCTAAAACTGCACCTGTCAACATGCATGGGTCTAACGTGTCAATCAGCTGCTTGACAATGGCCAGTCAATGCACGGCACTTTCAGGTGCACCTGAACCCAGTGCTGAAGATTTAACACAACAATAGTTCCAACACCTTTGTTCTTTCCCACTTGCTTTGGCCTCTTAATTTTTCCCCACCATTTTTGAAGAAGAGAACTGGTGCCTTTTTAATGAACATTTATGACACTAATTCAATATTCTTATTTAAACATGTCAATGTAAATGACAAAAACCAAGGGGTTAAAACACCAAAGAAATGAAAGCCAAAAAACAAAACATAGTTTTATGGAATTGCTCTATGTCCAGACTTGAGATTTATGCTGTTATATTTTGATGTCCTAAATTTTCCAGGCAATCAGCCTTCATCTTAATAGCTCCTGCCCAGGGCTGCCATGAGGTCAGGCTGAGTGTGGTTAAACAGCTGCTGTACTCCGACCAGAGGAGGAAGCATTTCCATGATGGTCTGAAAAGAACTGGTGTACGGCATTTGTACAGCTCTTTGGGGATCTTCCTGGATGAAAGACACTATTATACGGGTAAGATCATTATCATTATCATGAAAAACCTTCTCAAGGAAGCAATTCCACCTTCTGCTTCTGACACCTCATTTCTCTGTTGTCTCAGGAGCCTCTTTTGTATCTCCTAGGAGTGTCAGTTCACATCTTAATCTCTTTGTATGTAATCTCATTACAGATAATCCCATTTGCTGGAGATGTCAGTACTTCTGCACTATGTGAGGAAGGATTTCCACTCAGCTCATTTTGTAACTGATCCCAGCTACATTCACTGTACAAAACAGGCTGCATGTAACGAATCTGCCTTAGGGTAGGTTTGCTTTGGGCAGGGAAACTCAGGAAAGAAAGAATGAGAGAGAGAAAGAAGGAGAGAAAGAAGGAGAAAGAAAGAAGGAAAGAGAAAGAAAGAAGGGAGGAATGAAGGGAGGAATGAAGGAAGGAAAAAAGGAAAGAAGGAAAGAAGGAAAGAAGGAAAAAAAGAAGGAAAGAAAAGAAAGAAAGAAAGAAAGAAAGAAAGAAAGAAAGAAAGAAAGAAAGAAAGAAAGAAAGAAAGAAAGAAAGAAAGAAAGAAAGAAAGAAAGAAAGAAAGAAAGAAAGAAAGAAAGAAAGAAAGAAAGAAAGAAAGAAAGAAAGAAAGAAAGAAAGAAAGAAAGAAAGAAAGAAAGAAAGAAAAGGAAAGAAAGAAAGAAAGAAAGAAAGAAAGAAAGAAAGAAAGAAAGAAAGAAAGAAAGAAAGAAAGAAAGAAAGAAAGAAAGAAAGAAAGAAAGAAAGAAAGAAAGAAAAGGAAAGAAAGAAAGAAAGAAAGAAAGAAAGAAAGAAAGAAAGAAAGAAAGAAAGAAAGAAAGAAAGAAAGAAAGAAAGAAAGAAAGAAAGAAAGAAAGAAAGAAAAGGAAAGAAAGAAAGAAAGAAAGAAAGAAAGAAAGAAAGAAAGAAAGAAAGAAAGAAAGAAAGAAAGAAAGAAAGAAAGAAAGAAAGAAAGAAAGAAAGAAAGAAAGAAAGAAAGAAAGAAAGAAAGAAAGAAAGAAAGAAAAGGAAAGAAAGAAAGAAAGAAAGAAAGAAAGAAAGAAAGAAAGAGAAAGAGAGAAAGAAAGAAAGAGAGAGAGAAAGAAAGAAAGAAAGAAAGAGAAAGAGAGAAAGAGAGAGAGAAAGAAAGAAAGAAAGAAAGAAAGAAAGAAAGAAAGAAAGAAAGAAAGAAAGCAAATTTATGATAATAATATCCAATGATTTTTTTTCCATCTCATTGTTTACATGACAGAAATTTTCCCTCTTGAAACATCGAGATTTATGAAAAGATAATAATAAAAGAAATTTAGAAATTGCTTTCACAGCCATCCATCTTCAGCTGGGTCTGCATGGTAGAGGCAAATGCACTGTGAGCTTTCCTCACTTTGATTTCTTGCCTTTTAGTAACTCTTGTCAATTAGGGAGGATATAGTCTACTCTCAATTCATTAAGTGCACCACAATTGTCAGCTAGTGACAGGCTCAGGGGAGGCCAGGACTAAGTAAACACGGAGGAGAAATCATACAAGAGCACAGTTTGGCCAAATAACAGAACCCTCTTTATATAACAAGCTTATCTTTAAAGTCTTCAGTAAGCTCCTATCAGTGATAAAGCTCCAAAACCTCATGTCCTTAAAGGGAAGAGTTGGGGGGGGGGGGGAGGAAAAAAAAAGCAGTCAGTCTCCTTTGACGGCTTGGAAAAAAAGCAAAGATGTTTGTACCACTCACTGACTGGCTAATGAATAATCAGATTTCACAGCTTGAGTGCTGGGGTGGTAATTTGGTTGCACGCCATGCTCCAAATCCATGGAATAGTGCTTCATTAATGTGAAGACCTGTATAATCAAACAATTAGCAGTCTCTCTGCTGCTAAAGCAGCTTTTCATCAGCATATATACTTCCTTGTAAGATGAGTCTCAAATTACTGGATCTGACAGCAACTAGTCCTTTACTAAATCACAGCAGTAGTAAAGTAGGGTGGACAGAGTCTGGTTTTTAACCCATTTCTACATCTGGAAGAGGTTTATTCTATCCATGCCACATGCCATATATAACTAAGATTGGGAAGATGGAGAAATTAGAGGTGAACTGAAATGTCATGAGTAAATCATAGATTAGATCATTTTTTTTAGCAGAATATTCAAGTGCTGTAAATTAGAGACATGTTGCTACTTCTGACTTCACCTACTTCTCACTTGACTTATCCTTCAGGAAGGAGGAATAGACTTCTACCTACATCCTGAATGTCACCCGTTCCCCTTTCTTGTACAGGATTTAACCATAGAGGCAGAAGGAAGCACCACAAGTTTCAATTCCTTTTCTGTGCTGTGACATTGGCTTCTGCTGAGGTCCAAGGACAACTGCCCTCTGCTCTCCAGTTCACTTGAAAACATCATAGCTAGGGGACAGGAGGTGGAAAAAGTGAAGATGAGTCCATACTGCAACATTCACCTTCACATATGAATCTTCCACTTGCTTCAGGCTCAGAAAGCCCACAGAACCTCTTATGCCTCTCATCTCCATGCCAGCTTGGAACATGGTTGGGACCTTCCAGGGGACAAAAGTATCAATATGGGCCTGAGCAACTGCCTGTACATTGGCTGCCACCACACTGGTGGGCAGTGGATGTGTCTATTGGAAGGATGGGGTGATGCATAGAATCAGAGTAAGCTAGCAAATCATATGGAAGGAATAAAGTGTTTTGTCTATAGTTGGTTTTGTAGAGCGTTCTCCTGCTCTACTTACAGACCCTTTCCCTCATATTACAAAAATAAGGCTTAGTATTATTTATTTATGTACGTGCTACATTGCCTTTTTGTTTGCTTTAGTATTGTCTTAGTTGTTCTGGAAATCAGCTGAACATCACTGGAGGTTTGTTCCGTTCTGTGGCCCAGCAGGTGCTGGTTGCTGAGTGTACGAGAAACATCAAGCAAGTCCTCGTGGTGTTGGCATAGAGATGGCACCAGAACCTTCACCTGCCTGAGACAATGCAACGAGGTTCATTTGCATCAGCTGAGACCCTGACTCATTACATTAATGATCTAATTTTGCAATAGCTGATCTGAAGTGGAACAGTGCTGGGCTGTTTTCACGGCTGCAGGGTTTTATCTGGTTTTCTCTTTTTCCCCTTTTGTCTAAAAGAAAAAGATATTTCACTTGTTATGGGTGCTGTACCTGTTCTGGGACCCAAATGTCTGAAGTGTATCAGAAAGGTGACCTCCCCTGAAGTACCTGTTAGTTTGCCCTGTCTAAATAGGTGTTTTCTAAATATCAGAGGCAGAAGTGATGATGAGGTTCATCCTAGAGAGGGTTTTCTCCAAGATCAATCCTAAAATCTGACCACTTCAGAGAAGATGAGAGGAGAGTTCTCCTGCTTTCAATATCCATGTCAGTTTAATACCAACTTGAGAAGACTAAGCTGCAGAGGTCCTGTTTGTTATAGCAGAAACAGAGAAACAGAAACTGGAACAGGTCAAAACATCCCTCAAATCAACTACCCAATTTTCAGCAAGAGCTATGAGGTATTAACACGTCATTGTCTTTAATACAGCTGACCTCCACCAGCTTTTTCACCTAAGCTGTGATCTCCTTTTGACCTCCAAAAGGCTCTGCAATCACTGAATGCAGAAAGATTGTCACTCTTCAGTAGTTATTTGCTGATCTGGGCTTACCTTCCTTGTCAGGTGCACAAGCAGAGGGTGGGACATTGAATCCAGCCCCTGCTTCTTGCCTCTATGTGCCATCACTGACTCATGAGAGTCAACATGGGCACAGAAATGAAATCTTAAGCTAAACAAGCAGGTAGTTGGGGTTTTCTGGTTGGTTGGTTGGTTGGTTGGTTGGTTGGTTGGTTGGTTGGTTTTGGGGTGTTTTTTTTAACAGTATGATGTATCTTAAAGCCTCTCTTCTTTCCAGTGTACACCAAACCTCTCTGGCATAGGCTGTGCCTCTGCTGTTGTAAAGAACTGCACAAATAAAGACATGCATTTCAGGTCTTGCTGTTGCCTGGTTTGAGAGATCTAATGTCTAGATTTAACCAAAAAAAAAAAGAAAAGAGAGAAAGTGTTCTACCATGGAGCTCTGAACTGCTGCTGGTTTTTAACCCTTGCCATGGTGTAACTCGTGAGATCACTCAGGGTGCTCTCTGCATTGTCACAGGCGGAGGAAACAGAGTCCATTACTGAACACTAAATATGCTAATTAATTTTCTTAGGCATTCATCTTGCTTATAACAATCGAATGTGTGCGCTGAAACTTATGAAGCCATTCATAAAGCTACTGTTGCTTTGTGGAAGGATTTGGTGACACATTTTCTTCAGAAACAGTTCTTTGTCCACTTCTTGTCTGAAAAACAATTAGGAACATTTTTCCTTTGGATTCCTTTACAAATGTCCCCAACTATTATTTCCTTGGTGGAAATAATTCTGAAAGGGCTCTAATCCACCCTGGGAAGAGAGCCCTGGCCCTGAGGGAGGCTCGCTCCAGCCTCACAAGCAGAGGGGAGGTGGTGGGTTGTCTTCTCCAGCCACCTCACACAGCACCCTTCACCCCTCTTTCACAGCCACCATCCTGCAGGGTTTGGCAGCCCATCAGTGGTGCCCTTCAGCAGCTGCACTGCCCAGAAGTCCCACTCAGGGCAAACTGGTTGTGGTGGTTTGACCCACAGTGGATCATGAGGTCCTGCACTCACTCCCCCCACCCAATGAGATAGGATGGGAGTCACAACAAAGGGGGCACGGGATTAGGATGAAGGACAGGGAGGGCTCACCCACCAGTGATGGTCACAGGCAAAACAGACTCAACTTGGGGAAGAAAAATCAATTTAATTCGTTGTAATTTCATCTGAGTAGCACAGCGAGACCTAACAACCACATCTGACAACACCTTCCCCCACCCCTCCCTTCTTCCTGGGCTCCAATCACTTTGCTCCCCATTTCTCTACCTTCTCCCCTGCCCCAGCAGCACAGGGGGCAGGGAATGGGGGTTCAGTCAGGTCACCTCTGCTGCTCTTCCCAGCATGGAAGTCCAGGAATAAGATGTTCCAACATGAGCTTCCCATGAAGTCATGGATCTCCACGGGCTCTGGGGGTCCACACCCACTCTGGCAGCCAGTGACTCTTGGGGTCCCAATTCCATCACACTTGCCTCAGGCTCAGCCTCTCTGCTCCAGCGTGGAGTCCTCCATGGCCTACACGTGGGTCCCTGCTCCACTGTTGAATTTCCATGGGCTGCAGAACCTCCTTTGTCTTCTCCTACTCCATCAGGCGAACTGGGTGTGGGTCTCCATCTTTTCCTCTGGATATGAATCTCTCTGTCTGTCTGTCCTTTGTTTAGGCTGATGGTCTTTTGTTCAGGTCAATGGCCTCTCCACCCTCTTCTTCTCAGGAGAGTCCTTCCCCTCACCAATATGGATCCCCAGAGGCGTTTCTCTGGTGCTCACCGGCCCAGCCTGGGCTGGGGGGTCCCCACCTTGGATCCAGGGGAGCTTTTCACTCTCACAAGGTGGCCCCTTCCCCCACTACCAAAAAACCCAGCTCCCCCAAACCCCAAACCCAACACGCTGTTGCTGCCTAAACTTCCTGGGGTCTTCCACAGAAGACCATGTGGAGATGGTAGAGTTGTGACCACCCACTGATGTGCCATGATCCAGTGAGCTCTGACAGGGGGAGTGTTTATCCTCAGGAAAATGGACTGGGAAAAAGGCCTGGAAAATTCATAAGGAGGAGTCAGCTTTAACAAATGTCCCAGAGGAATTAGGCATAAAGTCTGGGCACGGGGGTTATGTGCCTACAGCTCAACAGTGCTTTTAGAACCTTACCCTTAAGTCACTCACTTGATCTCAGGTTCACTCTCCATCCCTGCAAACCCTCAGGGGGAAAAACAAAAAAAACAAAAGAAAAAAAGGAAAGGAAAGGAAAGGAAAGGAAAGGAAAGGAAAGGAAAGGAAAGGAAAGGAAAGGAAAGGAAAGGAAAGGAAAGGAAAGGAAAGGAAAGGAAAGGAAAGGAAAGGAAAGGAAAGGAAAGGAAAGGAAAGGAAAGGAAAGGAAAGGAAAGGAAAGGAAAGGAAAGGAAAGGAAAGGAAAGGAAAGGAAAGGAAAGGAAAGGAAAGGAAAGGAAAGGAAAGGAAAGGAAAGGAAAGGAAAGGAAAGGGAGGAGAGAAGAGAAGAGAAGAGAAGAGAAGAGAAGAGAAGAGAAGAGAAGAGAAGAGAAGAGAAGAGAAGAGAAGAGAAGAGAAGAGAAGAGAAGAGAAGAGAAGAGAAGAGAAGAGAAGAGAAGAGAAGAGAAGAGAAGAGAAGAGAAGAGAAGAGAAGAGAAGAGAAGAGAAGAGAAGAGAAGAGAAGAAAAATACCAGAGGTAGAAAATCAATAAAAGCAGGGGGGCAGTGACTATGGTTTCTCCTTTCTTATGGAAATAGGGGACATCCCAGGGATGCAAACCCCTGCCAGGGTATCCCAAGGCTGTGGGAGGAAAGCACAGCCAGTGCCTTGCACCCACTCAGGATGCTGTTCTTTGAGACAGAAAGAGACGCTGCAGGTGAACACCCAGGTAATGCATGTGGGAATTTATAGTATTATAACATCACACACACACACCCACATGCACTCCTACCATTTTTAACCACTCATTTTTACCATAACAGGTATTTTTTGTTGATGAATTCCTTGACTGTACAAATTCTTTTCCTTGCATGAGATCTCTGCCCTCGTGGTACCTCAGGACCTGGTCCTGAGTGCATTCAAGTGCAATGTCCCTGCCAGTGTTACCCTTGGAAGAAGAAAAACAAACTGTGTTAGCAGCCAGAGGCAAAGAACATGAACTAAAAAAGATAAGTGTTGCAGAAACAGGGCCAAAAGGAATGGAAATGTTCATACAGTGCTGCAAAAGATACAGCTACACAAAACTTAGATTGTGAATAAATAAATGTCCATGCATTAAAAAAATCAATCAGTCTATTGTAGATCGATCACAACAAACACAGCAGCTCCAAAGAAATGTAGTCCAGCTCCCACATGGAATGAGTTTTCTTTGTTGTTCATTTATAAATACTAATAATTTCATTTTCACAACTAATTATTTAAACTCTGGCAATTCGAAATAATTTTTAAATATCCACCTTTGTATAAAGATATGAATTTTACCCTCTTTTTGAGAAACAGTTTTGCTTTCCTTTTTTTTTTCCTATTGAATAAAACTTGTGTTTTAACAAATCACTGTCATGAGCTAACCCAGATCTGAATCCAGAAAGTGCTTTCAACATTATCCTTCTCTGTTCACATATATTTGAAGTAAATTACATCAAATTGTATTTGAAATACCAAACTGGCATTAATGGAAGCTTTTTTTGCTCCAGGCACCATTTTAAAATAGATGAACATAAAAATGCAGTCTGCATCATTAAGTTTATATGAAACTAGTGAGAATAAAAATCACCATGTAAGTTCTAATAAGATGTGTTTTTCATTCCAGTTTAATAACCCAAGACTATATTCATCTTCCAGTATAATAAATACACTGAAAGGAATTCATTCTTTTGTGGTTTTTAACATGTTGAGGGTTTCAGAAGATGGAGTTTTCTGGGAAGCTGGGTGAAGAAAATTCTTTAATATGGCAGTGCAGAGTATTATTATCATAAATAATTAATGTGCACAGCAGAAGAAAGCCTAGCTTCATTAATAATTCTTATTTTTAGTTGGCATAAGCCAGAGGTGCTGTATCTTCTTTCATCCGATCTATGTCAATTTCCCAGATTTTAATTTATTGGATGTTAAAATTTTAAAGGTATGCTACTTTTTGCAATGGATTTTTTCATTTGTGCCTTTTCATTAATATCTCACTGCTAATTCTTACCCATCAAGATATTTTTAGTAACAAGAGAAAAAGGAAGAAAAAAAAAACCCCAACATCTTAGCAGGCAGGCGAGGTAGAGTGGGCATCAGTGTCAGCTCCTTTCATCTTTCATTTCCCTTTGGGACCAGTTAAGATGCTTCTTTGATTAGGACCTCAGGAAATATTAAAAAGCCCTTCTGTGAATGTAAACTCATCAAACTTGTCTCTGTTGATTATTTTTTTTTTGAACACTGAGATAATTCACCTCCCACACTCCAAGAACACCGGGTTCCCTCCAACCCAACTGCCCGTCCCTGATCAGCCAAGTCACCTGCCAGCATCGCTGAGTCTCTCTCCTCACAGCCCTCAGTGTTCATTAGTGCAGAGCCCGAGTCAGAGCTGCTCCTAAACGTCCCTGATTAGCACAAAGGAGGAAATAGAGATGACACCCGAGACAGCACCGAGGCAGCGTGCCCTGAACCCAGCGCAGGTAGTGGCGGATGAAGACAAAGGCGAACGGCGTTGACACCTGAGGGGAAGCCACAGAGTGGAGGGAAATCATCTTGTCTTGTTGTGAAATATTCATGGGGAGGGGGCTGTGGCTCTTATTGCAACTGGAGAAACACGAAGGTGCGATGGGAACCTGCATTACACCTTTTAAACACGTGTGCAAATGCTCTGGCTCATCAGTGCAAATGTCAGAGCTGACTGAAAAGAAATTGCTTTTTTTTTTCCTCTGAAGTATTTAAAATGAAAATGTGATTGCTTGTTTGGTTGGTTGGTTTTTTTCTTACAAACTTTATTGACCTGGCTGCGAAAAAAAAAATAAGCAACCCCTTCCTCCTGATTTTTATACTTTTCTCTCCACTTTAACTGTTTAACTCCTTTTATTTTTTCTTGAGGAAAAAAACAGAGAGGTGTAGAAGAAGAAGAAGAAGAAATATATCAGAGAGAGGGTGGGAGAAGGGAGCACGCTGTGAGAAAAATAACCTTCAAGTGGGGGGAGAAGGAAGCTGACAAAAAGCAAAATGCATCAAGTTGCTCACTTGGGAAAAAGGTAATTTTAACCTCATTTATTTTTAGATGAAAATTTTCAACTACTAGAAGTCTTTCTAGCATCTAAAGTAGCCCAGGTAGTCATTTCAGCCATGGATCATGGCATCTTCAGTCAGGCACCAGTGTTCCCCAAGTCATTTCAGCATGGATCATGGCATCTTCAGTGAGGCATCAGTGTTCCCCACACAATCAATTTCTCCTTACAGGTGTTTGCAGCAGTTGTCAAACTTCAGCTGGAGCCTGGGCACTCTCTGGTGTGCTGGGAGGGGACACAGAGCAGCCCAAAAGACTCCAGAAAGAACCACTTAAGAGGGGTCTTCTGTGGAGTGTAAAACCACCACCTCTTAGCAGAGGACAGCTTACTCCCCTCTCTGTTCCTGCCCTTGCATCCCAGCTCTGGTGGGAACTGCAGGCATGGATCTGCTCAAGAAGACAGGGCAGTGTCCTGTGTGAGGCACTGCGATGCTGGGCAGCAGCAAGTGGCTACCGAGAAATGAAGCTCAACAAGGCCAAATGCCAGGTCCTGCACCAGGGACAGGGCACCCCAAGCACAAGGCTGCACAGAGAATGGCTGGAGAGCAGCCCTGAGGAGAAGGACTTGGGGTGCTGGGGGACCAGAAGCTCCACATGAGGCGGCACCGTGCGCTGGCAGCACAGAGCCAAGAACCGTGTCCTGGGCTGCACCCAGAGCAGCGTGGGCAGCAGGGCCAGGGAGGGGATTCTGCCCCTCTGCTCCGCTCTCCTGAGACCCCCCTGCAATGCTGCCTCCAGTGCTGGGGCCACCAACAGCACAAGGACATGGAGCTACTGGAGCCAGTGCAGAGGAGGACACGAGGATGATGCCAGGGCTGGAGCAGCTCTGCTGTGAGGACAGGCTGAGAGAGTTGGGGCTGTTCAGCCTGGAGAAGAGAAGGCTCCAGGGAGACCTTCTAGTGGCCTCCCAGTACCTGAAGGGGCTCCAGAAAGGTGGGGAGGGACTTTGGCCAAGGGCAGGGAGTGACAGAACAAGGGGTGATGGCTTGAAACTGGCAGAGAGGAGATGGAGCTGAGATGTGAGGAAGAAATTGTTTGGTGTGAGGGTGGTGAGACCCTGGCCCAGGTTGGCCAGAGAAGCTGTGGCTGCTCCTCCCTGGAAGTGTTCTCGGCCAGGTTGGATGAGGCTCTGAGCAACCTGGTCTAGTGGAAGGTGTCCCTGCTGCTGGCAGGGGGGTTGGGACTGGATGAGCCTTAAGGTCCCTCCCAACCCAAACCAGTCTGGGGTTCTGTGAATCCGGCATCTTTCTCTCAGAGCTATCAGGGTACTTCAGAAAGCTCAGTGGGTGTGACTTTGCTGTAGGGTTGTTTCCATGGAAGGACTGCAGAAGGTGACATTCCTCTCTTTGATTGGGGTATTTGCTACCATCCAAAGGGGAAAAAAAAGTGACAAAACTTTGTGTTGCAACAACAGCATCCTCACTAATCAGCAAACACAGACCAATTAGACAATAGGGGAAGGACATGGGCTTGCATGCTAAAATCCGCACCAAAAGAGGCGTTTTCCTGACTTCTTTATTTCCTATTAATCCTCTGTGACAATGGGTTTATTTTGCAGGAAAATATGCAAATACCTTAATCTGGGAGAACACTATGACAGGCTGAATGTGAGTCTCTTCACTCCACGTCGACAAACACTTCTTTAACAGCACCAGCACCAGGAAGATGATACATTTCTGAGTGCAAAAGCAGAATCTCTACAGAAAAACTGTGTAGATCTTTGAAAAATACAATACAATAAAATAAAATAAAATAAAATAAAATAAAATAAAATAAAATAAAATAAAATAAAATAAAAATAAAATAAAATAAAATAATAAAATAAAATAAAATAAAATAAAATAAAATAAAATAAAATAAAATAAAATAAAATAAAAATAAAATAAAATAAAATAATAAAATAAAATAAAATAAAATAAAATAAAATAAAATAAAATAAAATAAAATAAAATAAAATAAAATAAAATAAAATAAAATAATAAATTGATGGGCATTGAGGAACAGTCTCTCAAATAATAATTTTTCATATTTGCTGAAATACAATTCATTAATAAATGACTAGGTGAAGGAATTTGGAAGCTTTTACCACTTGCCTTCTACACCCACATCAGGAAAAAACCCCACTTTTTTGGAAGATCTGTTGTTTCTTTGTTTTATTTTATACATTAATTACATAGTGTCAGCTGTTAGAACAACACTTCTAAAATATTCTTGTAAATGTTCAAACTGTATCTGCAGAGACCTTTTTGATTTTTATTTTTTTTTGCAACATCCTAATTTGAAGAGTGATTTAAGAACTGATTGGCAGTTGGCAAAATACGAATTATAATGAACTCATTTTGATAGAAATGGACCAGATAGCACGCCGGCTGTTGAAACTTTTCAAAGCTGGTTTCTCTCCAGTAAATGGGATCCTGCAGGCTGTGTCCATCTGCCCACAACAAAAGGGACGTTCACATTCTGTGGGAAACGCTGCTGAGAAAATACCACCGAGAATTATTGATTTCGCGATCGCTCCTTGCTCTCAGCGAGGAAACTGGACCATGATAAACATCGAGGCAAAGCAACAACGCTGAGCTCCTTGGCTTTTTTTTTTATTGGCTTTTTTTTTTCTATTTTTCCCTTTGTTTTCCTTTTTTTCCCCTTTGTTTTCCCCCATTCTCCCTCCCTCCTCCCTCTTTATTTCCCTTTTTGCATTAGCAGGTAACCAGCACGCTGCAGTGTGCTGAGGATTACGTATATTGTCAGGCAGAGGAGAAGCAGAGCTCAGCCCTCCCCACTGCAGGGATGCTCAGGGGTGACCTGAAGCTGTTGCTTACAGAAATTGTTTGGTTCTGGCCTCACCCTAATTTTTGCCTGTGCAAACCAAGTCGCAGTGGCCACATTAAACAGCTGAAGTGAAAAACCTCGCCAGATGTTTGACTTCTCCAGTTGTTCTCCTGTTGCATGAAATTAAAATAGCTCTGAGATTGCAGGAAAATGGCATGAATTCACCCAAGATACAACATCTAGGGGACAGGATTTTCCTTGCCTGGAGCATGCCAGCCAACCTCATTTGAGTCCAAGGTGGCTGATGCCAGCGGATGGGTGATCAGGTGATGTCCTCCAACCGGGGGCAGTGGTGGGAGAGAAGGGCAGGACCAGCACAAGCCCTCTTGGCCCCTGAGGTGACACCTGCCCTGGCCTGCAGCCCCTGGGGCAGGTCAATGCTCATTTCTCAGTGACTTCATTCCTCCTCCAAAGCCTGCGACCTTTCTCTTTTCCCCCCACCCCAAGAGACACTTCTATGTCTCCCTTGGGTGTTTTCCACCACTGCTAAGGTCCATGTCCCAGTCCCCACCCCCAGATCCTCCCCAGCCTCTCTCCATCCCTCCAGTTTTGAAGGTGGCTCTCAAATCAAATGCCTGTAGGATTACCTGTAGGCAGCATCACTGCTGAATTTTTAATGAGTGGTGGTGAAGCAAAGGGACTGAAGGAACTCTCAAGGTATTGAATAAATAACCTATGGCTAAACCCCATGCCTGGTCACCCCACAAACAGGGGGGCAAGCACCCAGTGTAGAAGCCATTTCACATCCCAGGAGGTTTTGCTCTGGTGTGTGGGACTGTGGTCATGCAGCTCATTAATATTACATGGTGTTACAGTTGTGTATGGCCAAATCAAAACAGAGAGGAAGTTCTTCTGCATAAAATGCTGAATCCACTGCTACATCCATCATTAATTACAAAAAATGGGGTCATTTCTGTCCCCTTCCACCATCAGGATGATGTAGGTAAGAACCTTCTCCAAAAGCTTTTAAAATTCATTTTCTCAAAAGGCTGGCTGCAATATTTGTGCAATATCTGGAGCTGAGCAGAATGAAGCAGGAAATAACCAAATCTTCAGCTTCCCAGGTTCCACGTGCAGCCACCGCAGCCGGCTGAGCTCTGCCCGTTGCGGCCGAGGTCCAAGCGAGCAGGTTTCTGTGTTGGCAAGGCAGGATGCCAGCAGAAGGCTCACACCTGCCTTTCTGTGGAGTATTTGGTACCAGTCACTGCAAGAGGCAACAGTCTTTGTGTACAAGCTCATGGGTCAAGTCATCCAAGCAAAGTCAGTGAACCCAATTGTGTTGGGTTTGTGGGGGGGGATGAAAAGCTGGGTTTTTTTGGTAGTGGGGGAAGGGCAACCTTATGGGAGTGAGGGGCTCCCCTGGCTCCAAAAGAGGAATCCCCCCCCCTCAGCTCAGGCTAAGCCAATGAGCACTAGAGAAATGCCTCTGCAAATCCATGTTTGTGAGGGGAAGGACTGTCCTGGAGGTGTGGTACCTGGAGGAGAAACGGCTGAGCAAACAAAAGACAACCATCAGCCTAAACACAGGACAGACAGACAGAGACAGAGAGCTTCCTTGCTAGAGGAAAGAGAAAGGATGAAGATCCACACACCTGGTTCACCTGATGGGGTAGGAAGTCCTGTGCAGCTCATTGAGATTCAAGGATGGAGCAGAGACCCACGTGTAGGCCATGGCGGACTCCACACTGGAGCAGAGAAGTTGAGCCTGAGGGCAAGTGGGACTGGAATTGTGACCCCAAGCCAGAGCAGGGGTGGATCCCCAGAGTGAGGGCTGACTCTGAGGCCTGTGGATGTCCCCATGCCAGAGCCAGGAGCTGAGCCTGAAGAGGTCTCTGACTCCATGGGAAGCTCATGTTGGAACACCTTGTTCCTGGACTTTCATGTCAGGAAGAGCGGCAGAGGTGACCTGACTGAACCCCCATTCCCTGTCTCTGTTCGTAGCAGAGGCCAGAGCTCCACTCTTTGCTCCTATCTAATTCCCAAGACTTGAGATCTCACCTCTTCCATCTCTATATTTTGCTGCAAATGCTTTATTACCTATGAAACCCTCTGATTCATGTCAAAGACAGAGATGAAGGAGTTGAAGTCAACCAGCAGCTTTTGAAATTAAAGTTGAGATGCTAAAACCACCCCGTTACCACCAAAAAGCTGGAGGACAATATGATGAATTATTACACATATTATGGTAGCTCTGCAAGAACTGAGCAAAGATTTGGGCCTTTTTGTATTTTATTCCCATGTGGGCATGTTAAAAGCCATTGGAAGATATATTGCTTGTCCCAAAGGATTAACTCAGCTCTTACTAAAACTTTAATTCCTACATTCCTACAGCTCACAGGTACATGGAGGAAGCACTCATAGGCTTTATTTCACCACGCCTTTGAGGGGCAATACCTACTGAGGAGTTTTTCAGAGTGTTTAACACAAGAAAAAAGCATCACATCGTCTCACAGAAAATGGGCAAGCTTCTCATCACAGCAAAATCCCAGCCCTCGGCACAGAGGCGAGCGTGTGCAGCGTGCTCCCCATCCCCATCCTGAGACCTCAAGGGAAAGAGAATGTGTTTGGTGGAGTAAAAAAGCAGCACCAGAAAGGACACGGGCACTGGAGATGTTTCAGGGATCTTGGCTCCTGGTGGGCTTGGCTGACAGGACTGGTCCCCTCGTCTCATGGGCTGCCTTACCCTCAACCATTCAAGGGTACTTTCACTTCCCAATCACCTCCTGTTTCTAAGGTGGAAAATGGACTAGACATTAACAGGGGTGCAGAGGGGAAGCCTGCTAAGAAATATTTTAGTGATGAGGACAGGAGGGAATATAGTATCCCTGGAAAACCTATTTCCTCATTTCTTTTCCATCCATTTTCACAAATATGAGAGCATGCCAGGGCCAGCACTGGAGACAGCGAGGGGAACTGCTATCGTGTGGATTCATTAAACCCAGCTCAGCTCAGCTCTTTTCTTTTTCCTTTTTTTTTTTGCATTAAAGGAGTATGGAGTAGAGCAGGGCAGAACGAAGTGTTCTGGGAAACTGATAATCAAACGGCCTAAAGCTAATGTTTACTTTTTTGAATGTTTTACAGCAGCATTATTTGGAGATGTATTAAAAACAGGGAGGGAAAAGGAGGGAGGGAGTCTAATAATAGCCTTCCAGTTACAGAAATAGAGAAGAGGCATAGATATGATAATTGAATTTGGTTTGGATGGGTGATAATCCTCCTTTATGCTACAGCTGTAGTTCTCAGCTCTGAGCCTCACTGGTGGCAGGTGTTGGGCAGCCTCCCTGGCCACAGGCAGCATCCAGCACCCCGTGCCCCTGCACAGTCCCTGTTCCTCTCCCCGTGCCCCCCGGTCCTCTCCCCGTGCCCCCCAGTCCTCTCCCCGTGCCCCCCATTCCTCTCCCCGTGCTCCCCGGTCCTCTCCCCACGCCTGCAGGCAGGAGGCTTACAGGGTCCTTGGGTTTGCCTGTGTGGATCTGCTTTTTCTCTGCATTTATGGGGGTTGCCCTGAAGGTGACCGGGAGCCTCCCTTGCCTGCCTGGCCAGGAAGTCACCAGTGAAGCTGGCGGGGAGCTCTTCTCCTTCCCAGTAAAATCCAGGCACAGCCACTCTCTGCTTCTCCTCCACGCTGAATTATTCAGCTCCACACTTGTGGAGCTGACACTGCTAGTAAACCAAGGAGTTATATATTTTTGGTTGCACTTGGCAATTAAGTGCCACTTGAGTTATAGTGTCTAGATTCCCAAATATTTGTGTAATCTTAGATCGTGAATTCTTATTCCTGACTATCTTTAGTATAAATATTTATTCACACAGCTTTGTCTGTTCCATCCCATGGAAGAAATCAGGGGGGAGTGGGGAGGTGCCTCCAAGCTGGTGCTGTCACAAGCATGGGTCCCCTTGCTGTCTTGTTTCTTGAAGCAAACACCAGCCTCTCTTTGCCTGCTCTTGACACCTTGGTTATGGGAAATCCTGGAAAATGTGGGATAGCTGGGAGGCAGTGGGTGGGATAGCTGGGAGGCAGTGGGTGGGATAGCTGGGCTGCAGTGGGTGGGATAGCTGGGAGGCAGTGGGTGGGTTAGCTGGGAGGCAGTGGGTGGGATAGCTGGGAGGCAGTGAGTGGGATAGCTGGGAGGCAGTGGGTGGGATAGCGGGGCTGCAGTGGGTGGGATAGCTGGGCTGCAGTGGGTGGGATAGCTGGGAAGCAGTGGGTAGATAACAGGGCCACCCACTTTCACAAGGTGACCTCAAAGATTTTGTGCAAGAGACGTGGTGCTGGCTGTGTGCTGCTGTCCTGCTAGCAGGAGGGGTGAAAGAAGAGTGAAGAGACTGAAACAGGAGAAAAAGTCACGACATCCTTCCCGGGTAGTGGGAAGCCTCCCTGTCACCCCTTCTGCCTTCCATCCTCTTAATGAAATCCTCCAAGAAACTTTATCAGTCTCTTTTGTTCTCTTGGTTTATTTTAGCAAAAGCACTTCTGAAGGAAAAGTGTTCATTTCCTCTTCATAATAAGATGTGAGAAGATTTTGGTTTCTCCAGGCACTGAATTAAATTCTGGCTGCACAAGAGTTTGCATTTTTAATGTAGCTGTTTTGCAGGTCATCAAAATTGTTCCCCATTCAGCTACTCTCATCATCTGGGTCATTATGAGGGACAGCCACAGCTGATGCCTGGATCTGACTCCTGCATAACTCAGCTGGCACTCAAATGCCACCTCTAATGATAACGAAGAGCATGGTGGCTGCTGGAGCACCTTTTCTCTAACTATCTCATAAGAGTTTTATAGATGAGATTAAATTAGACTCATAATTTCATTGTGAGGCAGAGGGGTAAAGTGTGAGTTTCACAGGTGAAGGCATGAAGCAGGACGTTCCTTAAACTTTTTTTAACTGCCCTCTTCATGCTGTGTCCTCAGTGAATGTTCTCACTGTCCTTAGTGCATCCATGTTGTTTTTTTCCCCACAAAAAAACCTACTTGTCACCTGTGGTGGTTTGACCCACAGTGGGACCGTGAGGTCCTGCATTCACTTCCACCACCCAGTGAGATGGGATGGGAGACACAACAAAGGGGACACGGGATTAGGATGAAGGACAGGGAGGGCTCACTCACCAGTGATGGTCATGGGCAAAACAGACTCAACTTGGGGAAGAAAAATCAATTTAATTCATTGTAATTTCATCTGAGTAGCTCAGTGAGACCTAACAACCACATCTGACAGCACCTTCCCCACCCCTCCCTTCTTTCCAGGCTCAAATCACTTTGCTCCCCATTTCTCTACCTTCCTCCCCAGCAGCACAGGGGGCAGGGAATGGGGGTTCAGTCAGGTCACCTCTGCTGCTCTTCCCAGCATGGAAGTCCAGGAACAAGATGTTCCAACATGAGCTTCCCATGGAGTCAGGGACCTCTTTGGGCTCAGCTCCTGGCTCTGGCATGGGGACACCCATGAGCTGCAGACTCACCCCCCACTCTGGGAGTCCATCCCCACTCGGGCAGCCAGCGACTCTCAGGGTCCCAATTCCATCACACTTGTCTCAGGCTCAACTTCTCTGCTCCAGTGTGGAGTCCTCCATGGCCTACACGTAGGTCCCTGCTCTGCTGTTGAACCTCCATGGGCTGCAAAGGGACTTTGTCCTCTCCTACTCTATGCAGTTGAACTGGGTGTCTGAGGTTCTCTGTCCTCCCCTTCCTCCTTCTTCCTCCTGCAATGAAGCTCCCTGTCTGTCTGTCCTTTGTTTAGGCCAGTGGTTGTCTTTTGTTCAGGTCAATGGCTCCAGGTTCTCTCCACCTTCTTCTTCTCAGGACAGTCCTTCCCCTCACCAATATGGATCCCCAGAGGCGTTTCTCTGGTGCTCACTGGCCCAGCCTGGGCTGGGGGGGTCTCCACTTAGGAGCTGGGGGGTCTCCACTTTGGAGCTGGGGGAGCTTTTCACTCTCACAAGGTGGTCCTTCCCCCTCTACCAAAACAATTCACCTTCCCCACACGCACACACCCAACACATCACCCAAAGTGCGTTGTGTGGACTTGGAAAGTCAACATTTTTGAGACATAAATGTCAGTGCATGGTGTTGGTCCAACATGATTTGCAGTACTGCTCATTAATGGCTAGCCAGACAAGAAATACCCTCTATGTCCTAAAAGCAGATATCTATGACTGTGCCACAGTCAAAGATGGGATGGAAAATGCAGAGCAAGTCTACAGGTGCTTCTTCCAGTACTCAGAAAGTATCTGACTCTTTCTTGTCCAAATTCCAGCTTTGTATTCCTGGGAGAGAAAAAAAAACAAATGCATTTTCTCCAAAAGAACAATCTAAACTCCAAACCATCCCTTTCAGTCTCTGGCTTTGATGGATGTCTTAGGATTCTGAAAAGGATCCTAGTAGATGTCTTACTAGAATAATATTCCAGCATCTTTACAAGCAGCTTCAGATTCATATGGCAGCTTCCCTTTTTATGCCAACAGCTATGTAATACCAAAGGACTGCAAAAGGCATCATGCCCTGTTCTGGCTTCTTGGATTTTATTTGTTGTTTGTTTTGTTTTTTGTTTTTTTTTTTTAATGGAAGGGTTGTTTTAATCCAAGAATCCTTGTGATTTGTCTTTCCTGTTGTTTTCTGGCATCCTTGTCAGTTTATGTTCTTTCCTCTTCAGTTGTTCCCCACAGTGCACACATCTATCTTTTCCAAAAGCAGAAGGAAAATGGTGTAAAAACAGGCTCTGTGTGGGCCTACGATTTGGGTAGCCCTCCTTGGACTTGGCCAAGCCCCCTGTGGTCTCTGGGCTCAGATCCCAAACTGATTACCTGGGAAAAAACCCTGCCTTCACTTCACAGTAGAGGTAGGGGGGAAGAAATACTTTAAGAACTGTTAATATCCAGCTTTTACAGCAGTGTTAAACCCATAAATACTTCAGCTAAGGTAAATCTGGATTTACTGCCAATCCTTCCATTGCTGTGTGTGCAGCCCAGTGTGTCTGAAATGACATCTCACTGATGACTGCTGGAGGGAAGCACCACGTACTCCCTCAGTTAGCATTTTTACTGTTCACTTGAAGGAATGAGTGTATTTCCCTAAGCAAGCACCAACTTTGACAGAGGCGAGGTGGAAATCCTGTTTCAGCTAACCTGGTTCTTTTCCTTCCACTATCCCTGCTCCTCTGGGCAAATTACAAACCTCTTCTGAGAGACTGTGAGCTACCAAAAATCCCCGTGGGTCTATGGTTCTGGAAGGCAGAAGACAAAACCCAAGCCGTGCCCCTGCCTGGATGGAGGTGCCACTTCATCAGAAGTGAGAGAGACCACACCAAAATCGCTCCCGTCTGGGTAGTAGGTGCCAAACAGCAGAAGCTCCCCATTCCTCATCTTGGAAGACCACCCCAGACATCTTGTCTTTCCTCCTAGTGAGGGGGATTTTCCATGGCATTTAATGAGCTTTCAATCAAGCTCTTTTTCTGGGTTCGTCTAGTCTCTGACCTGCTAAATGAACATCCAGGTTCACTTCGAAAAGCCAGATGTAAGAGTGATGTACTTTCCCTGGGAGCTGGACTGAAGACTTCAGCTATTTCATGTAGGAAAATGAGCTGACCATCAAGAGGAAATGCTGTAATTACTGTCACCAGAGATTTAAAGCCATCACACCATAGAAAACCCCAAGGTGATATCTGGTCCCTCCAAGTGAACTCACAGTCAGTAGAAGCTGTAAGAAAATGTGTATTACAGGTAGGGAAGAAAACGCCATGAAACATGGGGAGAAACAGGTCCCATCCTCCATCTCCCTTGTCTCAGGACACCCACATCCTGACCTATGAGGTGACCTCTCACCCTCTTGTTTATTGGAGTAGCCATCAAGAACATATTCCCAGCATTCACCCCCAAAACCCTGCGTTCGGCTGCCGCCTAGAAAGAGGCGGCGTCACCGGGTTTTCATCTTTACAGGAATAATTATTTTTTGACAGGGAATCCAGTGTTCAAGTACAGAAACAAATTAAGGTCAGAGAGAAGCACCTAGCTTTAGGTGAGTGTTTAGTCTCTCCTTGTGAAGTGGCTGGTTCTGCATGAATTGCCATTAATAACAAAATGTACAGTGAAAAGTCAGTGTGTGTGTTCTCAGTGTCCCATTCAGCTGTGCTCCCTAAAAAAGGTTTATTTCAACATGCAAGAAAGAATTGAAGATTAAACAGAAATAAGATGTAATATAATTAAGTCAAAACACCTGAGGGAGTTTTGGGTACCTTTAAGGATGAGCTCTGAAGTGATTCATAGCTAGGACAAGTGATAATTTCGCTGCTAGATTGAGAAGAAGGGAAAAAAAAAAGGGGGGAAATGTGTTAATTCTTCCACAGCTATGAAATCCACAGCCATAAAATGCTGTAGTCCACAGACTCACCAGGAGTCTTGCCTCAGCATAGGCATTATTTGACTTTCTGATGCTGAAAATTAGTGCAGTGATCTTGCTGGCACTCTTGCGCACCCTGAGAACAAGCATGGTGCTGGCTCCCTGGGGGCTGGTGGGACTGCTGCTGTGGGGGGAGTTAGCACAGAATATAGGCATTGGAGACTTGGGTGCTGTTCTACAACTTCTGGTGAGAAATGTGTCCTTCAGTCATAGCCTCCAACTACAGCTCTCGTTACAGCATCCTTGAGCACTGCAGATTGCAGGATTGCATCAGCTTCTGTCATGGGATAAAAACTTTACCCTTTATAATTTTTGGAAGTTGGGACACAAGCAAACCCTCTGGTTAACATCAAAAAGGCTGAAGCATAGGGCACAGAAGCTTGACTTATTTGCATTGTTACGCAGCTATAGGCTTAATGTAAGATATTTCTATTTAAATTAATATTTTCCGTGTCAGTTCAGCAGTATCAGCACACTGCTAATGATCTCCACATCCATTACAATGATCAGTTCAAATGCACCTCAGTGTAGCTGTCTTGCTCTGTACTCCTGATGGCATTCTTTTTTAATCTGATCTGCAGCTTATTATTTTTATTATTCACAAATGTCACAGGCCTTTTCTCTCCCTTTTGGAATTGTTCTTCTGCTGGTTTAGGTCTTTTCCTTCCTTCTAATGTTGCTTTGGGAAAGCTCTGGGGACATATAAAGCAAAATAGACAGATGCCTTCACCTACCAGATTGTTGTGAATAATAATAATAATCACCTCTTATATATCCCTTTTAATTTTCAAAGCACTTCGCAGCAATTAACTAATTTGTCATTACAACAATCCCTGATAGATAGGTAGAGGCATTTGCATAGCACCTATTTATTTATTTATTTAATTTAGCATGCATAGAATCGTAGGGGGTTTTTTTCCCACCCCTTTCTTTCTTTTTCTTCTTTTGCTGGATATTTTTGCTGCCCTTCTTTTTCTGAAAGGTAAGTTTCTGTGGGATTGTTATGCCCATTAGCACTCCTAATCACTGAACCTAATTAGATTCTCACAGAAATGAAAGTGCACAGCAGCAACATATGAACAACAAATTCCTTCCTGAATATGAGCTGGATCTCTGCAGCACCCAGGTAAGGCTGGAGAGCTTGGAGCCATACCCAAGCCACGCTTAAGGTGGATGGTTCAGACACCAGCAAGGGAGATGATGGTGGCACATCTATTCCTATGAATGATTCATCTTGCCAAAGGCATTGACATACAGATATGTGAAGTAAAAAAAAGTAAAAAAACCCCTGCTGTTTTGGAATAAAAACCCAGAAATGTCAGAAGCTCTGATGCTGAAATCCCAAATCTAGCACGGAATTGCACGCCCATGTGGGTCAACAAAAAAAGAGTACCCAAGCAGGGGTTTGGTGATTTCTACAGCTCAGATCAGCAAAGAGAAAACTCTTAAACAGAGCAGGCCAGGCAATTTGTTCCCTCTGGTCCCATATTTTCAGTCTAGGACATGGTACATGATGTCCATAGGGAAAAACACTATCTTGGCCCTTTGGCAACCAGCTGCTGTAACAGCACTTGTGCCACCACTGCATCTCCTTTTCTCTGCCTCTTCCCATCCCTGAATGACTCTTTTCCACCTTATCTTTTGTGCATCAGAATAGGTAATTCAAAACTTTCTCCAGAATGTAGCAGGGAATTGATATGAATACTGACACCAGACAGAGTCACTGTGGAAAATACCTTTAATGTCTCTTGTACAACAAGAGGTACTGGTGGCTCGTGCAGTAACAAAGCTGTGCTGCAGGTTTTACTGGCAGATCCTAACTTGCTCACATAGAAATGAGCAAGGAAGCCCTCACTGTACTATCTTTGTAAAGTGTTAATGCAACAGGGATCCCCTGTACTTTGGGATAATTGAACCATTAAATAGTTCAGCTTTATCTAGAAACTCTCCAGAACAATCTTTTGAGTGTGGAACCGTTTACATTATTCCCAGAAAATTAGGTCAGCTTTTCACTGAGAAAATGTCAAATAAAAAAATAAAATAAAATGAAATAAAAGGAAAGAAATAATGAAGGGGAAGGAAAAAAAGAAAAGAGGCTTCCTTTAAAAGAACTTTTCCATCCCAGATAGGAAAATGTCACCGTATCCTCTCCCGACAGCATCAGCCCCACTTGCGAGTCAGAGAGGGAGCAGGGGCCGAGGAACAGTGGGCAGCATCCGCACTCGGCTCCTTTGAGCTGGAACACAGCTGTGTTATGGCTGTGTCATCACTGCCAGCGAATTAAAAGAAATGGAAACATTAACTCTGTGGAATCTTTTCAGAAGCTGGTGGTGACTAAACCGGGAGGCCCTAACAAAGGAAAGCTTTCAGCAAGTGTTTGGCATTTGGAGTGCAGCACGCTCTTTCCATTAGGCTGTTGTTCAGGGTTAAAATTAATCCGCATTGTACGGGGACAAAGCCCTACAATGCAAGTTTATTGTGGAGTAAGGCACCTGGAGATGTGCTGTGTTGTTGGAAGACTTAAATAATTTCATTCCAAAATTTCACAGCCTATTAAAAGAACTTGCGAGAGGCCGGCAGGGAATATCCCTGAGATTCCGAGCATCTCTGCAAACAACGGAAAACACTTGGAAGGTGAGGATGGCCCTGGCAGCAGACTCACAAACTTAATCACAGGTTGGGTCTGGTATGTGGAAATGCAACTCCTCAACCCACAGTTTATTTTACAAGCAGATTGCACCTACAAGCTGAGAGGTGGGAATTCAGCCGGGCAATCTGCTCATTGCTGTATAGGAACAACACCCACGTTGGCCTCAAACCTCTGAGTTACATCCCCATCGGTGGGAGAAAGCACAGTCCCTGAGGAAAAGAGGTCAGGAGTGCAGGATGCTGCAGCATTTGGCAGCTGATCATGCCACTTCCAATTTCCAACAGCATGGAAGACCTGAGGGATGCTGAAAGGGGAAGGTACAAATTTGAAGAGATGCACAGTATGTATTACCTGTACTGGGGACACACACTGGTCCTGTGTGCTGCCAGGATCCTGGCTCTGAAAATGAGTCTCATGGAGTGGATAGGAAAAATGATCCTGAATATGGACAATTTGGGCTATTAGAAAATAGCTGCAAAGTTTTTGTGGCTACAAAGTCCAAGGAAGCTGGTGCTTGTGCAGAGGCTGGCTACACATGCTGGACTGCAGAGCAAGTGTCTGATCCCACCCTGCATTCCCTGGCTCCTTGAACAGTTTTATTAGACTGCATTTATAGTCCATTTTTGCATGATATTCAGACTAGGCTGACTGTCCCTGCTTCCCTGTTGCTCTACAAGCAGAACCATCGCTCTGACTCTCGGAGGGAGCACGCAGCTCCTGCCTGCACTTTGCTGTGGCTGGGCTCAGCTTTTCCACCCAGCAGCCCACATGCTCCTGTCTTCTTCCCAGCAGGTCCCTCTTGCTATTTGATAGCTCTAACAGAACTGGAGATGGCAGCCATGGGATCACCAATGGCTTTGCTGTGCTGGAAAGGAGCGATGGTGGCAGAAGCATCGCATCCAGGCGGCTACCGCTGCGTGTTGCTATGGGCACTGATGCAGAGGCAAAATACAGGCTGGGCCATCACTTATTTTCTATTCAAGCAACTCTTGGGTACTAAAGGAATGGCCATCTGCCAGGGTTTGTAATAAAAGGTCAGTATACAGTGACACTCAGCAAATGGGCATTATCTGCGTTAGGGCTGCGCTTGATGAGGTTTTGCTCCATTTTGGAAATGTGCAAATTGACTGAAATCACAACTGAAATTTTCCAGGTGCCCATTCACAGCTGCAAGCACACTGACAGTGCTCCCAACACCCAGGCCAGCAGCAGGTCTGGTTATTCAACAGATGCAGAAATATTAGGAAAAAAAAAACCGGGTATGTGTCTCCAGTGAAGTTGCCACCAGCACCAAAGCCATTGCTCCAACTGGCTGCTGTCCCCAGGTGGGATCCTTCACCCCAGGGAGGTCACCCAGGGGGAGTGGACAGTGCCCCTTGCTCACCTGATGGCAATTGAATCACAGAATCACAGAATCACAGAGTGTCAGGGACTGGAAGGGACCTCGAAAGATCATCCAGTCCAACCCCCCTGCCAGAGCAGGAACACCCAGATGAGATCACACAGGAAGGTGTCCAGGTGGGTCTTGAATTAATTTATTAATTTATAAACATTAATGAGGTCCCCCCTCAGCCTCCTCTTCTCCAAGCTCAAGAGCCCCAGCTCCCTCAGCCTTTCCTCATCAGGGAGATGCTCCACTCCCTTCATCACCTTGGTGGCTCTGTGCTGGACTCTCTCCAGCAGCTCCCTGTCCTTCTTGAACTGGGGGGCCCAGAACTCATTAATGTTTATAAATATATGAAGGGTGAGTATCAGGAGGATGGAGCCAGGCTCTTCTCAGTGGTGTCCAGTGGTAGGACAAGGGGCAATGGGTGTGAGCTGGAACACAGGAGGTTCCGCTTAAATTTGAGAAGAAATTTCTTTCCTGTGAGGGTGCCAGAGCCCTGGGACAGGCTGCCCAGGGAGGGTGTGGAGTCTCCTTCTCTGGAGATGTTCAAGACCCACCTGGACACCTTCCTGTGTGATCTCATCCAGGTGTTCCTGCTCTGGCAGGGGGGTTGGACTGGGTGAGCTTTCGAGGTCCCTTCCAGTCCCTGACACTCTGTGATTCTGTAATACAAAAGGTCATTAGTATTTATTAAAAATTGATAGGGTGGCTGTTTCTTGTTGCTCATGGTGGGCATTTAACACCTAGTATTAAAATAGTGACATGAAAATGTCTCTCCATTTGGATTTTGAAGGTGAGGCACGTGCTTGCTCTCATCTCCTTTGCTGCATTTGGTCTCGGTATCGCCCAGATATCATTCCTTAACCCAGGGCCCACTCATGTTTCACTGGGATCTTCAGAGATCAGCAGATCTCATTTCCTTTTCTCATTTCCCTCCCCTCTTCTGCTCTTCTTCCTGCTTCTGTGGTGTTCCTGTTTGCTTTCCTGCTTCACTCCCTGCTCAGTCCTCTGTCCTGCAACTCAGACATGAGGACAGCAGTGCCATGTCCCAGGGCTCGGGGTAACACTGACAAGGACCCTGGTTCAGACAGAGCATGTCGCTGCTTTTACTCTCTTTGTGTAGCTACCATTTGAAAAAAAAAACCCAAACCCTCTGTACTTGTAGGTGAAAATGTCATCCCTCTCTTCCCAGGGCTGAGGGGGAGGAACAACTGGTTCATGGTCAACCTCAGCAGATGTTTATGTCCTACAGATAAAACCACAGCGTTCTGCAGCCAGCAATAAAGGATAACCTGAGCATCCTGAGCGTGCCTGGGTGCTCACTGTTGGGGTGCAGCAAGGGAAGGAGGTGCTTTGGATTCAACAGCTCCATTAGACTCTTGATTGGGGGTTTGCAGCTGGGATGAAGCAGCAGCCTTCCCTTAGCCTGGCTTCTTTTGTGGTTAAATGCACAGAGTTGCTGGTGGGGCTGCTGCCATGCTGCTCTCTCATTGCAGATGTTTTCTCTGCTAACATTATGCCTGGCACTGCATGATGCTCAGCCAGCCCTGGGGCCCCTGAGCCTCCAAAAGCCCCATGGGACCACTGCCTAATGCACAGCATTTGAGAGAGGTTGCAGAGGTGAAGTAGAACTGGGAAAATAAGTGACTACCAGTCTGCTTACTGGAAACAGTGATGTCCTCTTTGTTTCCCTGGTAGGTTGGTCCAGGATGACCTTGTACATGGTGTGGCCTGTGCTGTCCCAGAGGATCCATGTGACATTTTACTTAGGTCACCTTGCTGCTGTGCCAAGACCCTCCCTGCTACCTACTGCACTGTTTTTCCTCCTGATGGTTTTGAATGTGCCCCTTAGATTTTTATGGTGCTTTTTCAAGTAGGACAGGCTGTGCTGGTGTTTCAGTCATATGAGAAGAGAGATGTAGCTTCCCCATACATCTCAGGATGGATTGGAACAGGTTGCCCAGAGAAGCTGTGGCTGCTCCTCCCTGGAAGTGTTCTGGGCCAGGTTGGATGAGGCTTTGAGCAACCTGGTCTAGTGGAAGGTGTCCCTGCTGCTGGCAGGGGGGTTGGGACTGGATGAGCTTTAAGGTCCCTTCCAACCCAAACCTGTCTGTGATTCTATAATTCTAGGATTATGTGTTGAAGGATATATCCAGATGCATGAAGCTAGTGCTCTTTCTCTTTTATCACAATTAATTGCATTAGTAATGCCAAACTCTGAATCTGAGGGGATTAAAATGGCATTAATCCTGCAGGGGCTTCATTGTGCCCTCGGATTTTAAGCAGAACTTACCATTTATTACAATAGGGACTTTTATGGGTGGCACCATGCAGCCTATGGAAATTAATCTTCTATTCTTTTAAGTTACCTGGACTACAAGGGGAGGATGGAGTGTCACCTCTCCTGGTTGTTTGTGACATGATTTTGTCCCTCCCACGGGCATTGGCAGGGTGTGTGGTACGGAAGGCAGGGAAGCCTAGCAGCATCTGCACAGCTCACTGCTTATCAGGGGTGTACACTGGCTGCCATACTGTAGGGCAGCAGCAGAAAAACAAAGCAACGATCAAGGGAGCCCTTTGTGATGGATTAAAAGGGTTTAGAAACGTCTGAGCCATGCAGTTTTCCAGCACGGACACTGACAATGACTTCTTGCCTGAAAACTAGAAAATATGCTTACTGAGTGGGCAGAGTTCTGTGTGTTTTCCCAACGCCTGCCCTGTTGTTAATGGCCTTTAAGCCAAACAAAGTTTAGAGACAGTTGTGTCATAAAGTGACCCTCTCCTTGAAATAAATCAGGTTAATAATATTAGAGCACCACAGCCTCTGATCCGAGCTAAAGGCCTGGGTGTTTCTCTATTATTGGGGCATAATTTTCTTTTACAATCCACTCTGCAGCTCTTTTATCCTCCGTGTGCATCTCCTTCATGTGCCCGACACTGACTTTGCTTCCCAGCGTGAGAACGTGATGGGGCAGACGTGAGACCCAGAGCAGGGACAGTCCCCAAGGGGACTTGGGATTGTCCTGTGCTAGAGCAAGAGTTGGACTCAATGATCCTGTGGGTCCCTTCCGACTCACAACGTTCTATGGTTCCTTTCCCACCACTACTTTTTTTGATTGAAAAATTCATACATTTGGTCAGTGTTGAAGGCTTAAAACCATCCTTGCCACCAGAAAATTGTATTCAGCCTGAGCTGACATCACTGAGGTACTTTAGCATTTTAGGAAGGGAAGATGATCTGAGCAGGATGACTCACTGCTGATATGATACAGTTCTCCCCTCTCCTTCCCTGAGGGGAACATCAATCAAGATGCTTTTCCCACCATCTCTTATAAACGCTGGCTGACATGGCAGGGGAAAGTGGGGCTGAGGGTCCACGATTAGAGCTTGGACCTCAGCAAAACAGCTCTCAGTGGCTGCCACTTATGGGAATGCAGTCAGAGATGGTGTCCCTGCAAAGAGTTTCCCAAGCCCAGACCACCAAAGACCCTTCACAGGATGCAGGACCCTCTGCGATGCCTCTAAGCACTCAGATTTTGCAGCCGCTGTGGTGTTTAATTACAAGAGAGTTATGGGTGACCCTGGCTACCTGTTACCCAGGGTTTCCTGCAAAATCAAGGGACAGGAATGGTTGTGGCACTCGTGATAAATGGTCTGAATCTGGTCTGTGCCCTCAAACTTGACTCAGCATTTAGTCAGGAGCCAGAGGGATGAATAGAGAAGCAGGTGGTTTGTGCTTGCAGTGACCCGTGCTGCTGAGCTGGTCAGCTGCTGCGCTACAGACGTATTTTTGGCTTTTCCAGGGAAGCTCTTTTGTTATCACATCAAACTCTTCACTCAGCTGGCAGAAGGCATTCGAGCAGCTGTGAGTCTGGAAGAATCCAGCATCCAAGAGATGATTGTGAAGTTTGTTGGGTTTTTTTCTGCATTTTCTTCCCATTCCTGAAAGATTTGTACATTGGGGTTTTTTTGTTTGCTTTGTTGTTTTGGTTTTGGTTGGGGTTTCTGGGTTTTTTTAGCATAGGTTTGATATATCTTTCTAAAATAAGTCAATTAGATAACATTAATGAGAATACTGGCTATAAACTGACAAAGTAACTAATTCTGCCAGCAGAGATTATAATAAATATAGCAGTCATTCTTCAAAGAGAGAGCCATTTCATTGGGGCAGGAAAGAGAAAGAAAAATATCTGGGGCTCCAGGTGATGTCCTCAAATGCAAAAATAAGTAAAACAAATCTCCTTTTGCTGCAAGCCTTCAAAACGGAGCTGGAGTTCAGAATAAGTTGGCTGGGCAGGCAAAGTGCAGTCCATATAAACAGGCTGCCGAGATTATTCTCAATTTCAATTTCTATCAGAATTGCTATCGTTTTCTTGGATAATGTGAACAAAATAATAGTCCATTTCCTTGGAGGCCTAAAAGCACCAAAAGTGAAGAAGACATGACTTCAATTACCTCTGAGATGGGCAGAGCTGGCTTTTTTAACTGACTACCTCGGGAGCAATAGTCAGCTGGAATAGAAAGAAATGGATGTGTCACTGGAAATTCATGGAGGGTGATAAGTTCATATTAACCCCTCTGTGTTTTCTTCCAGGGTTTGACCCAGAACAGTGTCAAAATAAAAAAGAATCCTTCAATTATACCTGTGTAAATCTTCCATAATTTCACTTAAATCAGCAGGAATTGTTCTACAGCAATGCTAGTGCACCTCAAACCAGATGCCAGGCATCAGTGAAAGCCACCTTGAGTGTCTTGAGGGCACACAGGAGTAAGTTAGACTTACAAAAACCTTCATCCCCTTCTTTCCCAAATCCTTAAACCTCCTGACCTGGAATTTGAAATACTGGCAGAGAAAACAAGTGTGGTGTGCCCCCTACTTTAAATGAATCAGTTCTTCCAAGGACAAGCTATAAACCAAGAGTTTGATGCATGAATTAACCATTCTCAGTATCCTGCATCCCAGTCCCACCAGATGGCTGGGGGACATGGGTGTCCAACCAGCAGCACGGTCTGGGAGCTGCAGAGATAGGTGCAGTGAGGCCTTTAGCCCATACACTTGCCCCAGATGCTGTTGTCCACCCTGTGAGCACAGATTCCTGGACAGTATTGCACCCATGGTTGTCTCAGTGTGCATTGTCCAAAATTACCTGATGGGAGCATAGATACAGCAGAGCAAAAGGAGATGGGAGTGTAAGGTGGCTCTGTGTATGCTAATACAAATGGTTCTTGACGTGTTTTGGACTGAAAGAGGACCATCTCCAGGCAACTACAGGCCAGTCAGCCTCACTTCCATCCCTGGGAAGGTGATGGAACGGCTCATTTTTGATACCATCCCTAAGCAGCTGGAAGAAAAGAAGGTTATCAGGAGTAGTCAACATGGTTTCACTAGTGGGAAATCATGCTTGACCAATCTGGTAGCGTTCTCTGATGTCATCACCAGCTGGGTGCATGAGGGGAAAGCAGTGGATGTTGTCTACCTTGGTTTCAGCAAGGCCTTTGATACCGTATCCCACAACATCCTTGTAGCAAAGCTTAGGAGTTATGGGATTGATGAGTGGGTGGTGAGGTGGATGGAGAACTGTCTGACAGGCTGAGCTCAGAAAGTTGTGAGCAGTGGTGCAGAATCTGGCTGGAGGCCTGTGACTAGTGGTGTTCCCCAGGGGTTGGCACTGGGTCTGGGCTTGTTAAACATCTTCATCAGTGACCTGGATGTAGGGGTAGTCTGCCCTGAGCACGTTTGCTGATGATATGAAGTTGTGAGGAGTGACTGACACACCAGGAGGCTGTGCTGCCATCCAACGAGGTTGGGGGCTGACCTGGTGGAGAGAAGCTCTGAGGAAAAGGACCTGGGTGTGCTGGTGGGCAGCAGGGTGGCCATGAGCCAGCAGTGTGTCCTTGTGGCCAATGGTCTCCTGGGGTACATTCAAAAGAGCGTGGCCAGCAGGTCAAGAGAGGTTCTCCTCCCCCCTCTGCTCTGCCCTGATGAGGCCACATCTGGAGTGTTGTGTCCAGTTCTGGGCTCCCCAGTTCCAGAGGGACAGGGAGAACTGGAGAGGGTTCAGCAGAGGCCACAGAGATGCTGAGGGGCCTGGAGCATCTCCTGTATGAGGAGAGGCTGAGAGAGCTGGGACTGTTCAGCCTGGAGAAGAGCAGCCTGAGAGGGGATCTGATCAATGTCTGTCAATACCTGAAGTGTGGGGGCCAATGGATGGGGCCGGGCTCTTCTCAGTGGTGCCCAGTGACAGGACAAGGGGCAATGGGCACAAACTGGGACACCAGAAGTTCCAGACAAACTGAAGGGAAAACTTCTTTCCTGTGAGGGTGCCGGAGCCCTGGGCCAGGCTGCCCAGAGAGGGTGTGGAGTCTCCATCTCTGGAGATGTTCAAACCCACCTGGACACTTTCCTGTGCAACCTGGTGTAGGGAACCTGCTTTGGCAGGGGGGTTGGACTGGATGATCTCCTGAGGTCCCTTCCAACCCCACCAGTCTGGGATTCTCTAATTCTGTGATCCAAGAGCACTGTGGGATTCAGCTTGGCCATGGCTGTGAGGAACCAAATTCAATGACACAGGTGGTGCCTTCTGCTCCTGTGTCCCTGCATGTTCCTCAGCTGCTTTGATCTTGTTTCAAAAGTCAAAGGGATTCCAGCTGGGTTGTCCATGCATGCTAGAAATGTTATCCTATTGATGTCCTGCTGGGCTGAGACCATGGTCAAAACTGAGGCTTTAAAAATTGGTTTTAGATGTTTAAACACATGATGAGCATCTGAAAGTTTGTTTTTAATGGCTAGATAATTCTAATATTTCCTATCACTCTTCCAACCCTCACCCCAGTTGCAAATTCTTAAGACCCTTGTCCTTGTATAAGAACATCTAGGGAATATCATCCCAAAAGGTGAACACAGGAGCAATGCAGAAGCAGATGGAAGGACACTACTTACTGCAGTAAGTGCTTGGGAAGAAAAATCGCTCTGTATGATGGCATCTTGAAGCCAGATCAAGCGTTAAGTGTGCAAGAGCAACGTCTGTAATTGCTGTCAACTTTTGGGAACTCCTCCTAGGCATCAGTCACAGGAGAGAAAATTCTGGAAAAGTTTTCCTGGGATACTTGCTCCTGTTCATTTCCACAGCTTCAAACATCTCAGTATGCTGATTTGCAGGACATCAGGTGAGACACTTAAGGAAGTTTCCCTTTTTACTGGCTCTGGGACTCACAAAAAAGTGTCTAGACCCAGGGATCCGAGACTTTTCCAAGGGAGGGTGATGTATTTAAGATCATAGAATCCCAGACTGGTTTGGGTTGGAAGGGACCTGAAAGCTCATCCAGTCCCAACCCCCCTGCCAGCAGCAGGGACACCTTCCACTAGACCAGGTTGCTCAAAGCCTCACCCAACCTGGCCCAGAACACTTCCAGGGAGGAGCAGCCACAACTAAGACCATCTGTGTGCACATCTTTTTTTCCATAAGCCCCACAAAGTGCAATTCCTTTGGCAATACTCCCCACAGGGCTTTCAAAACAAGGTTCCCACCCGCTCTTCATGCTGTCACTGGCCTGAATGTGTTTCTAGATAGTACAAGTTCTGCATTTTTGTTATAAGATCCAGAAAAAAGTCCACATTACTGAACACCTAGATAAGGACATTTTATATATGTGTGTATATATATATATATATGTACTGTAGACTCCTTTTTCTGTCCCATACCTCAGCACAGACCCTGAAGTACTTAAATAACCCCTACAAGACCTAAGGGGAGGGAACAGTAGGGCATAGAATGTATTGGGTTGGAAGGGACCTTCAAAGGCCATCCAGTCCAACCCCCCTGCAGTGAGCAGGGACATCTTCAACCAGATCACGTTGCTCAGAGCCCCATCAAGCCTGACTTTGAATACTTCCACGGATGGGACCTCCACTACCTCTCTGGGCAACCTGTTCCAATGATCCACTACCCTCATACTGAAGAACTTTTTCCTAGTATCCAATCTAAATCTGATCTTTTCTAGTTTAAAACCATCAACCCTCGTAAAGTGGCTTTGCAGAGACTGTAAAAAAGAGTTCACCTGCTTTCTATGTCTATCTTCTCTTTTATCACCCATCCACACAAAGAGAGAGAGGATATAGATGTGCACCAATACCCAAACATACTGTTGGTGGAGAGATCACTTCAGTGGACATCTCTTGCAGTGAATATATTTGCAGGCCAGTCCTGCTTCTGTTGACATCCTCAGTGCTGCCCTTATCAACCTAAATGTACAGAAATGCACACAACCATAGAATCATACAATGTGGTGAGTTGGGAGGGACCCACCAGGATGATGGAGTCCAACTCCTGTCCCTGCACAGGACAGTCCCAACATTCACACCATGTCCCTGAGGGCCTTGGCCAAATGCTGCTGGAATCTTGTCAGGCTTGGGGCCATCAGCACCTCCCTGGGGAACCTGTGCCAGTGCTCCACCACCCTCTGCCTCAAGAACCTTTTCCTCATGGCCAACCTCACCCTCCCCTGCCACATCTTCCTGCCATGTCCCCTGCTCCTGGCATTGGTCACCATCTGCAATAAGTAACTAAAATGTAATAGAAAATTTTAAAATCTCCAAATTCTTTCAGGTTCTTTTGCATGTAAAATCTGGCAAGGGAATAGAGTAGAACAGAACAGAACAGAACAGAACAGAACAGAACAGAACAGAACAGAACAGAAACCCAAGTCCATTTTTCTTCTCTGACGTGACTCATCAGCTTCAACACACTGAGAGCTGTTCAAAGTCATTGCTTCAAGGAGCAAGCCACCCTGGGCTGTCAGAAGATGAACACTCCACTGGGGTCCTGCAGAAGCTTCAGTAAGAGTATGCTTTTTTGCTGGACTTGCCCACATTTCACTTTTTCAGAGGAAGAAAGCAAACTACCCCTTTTGAAAAGGGGATCTTGTGTTGGGTTTTTGAGGGCGTGGGGGAAGCCTTTTTTTTGTAGTAGTGGGGGAAGAGCAACCTTATGAGAGAAAAAAAAGATCCCCTGGCTCCAAAATAGACCCCCTCCCAGCCCAGGCTGGGCCAATGAGCACCAGAGAAACACCTCTGCGGATCCATATTTGTGAGGGGAAGGACTGTCCTGAAAAGAAGAAGGTGGGGTGAACCTGGAGAAAAGGTGATTGACAAATAAAAAATGACCATCAGTCTAAGCAAAGGGCAGATAGAGAGAGACTTGCATTGCCAGAAGGAAGGACAAAAAGACCCACACCCAGTTCAAGTGCATGGAGTAAGAGAAGACAAGGGAAGTCCTCTCTGCAGCCCATGAAGATTCAATGGTGGAGCAGAGACCCACGTGTAGGCCATGGAGGACCCCACGCTGGAGCAGAGAAGTTGAGCCTGAGGGCAAGTGTGATGGAATTGGGACCCCGAGCCAGAGCTGGGGTGGGACCCCCAGAGTGGGGGGTGAGTCTGCAGCCCATGGATGTCCCCATGCCAGAGCCGGGAGCTGAGCCCAAAGAGGTCTCTGACTCCATGGGAAGCTCATGTTGGAACATTTTGTTCCTGGACTTCCATGCTGGGAAGAGCAGCAGAGGTGACCTGACTGAACCCCCATTCCCTGCCCCCTGTGCTCCTGGGGTGGGGGTAAAGGTAGAGAAATGGGGAGCAAAGTGATTTGAGCCCAGGAAGAAGGGAGGGGTGAGGGAAGGTGTTGTCAGATGTGGTTGTTAGGTCTACTTAGATGATTTGCAACGAATTAAATTGATTTTTCTTCCCCAAGTTGAGTCTGTTTTGCCCGTGACCATTACTGGTGGGTGAGCCCTCCCTGTCCTTCATCCTAATCCCATGTCCCCTTTGTTGTGACTCCCATCCCATCTCACCAGATGGTGGGAGTGAATGCAGGACTGCATGGTCCCACTTTGGGTCAAGCCACCACAGATGTGCATTGTGCTGCTGCAGGACCACTTCTGCCAACACAGCTGCACCTGAATGCAGTGGCCGATGCTCAGTGAGTGTGGATTACCACTGGCACAGGCACTCGGCCACAGCTGCTGCCAGCAAAGGCACCTCTGCTGCTGGTCTTTACTTCTCACAGGGGTTGTGGATCATCTAAGCACAGGTTATGTATGTGATGAGTTAATTTTGCTGCTGTCCCAGAGCCTCTCCCTGGCTTATTTCACTGGGTGACAGCGGCAGAAGTCAGGGCAGGCATGGGCAGTGTGGCAGGGCTCGGTGTAAGTTCTCGCTCCGATCTGGATTCACAATCAATGCAGAGAGCTCTGCTCAACAACCTGCGTGTGAAGCCTTCCAGCCCCAATCCAGGAGCCTATTAAATTAATGAGACAGAAGTCAGCCCAACAGCAGTCAACACGTTAGTGGTGCACAGCACTGGTGCTGTTACACTGTGCCTAGTTTTTCTCCTGGGACGTTTAATTTCCACTTCTCAAATGAGCTTCAAAGCTGTGAAGCCTGGCAGTGTTCTTTCCAGCCACTCTGTGATGCAGATAATGAGGGTACTGATAGGTGCCTAGGAGACTGTGATGGCTCTAAGCACAGCTATGGTCTGATAATGCTTTATGCCAGTAGTGTCACAGTGGAACCACTATCATCCCTCAAGGAATGGTTCATCTTTATGTGTAATATAGCAGCTGTCACCTAAATGGCTAATGGGGAGGCAAAGTAGAACCTTAGCGCTAGTAATCTTTGTCACTTAATAATTTTAAAGGTATCAGACTTCAGTAGCTCCCACAAGTTTCAATAAAAAGTGCACTTGCCTTTTTATATTTTTTTTATTATTTGGTTTGCTCTGGATTAAATGTAAAGTGAGAAATCCGTGATGCAGCTCCGTGCCGATCTAATTTAGTGTAATTTGAATAGTCAAGTAATTAAAACACATTATAGGTATAAGATGCTGGGATGGTGGAGTGTCTGCATTTAGGAGGAAGATTTATTGGGCTTACTGCATCCACAGTGAACCTTCTACAACCGCATTAGCCAAGATCTGTCGGTTCTAGGACCTGTCCTGGGCGAGGGTACGTTTGCACCCATTGGAACAACGGGATAAGAACACAGAGCAACATTTGCCAAACAAAGTGCTCGGGAAGAAGGCACCCAGCCCTGTGTGGCTGCCCTGGTTTTGCTGGGACAGAGTTCATTTTCTTCTCAGTAGCTGGAATAGCTGTGGTTTGGTTTCAGTGTGGGATTTGTTATGAGAAGAATGTTGATAACAATACCAGTGCTATGAGTTGCTGCTGGAGCTCAAGGCCACCGTGTCTGGCTGGTTCACAGCTGCATCAGGACTGGGAGGGAGAAGCGCAGTGAACAGCAAACCCCAGACTGGCATTGGGATGTGCCAGTGAGATATTCCAGATCATATCATGTCACATTCAGTGCGTTATCTGGGGCTGACCAGAAAGGGAAGTGATTCTCTCTGGCTGTCGCTCGGGCTCTGGCTCTCCCGGGATTGCAGTTTTGGTTCGGGATTGTCGCTCCTCCGGGATCATTATCTGGGAACGGGCCGGGCTTGGTCAGTAGGTGCTGAGCAATGGCACTGGGTGTCACTCATTTGCATAGTTTATTACTGTTATCATTATCACTCCTATTTTAATATCAGCAGGTTTTTTAAGTTTTCTTTTATTTCTATATTAAACTGTTCTTATCTCACCCTCCAAGCCTCCCTACCCTTCTCCCCTGTCCTCTCCCCTATCCCCTGGGAGTGGGGGGGAAGTGGGTGAACAGTTGTTGGCTGCTGGCCAAGGGCCAGCCCAGTGAAACTGTCAGAGAGCCATATTTTCCTAAATTTGTAGTTGGCACAGAGCAGATACGTGTGCATGCAAGGTGTACACGAGTCCACACACATGCACACGAGGTAGCACAGGTGAACAC